>JAODXP020000033.1:27326676-27341755 GCA_027497455.2 Sardinella longiceps | reverse complement strand
TTGAGCAGGGCTGTTGTCATCGTACAAAGCCCGCCTTACGATTTCCTGTACACATACCGTGATTGGTTATATGCTGCCAGAGTCAAGATACAACAGTTTTCTATCCGCTGTGCAAATTAAAATTTGCTACCGCTAGGGGTACGTCTAGAGTTCTAGGCTACCATCTAAACCCTATCTTTGATAAACACAGATTTGAGAATTATCACCAATGCATTAGCCACAAGAATCGAAACAGTTATGCCCACTTTAATTGTTGTCACTAATGGTATCACCTCACAAAGCTCACAAACCAGGCAAGGATTGACACTCTCTCATCCAAATTTGCCATATTCATTGAGCCACTAGCAGCAGCAATACGTCAGAATATCGAAATTTAAAGTATCAACTATCCATATACTCCAATAAAGAACACATAGTTAGTATCTGTGCCGATGATCTGCTACTATATCAACAAGGGTCATTCCATCTCATTTCACCCAATGCCTCCAACCAGACCATCTCAGATTTTCCTGGAAAAAAAAACTATTAAAAAGACACAATTTCTAACAGTAGGAATCTAAAATAGTTCCACAAAACTTGATTATCTTGTAATAGAAACCGATGACCAAAGGATGCTGTGATCAAGTCTTCAGTGCCTGATTAGTTTACTATAAATTGGCCTCATAGGTTGATTTGGTCACCTGAGTGAATAATACTAGCTTGCACTTGAATGTCATATAAAGCTAGTTTGAACACACATGATTCTCAGAGTGGATCACTTTACAATATAGTGTTCCTTTTCTCAACTCCTCCACCTCTTCCACTTCAACAACCTGAGCTACAGTATGCTTGCTGGTCAGCCTTTTAGGCCTACTTTCCTTTGTTCTTCTATCTTCTTCTTCTTCTTCTTCTTCTTCTTCTCTCTCTCTCTCTCTCTCTCTCTCTCTCTCTCTCTCTCTCTCTCTCTCTCTCTCTCTCTCTCTCCAAACTATTTCTTTACTATTTATTACTTTTGGGAGTAAAAACAAAACTCCAAAATTGTTACTCTTCTAATAATGAGATACATTAAATACTGTCGTGAACCAGGAGAAGCAGAAGGAGGAGTATGAGCTGCTGGTGTGTGAGCAGCAGAGGGCGCAGGAGAGCAAGCTGGCGGAGCAGAAACTAATGATGACCCAGGGGTTCCAACAGCAGGAGCTGGAGCTGAGGGAGCAGATTGAGCAGCTGAAGAGGGAGCAGGTCGAAGCGGCACGACTGAGAGAGGAGAAGACAGGGGGGGGGATTTTGTAAATGATGACAGTAATTAATGTTTGGGGTGCCCAAAATAATTTTGCTATCATAGAACCCACTATTTCTAGACAAGCATTGGCCATGGGCCCCACTCACTGCCTGGAATACAGCTCCAGACACCTCCACTGATAGGGAGCCCTCCAGAGTAGATTTTTGTATTGCAATCAATGTTTAGAGGGCACAAAATTATTTTCTGTCGTAGAGGACCTAAATTTCTAAATTTCTGCCAGTACCTTTATGTTTACATTAGCCTGTAAAATGTTATACCCTTCACTTAATTAAAACTAACCAAAAATTAATTTATGAATGACTGTAGATATAATAAGTAACTGTAAAAGTTTTCTACAGTGGAAATAGATGCACCATGGCCAAGCAGATGAAACTCAAACAAAAAGCAAATGAAAACCAATTAGGCCTCTAAACTGTAATAACTGTTATATTCCCAGCTTGTCAGTAACATGGTGGAGATGTAGCCTACTGCAACGTCATGCAGAAGAGGGAGGAAGCCCAAAAGCAGAAATATAAGAACAAAATGGCGCAGCTGCCAAAAAATCTGCCAAATAGTGAAGAGACGCCTGTATTTGGGGAGGTTCCAAAGGCACCGGAGATGCCAAAGGTTGAAGATGAGCTGGACACTTCTTTTGATGATCCTGGGACATCAGCAGGCCATTCAACTGGACAGAAGAAAGCTTGATTTCTTATTGTGCTGTTATTTAATATATTATAATAAGATTACAGATTATGCACTCATTGCAGCAGCTGAATCCTAATGTCCACCCTATGCCCTAAATGCTAAACCCTCAAAGACTTAACTGGCATGAGCTGCTGGCCAATCACAAGGCAGACTCATTCTAGTCAAGTCTTTGATTGATCAAGGCTTAGGGCTTAGTGACTTAGTGAGCAATAATCATCCACTTTTTGTCATATTTGGTTTGATGATAATTCATGTGCATAAAATCGAACCAATAGACTGTCTATATGTAGGCTATGACTTGGCTTTCAGTTTCCATTAAAAGAAAATCCTAGCCTACATCATGAAATAAAATGTTTAATTTATGTTAATGTTTGATTGATGTTAATTATGTTAATGTTTATGTTTGTTGGTCACATTTAGTAGACTTTAGTGCCATGTGTCAAGTGACTCTTCAGAGAAGCCACAGTCTCTGATGACATCTAGTGGCGATTATTGGGAATTGCCAGTTTAGGCGAACACAAATCTTTTCTACTTATGATGACACATAGCCTAATACAAACACTGTATACTGTATTAGCTGTTTTTTAAACGTTTCAGTACAGCGCACCGAAGTCTTTAGAGTCTACTGAGGCGTAGCCTGCTTTTATTCTCATGCTTCCTGGAGCATGCGCACTGACTACCACCGAAACTGAAAGTAATTCGGGATTTCCGAGAAGTCACGTCTCTTTGTGCAATCTTGCCTAGTAGGCTACACTGCCTGCTTCCGCTTCACTGACACTCACACCACAGTACCAGCCAGCCAAACTCACACACCGCAGTACCATCCCTCGTTGACCAACGACTGGTGAGTCGCAATCTTTGTGTGCCCACTTTTGGGTAACGTTAGCCGTAGGCTAGTCGACTGCCACTGGAAAAGGGTAAGTTATCAATGCTTTTGGCATAGGTATTGTATTGTGACAAGGGTCGAGACTCCACTTGCCTGGTAAAAAAATCTAACGTTAATGCAGTCTTGTATGTAGCCTACACCTTTTGTGACATTTGTGGTTGTGGTCAGATCCATCTCATCGCGCATGCATGTCACATGCAGATATTTAACGCGGACTACGAACACCATGTGGATTTGCAAATGAGTTTGTGAATAGCCGTAAGTGTCTCTGGAATAGCCTAAAATTACACGCCCTGTGTTTTATAACGACGCCGGCTTTATTTTCACTTTCGTGCTTGTCCCTTTTACTTAGATTTGCTGCATTTTGCTGACGGTCCGTCCGTCTTAATAAATAGACATACCAGTAACTTTTAAGCAGAATTTGACTATGCAATCGTCCGTGTTTTTTTCTGTAACGTTACGTTCACACCAAGAACTAGGCTACTAAAGCTGTAAAACTCACCGAAAATCGTTCACATAGGCGCGACAAATACCCTGTAACGTTATGAAATCAGCAACCCAACTTTAACTTTGTTCGGGTCGCTTTAGTGAAGGTAATGTTAGCGTTAGGTCACAGGTGGTGATTCAGATATGCAGTCGGTCTTGTTTTGTTGGTTGCTTTTATTTGTTTTGTTGGTTGCATTGTTGATTCACTCTATTGTCTTTATTGAAGAAGAAAGTTTCTTCCTTTACTTTCTTTTTTAGAACATAGAGTCCTGGGTGTCGCCTCGCCTGCACTGTGTCTTTGCTTGGGCTCCCGTTGCATTCTCCCCCCAGTGGCGGTAAGATGACACTACATCTACAGACATGTAAACAAACGTGCACATTCACATGATGAATCTGATGATGTTTTCAAAATGAATTCCTTCTTCTTCCATTTCATATGAGTCTATTTATTCCAATTTATAAACCCTGCCTTACACAATCAACACCCAATGCATTAAAGTGATGGAGGATAATATCAGGATAAATAGAGGATAATATCATATTATATAATTGCCTTGCCTACATTGCCTTGACTAAACAAGCAAATATGTGTCTTTTTGAAGCAGTATTTTGTTATTTCTTGTGTGTTATTTCAGTGTTGGTAGTTCAGCCAGCCAGTTATGTCCAGCAACGGTCTGCCCCATATGCCTGCACCTGTGTGCCTGATTGAGAACACAGACAATGGCCTTCAGACGGTGGAGTCGTCTCTCGCTCTCCTTCGGGGGATCCAGCAGCCGGTGGTGGTAGTGGCCGTGGTGGGGCTCTACCGCACTGGCAAATCCTACCTCATGAACCGACTTGCCTCTAAGCAATCAGGTAAATGAGGTCATCATTTTACAAGTGTTGAGTCAATGGCCAAAGTTGCATGCAGGGGATATTCTGTTTTAAAGAATGATGAGTTTTAATTCTGTTTATATTGAGTTTAAAATCAGAATATAGCCTACTGCATGTAACTGTAGCCAATGATGCCCTGTGGTGTGGAAACACATTTTGTAATTCAATGTAAAACATGAGGACAGTTAGCCTGACAGGCCATCCTATATCATTGAAATATATAGTCTGGCATCGAGAGATAGACCGAACTCAATCGTGGGCTGAAAAACGCTGCTATCTTTCAAACTACTTCTGGACGCAACAGGATAGCCTATGGCCAATCACTGGAACGAACAAGATCGGCGAGGCCCGTCCTAAAAACATAGAGCGTTGTGATTAGATGTCACCAACAGCGTCATCCAATAAAATTCCCTATGGCTTGCTTGCTACTAGACGTACAGGCTGAGCAAATTAATTTGCCGCCGCTAGGGTGCGTCTAGATTTCTAGACTAAAGGACGGTGTGTTTCCCTGATAATAATACAAAACAACTATCCTTGTTTGCTCATCCTCGTCAGTGCTGCTGTTTCCAAAAAAAAAGAGATAATTTAGTACACATACTGTACACACGAAAAGTGATCTGGCAGCGATTACATTAGCTGCCAATTCGTTACTCAGACACACACACTTGTTGAAGAGTTGTCAGGTCACTGATTGTTTTGTACCAGTATGTTGCCATGGCTACCTTACATACAGTACACTTGTCCAGCTTGTGTTGCAAGTCTGTATCGCCGCAGCTTCAGAAGTCATAACATTCCAAACTAATAAAAATAGAAAGCAAAAATGAAACTAGGTTGATTGAGGAGGGAACTTTCAGAAGAAAGGTATGTGTTGGAACATAACTCAAATGTCTGTTGGGTTGGGATTGGGCGGGGTGTTGTTTGTTTAGATTAAATATGATAAATGTTTTGACAGATGGTACACAAAAGTTATTTTATTTTTTTTTTTTCCTCAGGCTTTGCCCTAGGAAGCACCATTGAGTCTAAGACAAAGGGCATCTGGATGTGGTGTGTGCCTCACCCCTTTAATAAAGGTGAGAAAATCTGTTGATCTCTTGCCGATTCAAAAACTAGCATATTTACTTTGTCAACAGAAATACAGGTTTCCATTTTCTCTGTTTTAAAGGTACCCAAGCTCGCAAAGTTGTAGCCTACTGTTTGTAGCATTGAGGGGCGTTTACACCTAGAACTATACTATACATTTCTGACTATAACAACATATTTATTGCTTCAATTAATACGAATTACAGTGTCCACACTTAAGTCATCCACACACCAGTTCTGACAGCATATTTTGGCGATCTTTCAAATTCAAATACTTTCATTCGCTTCCATACATCAAAGGTCGGCGCAGGTGTGCGTTTCCTGCTATCACCATAGCAACATTGTGTGACCCAGGAAGTGGGAAGGAACTCGAGTCACAATGGAACGCTGATCTTTATCACATATGGAATGGCAATGGAACACTAATGTTTATCTATGCAATGGAATGTCTCTGTTTCAGGACACACACTGGTGCTGTTGGACACTGAGGGACTGGGGGATGTCGACAAGGTCAGGAAAGCAGCATTCACCACAGTGTTGTTCTGTGTGTATACAGGATTGCTATACACTGTGTTTACTGCTGTGTGAAATTCGACTAATTTATATTTGTAAAATTTCAGCATGAACTCAAGTCTGGTTTAAAATATAAACTTAGAGCTCAGAGGGATTAATTAACCATTAGTAAAAGTATTTTGATTTCAATTGTGTGAACTGCATGCAAGTATTCCACTGTAAGTTTGTATGCTATGTTTCTATGTGTGAGTATGTAATGCATGTTTGCATGTGCAGTATATTTGCACATACTGTACTGTGTAATCAGTTGAAAGCTTTTCAATGACATGAAATCTCATGTTTTCCTAGGGCGACTCGAAAAATGATGCCTGGATCTTCTGTCTGGCTGTGCTGCTGAGTAGCACAATGGTTTACAACAGCAGAGGCACCATTGACAACCAGGCCATAGAGAAGCTCCAGTATCCTTCTCTTTGACTTCAAACACCATCAGCCAACAGTTTATTTCCATTTCTCAATACTGCTTTAGAGGCCTGCATGACTGACAATCTGCAACAGTGGCGCCTCCAGGCGTACGGCTGTACGCACTGTGCGTACCTTCTGAGAGAGAGAGAGAGAGAGAGAGAGAGAGAGAGAGAGAGAGAGAGAGAGAGAGAGAGAGAGAGAGAGACGCAAGCGAGAATCGGGCGGAGAGATTTGTCATTTGTCATGAGATTTGTCAAGTTCTGAAGTAGCCTACTGAAATGTTTTAAATGTGTCAATAGGCAAATTTATTTTTAGGAGTTGATAGGCTTGCATGGCCGTAGGCTATCTATCGACGACATGATGCGATTTCGCTCTAGTCTAGTCTATTTGTGAATAATGTTTTCATGTAGGCTATTCGCCTATTTTTTTTTGTTTGAAAGCTCGAGAAAAGCGGTAGGGCCTAGCCTTTTTGGCGAGTGCCCATGCCACGCCGATATCACTCTATATGCATTATAATAGTAATGTAGTGGGCACCCTTCGTTTCGTGCGCCAGTGGAAGGGAAAGGGCAGGGGGAGAGGCCCTGTCCCTACACCGGACAGCTATAGTGCAAGAAGTTGGTGAAGTCTAAACCACGCCAGTAATTCCTTCGAAATAAGCATACTTCATTCATAATATTGTTAATCCAACCCGACAATATCACAAACAATTTCCTGGGTTGTGAGAAATCTTCGCTTGCCTACATTTCAAAACAACAGCATCAAAGCGCTTAGACCTAATTGATGCATGCATGATGTCCTCTTCCTTCAACAGGATAGGCTGCTCACAAACCCAAATGAACTCTCCTATGCGAATGTGAGAACCAGGAGTCTCCATTTTTCCAAGACACGTCCTTGCCATATAATGACAGGTTGAACAAAAAGTTGGTGCTCCTCGTCAAGTAACACAGTGCCGCCCGCACGCATGTGTGTGTGTGTGAATGCAACAAAAGTTCACTGTCGAGTTTATCGTTCATAGTTTATGTAGGCTAGATAATGTTCATGTAGGTCAATTTTAAAATTCAATTTAAAGTTCACGTTGTATATAAGTAGATTTTTTACAGAAGGGGGGGGGGCTATTTGTGCATACCCTACAGTTCAATCCTGCAGGAGCCCCTGATCTGCAATAACACGAGACACAATGAGAATACTGCGTTTAAGATGCCATTAGCATTAACTAGAAAAGCGCTCAAAGAGCGCAGACCTGCGCCAAGACAATGTGGTCACAGATGGTGTTCTGGGTCACCGATCGCCACCAAAATCGAATCAGCATTTCCTTGTCCCAATACACACGTTGTCCGAAAATGTCATCCAAATCCGTGCAGTATTTTTCGAGTTATGTTGTATACAGACAGACACACACACACACACACACACCAGCAAAAGCATAACCTCCTTGGCGGAGGTAATGATAACAATATTGTATGGTGCTGTTGTGCTCCAAGTTTCATTGTAGTTTTTAATTATTCCTTTAATAGCACACAAATTGCTCCAACACACACACACAGACACACACACACACACACACACCTTGTCACTTGCTTGTGTATGATGAAGGGGAAATCACTGACTTCATTCTTCCTTAGCCAATCACAGTTATGTGACGGAGTTGACCAATCAAATTCGTGTGAAGTCTGCAGGTGGCAGTAAACAGGACGATGAGGAGATGCCAGAGGACTGCGAGTTTGTCCGCTTCTTTCCCGCCTTTGTCTGGGCCGTACGGGACTTCACTCTGGAAAGGAAGCTGGACGGTCGAGACGTGAGTGAGGACGAATACTTGGACTTCGCCCTGCAGCTCAAGAAAGGTTCGATTTGGTTGCACTTTTGATCGTCTTTATGTTTTTGGTCACTCTGTACTAGCCTGACATAGCCCGCCCATAATACGAATGTTCATACGTATCCATGGTCTGGGAACGGTCCTCTTGGGCGTGTTTATATCGGTAGAGAGTCTACCGGCCAATAAGCGACGCTGATTAGACGAGCTGTCCAATTGTTTCAAACCAAAAGTGAATGCCCTCCCCCCGGCAGTATAATCGCGCCAGGTTAAAGAACCTCCAGACCATGAATACGGATGAACAGCAGTATTATGGTCGGGCTATGTCAGGCTAACTCTGTACTGCATACAAAAAATAGTAGAATTTCCAAGAGTTAAATATGATACAATGACAATATTAAATGACATCTTAAAATAAAATGAATTAATTAAAAAAAACAAATAATGTTTCTACAGGCTTGAATCCTAAGGTGATTATGTACAACCTTCCGAGGCAGTGCATACGGAACTTCTTCCCGACCCGGAAGTGCTTCACCTTCCCATTCCCGACTGAGGCTAGCAAAATGACGAACCTGGAGTCCATGGCTGAGACCGACCTTGACCCTGAATTTCGGAGAGTTGCCGACCGTTTCTGCAGCTATATCTTTGCAGAGTGCCGTGTAAAGACTGTACAGGGAGGCCATAAGGTCAATGGGAGCCGTGAGTCACAATCCCTCTTTTTAATCAGACTGATATTGTCTTGTTTGGGCATGTAAGAGCAAATTTAAAGGAATTATCCGTAGCGAATCAACACTTAGCCCTGCTGCTTTATAGTGATAAGCGGTATTGATAGCCACAACAATGAACAAAATTCGTGCAACACAGACGAGATAACGAAATTGCAGCTAACAGTAACAGAATGGGGTATGTCAAAATGAAACCAGATGGATTAGGTCATTAAGTGCTAAGTAAACTAAACTAAACTCAACTGATCTAGAATATCCAGATTACAGTAAATGAGCTTTGAAACAATCATTGTTTCTAGGGTTCAGCCATCTTGTGAAGATCTACGTGGACACCATCAACAGTGGCCGCATTCCTTGTCTGGAGAACGCTGTGGTTGCCATGGCAGAGATAGAGAACCAATCAGCTGTGAATGAGGGATTCCAACTCTTTGTGGAAGGCATGGAGAATCTAAAGAAGAACTTCCCCATTGATCTCGGACAGCTGTCAACGGAGCACCAGCGCCTTTTAGCCATGGCAACAAAGCATTTTCTCAAACGTTCCTTCAAGGACGAGGGGGGGAAATATATGGCACAACTGCAGGTGAACTAGAACAAATTTAAATTCTTTCTTTTGTTTTCTTTTTTTTTCTAGGCCATTCTGTAGCATTACAGAATATGGACTTTTATACTTCCTGTAGTGAGGTATATATCTCCCCAGCAATAATTATTTGTACTTGTTGGTCCATTTCACTCTGGATTTCTCCTTTAACAGGAGAAAGTGGCTAAGCTCTATGATCAGCTGATCAGTGATAATGTGGAAGCATCAGTGAAGCTGTGCCGGAAGATTCTCTATGACCTGTACGCTCCAATGGCCGCCAACATTCAGCAGGGCACCTACGCCAAGGCAGGAGGCTACGAGATCTACTGCCGCGACAGAGATGCCATGGTGGCCAGATACAGGCAACACGACAAGAAGGGGATGAAGGTGAGAGGCAGGGCTCTGCATGTGTGTGTGTGTGTGTCTGTGTGTCTGTGTGTGAGTGAGTGAGTGAGAGAGGGAGAGAGAGAGAGAGACAGAGAGAGAGGGATATCCTTTTGTTTAGATTGCTAACAGCATCCTCTCTGTCTTGTCCCCCAGGGGGAGGAGGTGTTGGAGGCTTTTCTCCAGGACAAGAATGCTGAGGCCAATTCTATATTGATGGCGGATGAGAAACTCACTGCAGCTGACAAGCAAATGGCTGGTAAGATGGACAATTTGACCAATCAGAGCATAAAACTTGCATTAAGAGGCAATCAGAATGAGTTGTGCCTGTCGATTAGTAGTTGCATTAGGGTGTGAGTATGACAAAAAACGCATCTTCTAACTCCCCATGTTTTGTGATATCTTGTGATATGATTTGGGCCCAAAACACAGTTGAACAATGTTGTCAAAACTGGTCAATCCAGGAAGGGCTGTGAAAAAAAGATATATGATTATGGTTAAATCTTATATATATACTACAAATATACTTTGGGCTGATTCCAACACAAATGTGAATGCAAGGACGCCATGATGCGTACTAAGTGTGTAGTGCAAATTTTGCTGATGCAACGCAACAATGCACGTGATTATACAATTTACTAACGTGTGAGTTCCCACCTCATCCCCCAACCCCCCAAAATGCTTCTCTCATGTCACCCTTTCCTCTCTCTCTCATCCTCTCTTCCTTTTTGGACCTGACTGGACATCATTGGTGCGACTCATGACCTTTCCACACGACCCTAAAATGATGTAAACCGACATCCCTGACGCCCTGACCGACCAAATCCATCTCGAAATCGGCACTGTGAACGTTCTCCCGTTCCCCCGTTGTGCTCCCAGAGGCCCGAGAGCAGGCAGCACTGCAGGAGCAGCAGGCTAAAGCCGCAGCGAAGCGCCAGGAGGATCTACAGCGCGCCCTAGAGGACGAGCAGCGTGGCCAGGAAGAGAGGATCAAACGCATGAAAGAGAAGATGGAGGAGGAGAAACGTCTCCAGCGTGAGGAGCTGGATCGCGCCCTGGAGAGCAAGCTGAAGGAGCAGAAGGAGATGATGGAGAAAGGCTTCAAAGAACAGGCTGAGATCATGGGCCAGGAGATTGATCAGCTCAAGAAGCAAAATGTGCCAAAAGAGGCCGACCCGGGGTGGTTCAAGACGTACGTCATGCCTGCTTTAGATGTCGGCAAAGAGGTCCTGTCTACCTATTTGCAGTACAAAATGTTTACAAAGTTGTGGTGAGTGCCTCAATCCATCCAGTCTACTGCGGCCCAGGTGTCCGTTATCCAAAAGCATAGTTGCTAACCTGTTGGCAACTAATCTAACCTGTTGGCAACTTAGTTAGTTGGCAATGGGAGATTGCATTGCAACCAACAAAGTTGCTAACTTATTAACTTGGTTAACAACTATGCTTTTAGGAAATGAACCCCAGGCCCTTATTGGAGAAATCTGAATCAGTGCTGAATCAATTAGTAGCCATGTTGTCCGAGGTCACCAAGATACCAGGACATTTGATTGAATTGGGGTACAGTTTTGTTTCCCCATGTCCCACTTGATTCTGATTCGCTGTTCGGCCTATGTTGTGTCACATTTCCTGGTTATCTTTCTTACAGATAACGCTCTTATGACCTCAAAAAAAAAACAAGGCTATGGTTTAAGTCACACTGGATTCTCCTTTAATGGGCGAGATCATATCTGTCTAAGTTGGACTCAAGAGAAGTGGACAAGCGCAGCACGTTTCCCGTTTCCTGCCCCACACTCAGTTACTCCCCCATTGGAATGTTTTTGCATGGAATGGAATGGGATGAATGCAGATGTTGAATGCCTACTGGAATGTCATGAGTTTATCTTTTAGAGCAGGGTGGTGCACACATCCAAAACAATAGTGCCTAATCATTGTAGTAGACAGAAGAAGTATTATTCATAAAGATCCCTTCGGAGCTTCATCATGACGTTTATTTTTGCCACATTTCAGAAGTCTAGATTTTATGAAGGCATAATCTTTTTCTTCCGTTATTTGTGTGACGTTTACAGTGTACTCCTGATCACATTTCAATAAACATGTTTAACCACAGTATTGATTTCGGTGTATGTGTTTTTCTTTTGTTTTTAAATGAAATGCTCTGCTCCTTTTTTGCCATTGGTGCAGAAATTAAGTCAGGTGTATTAATGGATTTCAATTCAGAGGAGCATAATTGTAATGTATCAGATAAATGAGGTCTCTAAACCAAAGAGGCAGCAACTGGAGGCCCATGATTGGCTCTAGTTATTAGGTAATGTATTCTGATTGGCTCTGTTTATTAGGCAATGTATTCTGATTGGCTCTGGTTATTATTATGTAATGTGTTCTGATTGGCTCTGGTTATTAGGTAATATATTCTGATTGGCTGTAAGGAGCAGAATGGGTTAAGGGATTTAGCATGTATTTCCCCTAGTAGAAGCCTTTTATGATGATTTATCCATCTGGCTTAATTCATTGATTAATTAATGAAAGGAGAAAAAGAGGAGTTTTGACTAGACAAGGGGAATGTGTTTGTTAGTTTGTTTGTTGTTTGTGCTCCGGTGCAGAGGAGGCCCAGAAGATGTGTCTGCTGGAGCAGGCCAACAAGGCTGAGGAGGAGAAATACAGACAGCTGGAGAGTCTCTTTGAGGAGGAGAAGAGGAGTCACCAGGAGAACCTCAACCGCCTCAAGGTCTGTGTGTGTGTGTGTGTGTGTGTGTGTGTGTGTGTGTGTGTGTGTTATATACCTTAACCACCTGAAGGTCTGTTATTACCTCCCAGGAGGTTATTTTTCACAGGCGTCTGTGTGTGTCTGTCTTAACCGCCTCAAGGTCTCTCTCTCTCTCTCTCTCTCTCTCTCTCTCTCTCTCTCTCTCTCTCTCTCTCTCTCTCTCTCTCTCTCTCTCTCTCTTTCTTTCTTCTTCTTCTTCTTCTCCCTCTCTTCTTTTCTCTGTCTATTATTCTTTTTCTCTCTGTCTCCTCTTCTTCCTCTTATCTGTCTATTCTTCTCTCTTCTTTGTCTTCTTTTTCTTCTTCTCTGTCTCTTCTTCTTCTCTCTCTCTCTGTTCTTCTTCTTCTTCTTCCCCATTTCTATATGCATTTCTTTAACATGTTCTATCTTCTTAACATCTATCTTGCTCATCCTCTCTGTGCTCTCTGCTTTTCTAGTTTTTATTTTCATTTTATTTATTTATTTATTTATTTATTTATTTATTTTTGTTTGTTTAGTATTGATTATGTGTTCTTATTAAACTTCCCAGGAGAAGCAGAGGGAGGAGTATGAGCTGCTGGCGTGTGAGCAGCAGAGGGCGCTGGAGAGCAAGCTGCTGGAGCAGAAGCAGATGCTGCAGAAGGGCTTTGAGCACCAGGAGCAGGAGCTCAGGGAGCAGATACAGCAGCTGAAGAGAGAACAGGCCCAGAGGGAGGCAGAGGAGGCACGACTGAGACTGGAGGAACAGGCTCGTGCTGCCCAGGCAACCCAGACCGCTATGCAGGTACGGGGGCACAGAGGGATTAGATTAGGATCTAGATTAGAGATCATTTATTTAATCCACAAAGGAAATTGAGGTGTCTAGAAGCACACCAAAAGCAAACACACAGTTATGTTCTGCACAGGTCAGATTATGGTGACATTAAAGGGATATTCCACTTCTTTATGACAATGGGTTTTTCACCCTGGTAAAGTTACATAATGGGGGTAAAAGCAGTTTGGTCTCATTGCATTTGTTTTACCTTTCTAGTAACCCCAATTTTAGCTTCAGCTTAGCATAGGCACTGGAATGTAAAGAAGTCGGATAGCAACTCTGGCTACTTTACTTTCCAGTGCCGATGCTGAGCTGAAGCTAAAATTGGGGAAAACAAACACACTGAGACCAAAATTATTTTACCCACATATGTAACTCCAGGCCCATTTTCATAAAAATGTGGAATATCCCTTTAAGGAATGGGGATACACTGCACTCCTAAAGGGAGGCCAATCAGATTTAAGTTCTTATTGAACGTGTGATGATGTGCATATCCCCACCCCAGGTGCTGGGCACCACCCTGGAGACGTACTACACCTACAAGCAGAAGAGGGAGGACCGACGTCTCCAGCAGGTCTCAGCCCAGAAGGAGAAATACTCCTTCAAGAACAAGATGCTCAAGGCTGCACAAGCAGCAAGAAATGTTGCAAAATGGCCAAAGGCGAGTGGCGGGACGCCAAAAGCAGCGGAGGGACCAAAGGGTGGTGGAGACATTAGCGGGACATCTAAAGGTCTCCCAGATGGAGAAAAAAATGTTTAAGATTTTAGCCAATTTTGAGTCATAGATTTCCACCTGTCATTACTAATTGAGATGAACGATGATGAGATGATCAAGATGAATGTATAAATATAGTTTGTTGAAATACATCATGCTGTATAAAGCTGGTGTGATATTTTTATTTGTTGCTAATTTGTTTCTTTTCTGTTGTTGGTTTTGAGGGGAACAGACACTGAATAAAATTATGATGATGATTATTATTATTTTTTTTTTAAGTAGATAAATGTCTGCACATCCCACCTCACTGAGGCGAGGTACAGAGGTAAAAAACATATCAGACAGAAAACAAGGGGGTGGTGTGGCGTGGGTAAACCTTACTCAAATAGTGTGTGTTGTCTATGTTGTGCATGTGTGATGGTGGGGGGTTGTGTACGTTGTTGGTTTTGAGGGACACTGAGTAAAATTATAATGATTAATCTTTTTTTTTTTTTTTAATTTTTAACATTTTTAAGTAGATAAATGTAGGCACATCACACCTCACTGAGGCCAGATGCAGGATAAAAATACATGTATCAGATGAACTCATTTGAAAAGATAAAAACAAATGATGGCACATATTTCACATGAATACAGATCATATTTTATTTACATGTAATAAGTCAGAAAACAAAAACAATCTAAAAAAATAAATGAAAAAAGGAATACATTAATTATTATCGAAGCATTGTTAGTATGTATAACAAAAATGAAATATTGCATTATTTCCATAGCATGTCAGCATCACCTACACACCATACAAATAAAACATGACGTCCGTCACAGAAATGTAGATCTTTACATAATAGGCCATAGTACACATACACATTGTTGTTTAAACAAAATTCAAATATGAGTATTTTCATAGTATCTCAGTATCACAAGTGAACTGAAGTGTGTGACTCAGTGTGACAGAGGGGTCACAAGAATCATCTGAACAGGAGTGTGTGTGACTCTGGTGTTCTCATACAAGTCCAGTATGTACAGGTGTGTGTGTGTGTGACTCTGA
>JAODXP020000033.1:27274176-27316676 GCA_027497455.2 Sardinella longiceps | reverse complement strand
ATGGGACCTGACTGTTGGAAACCGAAAGTAAGATCTGAGGAGAAGTGTTTCGCGTTCGCATTAGGTCTGTGCTGTTCGAAAACCTTTCATTGCATTGCCGTTAGGAGGCTCGTTCAGCAGGGCTATGCTTAAACTTACTCCGGTATATTGCTTTAAGACAGTATACTAGGAGTTTATACATACACTCCTCTGGCAGTTACAACTCATTCGTAAGCAGAGATCAAGGCCTACTAAGTCCTTATTAAGGTTATATAATTAATAAAGGTCTAATTCATCATGAATAAGACATTTGTGAATACATGCCTAACAAATGGCTGATGTTGCTTAATACATGCTTTACGAATCACTAATACAGACATTACAGTTTTTCGCTGTAGCTTTGGTACATTTCTCAGATCAGAATTGAAATACTCAAAACTTGTTCAATCCTCACATCATCATGTCAAATGTGCACATCAAAAAAGCAGTTTCTCATTGGTTTCCTCAAATTGCAAATGCTTTGGTACATCCATGCGAAAAACTTGTGTACAATTTTCTGTTGAATTGTCTCACACCCCATTACATTTAGGCACTGGTTCATCATATAAGTCTTTACATGGAAATGGTTTAATATGTTGTCATAATAGGTTAAAAGTAAGTAGTCTGAGAGACTGGATCAGGACTTTGGAGCAATCAGGATTCAGGTTTATTGTCTTAAGGTTACATTGCCTATGGAAAGGCAACGGAGTGACAGGGTTCCATGAAGAGTACCCCATCTCTGATTTACTTCAGTCTGAAGCTAGTTTAAGTACATTTCAGGACGAAGGGGGTTAAGTGGGGGTGCAACCCCTTACATGTTAATGACTCTGGATGGATACCTTGAAATGACCAGGTATTGCAGACCTCAGATAAACATGTCAGGACTAACCTATTTCTTCATGAGACTGAGACCATGAAAATACTTAGATTTAGACCATCAAAATGAGACCAAACATGACATACAATGACATACATCACATTTCTGTAAATTCAAAGAGTACTATGATATGTAGTCACCATTGTTCTCTCTGTCTTCACTGTGAGGGGACAGAGTGTTAACAGGGGGGATGGGAGGCAGGCTTGAGAAAGGCCTGGATACTTAGCATACTAAAAGAGCAGCCATTGACACACACTCAAGGTTGGGGGAGGCTAGCTCAACTATTTCACATTTCAACATAATATTACCTTAGAAATAACTTCTTACAGGGTGACAATAATATACAAACAGTATGAGAACATAGTTCAATATTCGCTACCATCAGGTCAATGACAGAAGCATATAAGCAAAATAATGCATGTAAGCAAGGTGTAAGAAGACTGACTTGCAATTTATATAGCACTGCATGTATGGTTCCCAAACAAATTTATCTTATGTTCACATTTAGCTTTTTTAGTGCTGTCTTTCCTTTCTGTAGCACAATGACATGGTTTGTCAACAAATTGCTGTATAAAAAGTAGTAGCCTAATTTTGAATCTTCTCCATTCTATTCAAACAATCTTTCACATACACTAAGATGTCATTTACAACATACAATACTTATCACCCAAATGTTTTGGTTTATATAATGTTTATAACCATAGTTTACACAAGAAAACTCCTCATGTGTGCACTGTTACATTGACAACATGACTAAACAATTTGACTGTTATGTTCACACGATGACACAATAACCTTTCCCTCTGATGGAGTGACATGCTTATTGACACAAATATTTAATTTTGAGAGATGATTTAAGGATTTTGAGCCAGAGACTTGCTTTTGCTGGCAATCCATGCAGGGTATCTGCACATTTTTCAAGTACAAATTTAAAGACTTTTAAGACCTTTTCAAGACCTCTAAATGGAAAAATTAAGACTGTGCCACGACAAAGAAAATTAGAAATACGACAACTGAAAACTGTCTTGTGCAATAGGTTTCTTTTTTACTAACTTAAAGAACCTAAGAATGCACAAAATTGGTGAACAACAGGGTGCATCAATAGCAGCTGTTAGATATGCAAAAAGATGAAGCAAAGTCATGCGTTTTGGGCCTACAGAACTACTGTAGCAGCAAGGAGAAAACCGGTGTTTACTGGAGAAAACATTCTGAATCATTTCAAAAATGAAAACAATAAACGGCAAGGAGAACTCTGAACAACCTTAGTCTGCATTATCAGACATCCCAACCTTGGGAAATTCATTTCAGGGAGGTGTCGTCCCATCACCCACCCGACCCACCCACAAGACTTTTTTTCTGATGGAAACACAGAAATTACACCCATTGAAAGTCAATGAGACACAGCTCCTCCTTCCTTCCTAATAGGCTACATAACTGAGCAATGCTGAATATGCAGCTGTATCTTTTTAGCACAGAATTCTTTAGGCTATTTATGATTTTGTGACAACAGTGTAACCTGCCACTGATTGTGTTTGGAGAAAAAAATATTTTATTTCAGTGAATGAGTTGTGTCCAGTGGACGTGATTTAAGTGCTACAATAATTTAGTCTACAATAATGTGCTCCCACCACAGATTTCAGTTTTAAAAATTGTGTTCATTTCACAGGTTTCAATGAGATTGAAAACTTGAAAACTTATTTCTGCAAATTATAGGTTTATATTATAATGTGTGATGATCTAGCAAGTTCAGCCGTTAACACTAGATAAAGACATACCTTGCCTAAATACAGGCGATCCTTACACTGAAATGAAACCCTCTCATTCTCTAGCAAGTACGCTACCAATGATACCAATGGATAGATCTGGTTATCTAGTTTAATTTGATACCAAATACCTCGATTGTAAGAGGTATCATGCCCATATAAAGCTTCCGAAAGACAATGAAGCAAAACCGGAGATATGTTTTGCGGCACTAACGCGCGCAAAGGATTAATAAATTGGCGCGTTTGAAGAATGTTTAACTTATTTTCGGCTCGAAAAAATTACCGAGATCCAGACCTCGGGGTCCTCTATTGTAGCTACGGCCATGGGTAAAATTGACACTCTTTTTCTGCCATTACGATCCCGTTGACGTTAACGTAGGCTACTGACTGAACAGAAGTTTGCCTCGACTCATCAAACAGAGTTAAAAGCCCGCCCATAATGAAAGCTGATTGGTTTACTCAGCAAGTAAGCCAATCAGGACGCTCTTTGTCTTGCATGCACCTGACATGCTCAAGACGAGCAGGCACACACACACCGTTCCGTCAGGCAACGCTTCTCTCTCTGCCCCTCTCAGTCACTCTCTACGGTCTACTCATATTAAGATGCGCGATGTAGAGGTAAATGTTTCACGTGCATGATCTGGCTTGCTAGCTCTAGATTCCGGGAGATATTATTCAATTCACTGCCCCCAAAAGGTACGCTGGTCACTTTTTAAATTATGGTTAAAAATAACCGGATGGAGGTTTCATTCATTCGGTCAAATAAATTTAATACCTTCTTCTGGAAAATTCCAGTCATTCCGAGCAATTTAAGACATTTTTAGGCCTTAAAAACCGATTATTGTATTTAAGACTTTTTAAGACTTTTTAAGGACCCGCGGGGACCCTGTCCATGGTCTTCTGCCATTTGTCCAAATTGTTTTGAGAAATGCACTTACTGTTTTGCAAAAAGTAAGGATGATTTGAGAATTGTACCAAAGTGACTGGGAAAAACTGTAATTAGGCATGCATAATTGCCTAACATGTGATCCTTAAAATAGAGTGGGATAAAGGGAAGGGAGCTTGAAATACTTGAAACATGACTTGGTGACTGCAGCAATATGTTCAACAAAAGTAGGTCTATCATCAACTATGACACCCAAATGATGATTTAGTTTTACTTAGACAGACTCGTCAGAGCCAACTCAGTTATTTCCAATTTGAAAATCAACACAGGAATATATTTGAAGCATGAAGTAATCCTAGTGGATTACTGTAATCCATTTTTCTGCAAAGTTTTAAGTCAACTACAAACAATAAACAAGAGCACTCAGAGTGTGCGGTAGCCAAGCGACAACATATTTCATATAACTGGCGAAAACATATTTAATATTTAATATAATACATAACACAAAAAAGTTAAAAGTTAAACAAATATCCAGACTGTTCAGTGCTGTTTCAGAAAGGGTTTACATATGAGTGTTATTATTATATGAGTTATTTAGAGGTTTTATTTAGCATTATTTAGTGTACAGCTGTTAACCACCACTCACCTTAATGTCTGCAGTTTGCAGTGAGAACTAGACAGTCCCTTAGAGAGAAGCTGAATTCCAGAATCTCCCAGATCATTGGAACTCAGGTCTAGTTCTATCGGAGGGTTTGGAGACTGAAGAATAGTAGCCACAATTCCACAGGTTTTATCTGTGATTTTGCAGTCAGCAAGTCTGTAAAACAACATTAAACATGTAAGATATGTAAATTATCCAAAAGGTGCTGTTTCAGAAATGACTTAAAGATGTGTGGATGTCAAGCTATTACGTTACTCAGTTATTACATTATTGGCAATTATTACGTTATCAGCCTTTACACACCTTAATGTCTGCAGTTTGCAGTGAGAACTAGACAGTCCTTCAGACAGAAGCTGAACTCCAGAATCTCCCAGGTCATTGGAACTCAGGTCTAGTTCTATCAGAGGGTTTGGAGACTGAAGAATAGTAGCCACAATTCCCAAGGTTTTATCTAAGATTTTGCAGTCAGCAAGTCTGCAAAACAACATTAAAAATGTAATATATGTAAATTACCCAAATGGTGCTGTTGCAGAAATGATTTAGAGATGTGTGGATGTTCAGCTACTACTGTAGCTACCACGCACCTTAATGTTTGCAGTTTGCAGTGAGGACTAGACAGTCCTTTAGACAGAAGCTGAACTCCAGAATCTTCCAGGTAATTGGAACTCAGGTCTAGTTCTATCAGAGGATTTGGAGACTGAAGAATAGTAGCAACAATTCCCCAGGTTTTATCTGTGAGTTTGCAGTCAGCAAGTCTGCAAAACAACATTAAAAATGTAATATATGTAAATTACCCAAATGGTGCTGTTGCAGAAATGATTTAGAGATGTGTGGATGTTCAGCTACTACTGTAGCTACCACCCACCTTAATGTTTGCAGTTTGCAGTGAGGACTAGACAGTCCTTTAGACAGAAGCTGAACTCCAGAATCTTCCAGGTAATTGGAACTCAGGTCTAGTTCTATCAGAGGATTTGGAGACTGAAGAATAGTAGCAACAATTCCCCAGGTTTTATCTGTGAGTTTGCAGTCAGCAAGTCTGCAAAACAACATTAAAAAGAAATGTAAGATATGTAAATTATACAAAAGTTGTAAATATAAATATACACCTAGAATTATTAAGTTCTTGGATTATTGTGCTTTATTAGCACAATAATCCATTTTATCTCAAAAGTGATGAAAACCGATGAAGATTACATTGTAAGTTGACTGAGATGAAATAGAAATATTTGTATTCCAATATTAATATTTAATATTCCAATAATATTAGTATTATACCACAAAATAATATTAATGTTATTGGAAGTATAGATTGATGAGGTGTAATGAGTTGATAGTGACTTAAGAAGATGATGACATTTCCGTCAGAAACTCACCGTGCCTTTCTGCAGCACCTAACAGCTGGGATCAGTCTCCTGCGTCCCTCATCTGATGTGTTGTATTTCTTCAGCTCAAACTCATCCAGCACCTCCTCAGACAACAGAAGCATGTGGGCCAGTGCTGAACAGTGAGCTGGAGACAACTTCTGTTTGAAGTTCTTTGATGACAGGATCTTCTGAATTTCTTCATGCATGGAAAGGTCGTTCAGTTCAGACAAACAGTGCAGAAGATTGATGCATCTTTCAGGAGGGAGATCCTCACTGTTAAGTTTCTTCATATACTGGCATGTTTCTTTAATGCTCTTAGAGGTGTTGTGTACTTGATTCAGGATACCTTGCAGAAGTCTCTGATTGTTCTTCAGAGAGATGCCCATGAGGAAACGAAGGAAAAGATCCAGATGTCCATTCCTGCTTTTCAAAGCCTCATCCACTGCACTCTTAAGCAACACATGCAAATGATCTTGTGATTGTAAGCCCAGTGCTGATTGAAGCGATGATAACATAGAGCTGTTGGGTTCTTGGGGTCTATGCTCATCTCTGAGGAGGGATTTCAGTGGATCCAGGTTCCCAGTCACATAAGAGTGAAACACAAACACAGCTGCTAGAAACTCCTGGATGCTTAGATGCACAAAGCAGTAAACTTTCTTCTTTTGAAAGACTGATTCAACCTTGAAAATCTCGGTACACATACCAGAGTATACAGAGGCTTCACTAACATCAATTTCACATTCTCTCAGGTCTTCATTATAAAACATCAGATTGCCACTTTCCAGATTCTGGAAAGCCAGTTTGGCCAACTTCAGTAAAATTCCTTTCTGAGATTTCAGATGTGTCTCGTGTTTCTCTGTTTCAGGTCCACACTGATACTTTTCATCCTTCCTGTTGGTCTGGATGAGTAGGAACTGTATGAACATCTCAGTTAGAGTTTTGGGAATGTCTTTGATGTTTTTCTTTCCCAGCATCTCTTGAAGCACAGTAGCTGCAATCCAACAGAACACTGGAATGTGACACATAATATGGAGACTCCTGGATGTCTTAATATGTGAGATTATATTCTTGGCCAGAGTGTCATCACTGATTCTCTTCCTGAAGTACTCTTCCTTCCGTTGATCATTGAATCCACGTACTTCTGTTACCTGGTCAATATACTGGGCGGGAATTTGACTGGTTGCTGCTGGCCGTGAGGTTATCCAGATTAGTGCAGAGGGGAGTAGAGTTCCCTGAATGAGACTTGTTATCAGTACATTCACAGATGAAGTTTGTTTTACATCTGATAAGTTCATGTTTTGTTCAAAGTTCAGTGTCAACCGACTCTCATCCAAACCATCAAAGATGAACACAACCTGACATTCTTTATATTCATCATCATTCAGTTCTTTCAACTCAGGGTGGAAGTCAAGCAGGAGCTTGTGAAGAGTATACTGATCCTCCTTGATTAAATTCAGCTCACGGAAAGAAAGGGGAAACATAAAGTCTACATCCTCATTGGCTAAACTCTCTGTCCAGTCAAGTATGAACTTCTGCACTGAGACTGTTTTTCCAATACCAGCAACACCTTTGGTCATCACAGTTTTGATGTGCTTCTCTTGTCCAGGCAAAGATTTGAAAATGTCATTACAGTTGATTGGTGTGTCTTCTGTGCTTTGTGCTCTGGATGCTGACTCTATCTGACAGACTTCATGTTCCTTATTCACCCCTTCACTCTCTCCCTCTGTGATGTAGAGCTCTGTGTAGATCTCACTGAGGAGTATCTGAGTTTCTGATTTGATGATGCCTTCAGATACCTTCTCAAACCTCTTTTTCAGACTGGCTGTATGATTCACTTTAACTCTTCTCAGGACCTCGGCATCTGTTTGGAGAAAATAAAGAATAATTTGAGACATTTATATGTAATGCTTAAGTTTTGCAATTTAGAACACAACAATTATGTGGCAAGTTGATATTTACTATTCAACTATTTGAACCATTAAAAAACTCATATCAGGAAACATTTTATGCTGTTTTAAGGTTCAAAAGCTTCACAGTGACTAAGTTGTTCATTATGGGGTGAATGAGGCCTCTACCTGCAGGCTCTCTCTCCCATTGAGCTGCTAAGTGCAGTTACAATCACTTACAAGTGTGAGCCAGAGAAAACATAAAACATTTATCATTCAGTTTGTGTCAACTGTCACTTACATGTAAATATTTAAATTCACACATCCATACTACTGGTCTATCAGTTCATTTAAACTACTTTGTACTGCTGATAACAAACGTGTTCCTATTCTGTAGGACTTCAAAATGTTGAGACATCGCTCTAAATTGTGTGCTGATTTGCTAAACCGTAGAGCAACCGAGGGAAAAGGAAATAGGGGGGCTTGGACCAGACTACGTATGGAGATAATGTTTAGCGGAGGTACGTAGGATGGCATTGCCAGGCTAGCTAACTACAGTAATGGGACAAAATCTAGGGTTAGGGCAAAAATATAGGTTTAGGGGAGGTATTGGGACAGGGCCTTAAAGGAGAAATCCGGTGTAAAATGGCTTAAATAGTGTTAAAACATGATGCTGAGAGCTTACTTTTGCGACATACCTCACTTCCATAGGTGCCTTGCATTCAGAATTCCAGCGCTATTTAGCCGATGCTAAAATTGGGCTTCTGCCGGGAGTAGATCAGCATCGAACTAGCCATCGTTATAAATCTCTACTTTCCACCCATTTACGAGGCTCAAAGTTACCCAATACTTAGTTCCCTAGAGTCGCGCGGTTGTTGACATGTAAACCGAGGCATAGAGAACTTTGATAATGCACAGTTAGTTTAGATACAGGGCCATTTGTACAGGCTGCGCCTTGGAGAAGTTTACCAGGCGCCGCCATCTTTGATTAAGTCGCGATAAGTCGATCGACGAGTGCAAATTAGGATAGGAAACGGCAAGATGGAAAAATGCAAAATTAATTCCGTGGAAATGCATGGATTATTGGTGCTGCTTATAATATCTAATTATTAATGTGTATATGACAATGTAGAATACCATAAAAAAAACTAGAGAATGTAATTTCAGAGAAATTACGAGTGCATTGAAAGTGCAGTTGCTGTTTTTAGTGGATTTTTTAGATGACTGGAGGCATAATTGGATAACTGACAGTTGGAATGGTTGAACAGTTAATTGGAAGAGAAGTTTGACCCACATGACAGTTAAGTTGACTAGCATGATAACAAGAGTTAGCTTAGTTGAATAGCATCAAAAAACAAAAATGCTGATTAGCATGCTAACCATGTTAGCTAGAATGCTAATAATGCTAGCATGATAATCAGAAGACATAGCTGAGTTGAATAGCATTAAAAAACAAAAATGCTAATTAACATGTTAGCCATGTTAGCTAGCATGCTAATAGTGCTAGCATGATGACCACAAGACTTAACCGAGTTGAATAACATCAAAAACTAAAAATGCTAATTAGCATGCTAGCCGTGCTAGCTAGCATGCTAATAGTGCTAAGCATGATGACCACAAGACTTAACCGAGTTGAATAGCATCAAAAACTAAAAATGCTAATTAGCATGTTAGCCATGCTAGCTAGCATGCTAATAGTGTTAGCATGATGACCACAACACTTAACCGAGTTGAATAGCATCAAAAAGTAAAAATGCTAATTAAGCATGTTAGCCATGCTAGTTAAGCTAACATGCTAATAATGCTAGCATGATGATCACAAGACTTAGCGGAGTCAGCATCAAAAACAGAAAATGCTAATTAGCATGCTAACTAGCCATCCCGCCACTGAGGACTTTTATTTTGAAATAGTTGTGGCCAGAGGAAACAGTTGATAGGAGTTATAGTTGATGCCAGTTCACAGTTGAATTGATTGACAGGTGAATAGTTGAGCAGTTTAAATGCCCTTTAGTTTAAAAAATGACAGTTGAAGCCATAGACTGTATGGGTTGAAGCAGGTCGCCAGTGATTGGTTATCACCAGGTGAAAATTTGCATATCCCTAAGATGATTGGCTAAGGCCCCACTATGACATCACCCACTCTAGCCTCACTCTAAACAGCTCAATGTTAAGTCAATGGGGAAAGTTTTAAAAGTTTAAAACAGTCATAGTTTTAAAAGTATAAAAGTTACAAAGTTGAAAGTTACAAAGCAAACAAGTAAACAGTAAGAGCTTCGCAACGCAGTTTGAATGAAGTTTCTACGTTGAGCGGTTAGAGCTGAATTAGTTGCGTTAAAGAATAATAATAATAATAATAATAACCTATAATAATAAGAAGAAAAGTAAGAACAGTAGAGTGCATTTTCAATGCACTCTAATTAGTTTGAACAAATGAGTTTCACTACTCAATGACGTCATGTGGCATAGTATTGTTGGCGGAAGAAGCGGTGAACACGTGAGAAAGGAGTGGACGTGATACAAGCACAGGACTGCGGCTTCACCTGGCATAACTGAGACTAAGAGAAATAGAAGACGAAATGGTTGGTACTTGTGCCTATCCAGGTTGCGGCAAGGAGATGAGGAGCTACGTGCCAGAGACTTTTCATAGGATACCTCTACACGACAAAATCTTCACGCCGTGGCTTGTTGTGTTGCAACTCGATGTGAACACACCTGTAACTTACAGACGACTTCATCCCTAACAGAGGACCTGAGCCAAGGAAAAGAACATGCCTGAGGAGCTTTGCCATTCCCAAAGCGGCACAACTTGAACCCGAGGTAAGAAATTGTTTATTCGGATAATGTGTGGACCGTCAAATTATTGTTATACCGTGCTGAAATGAACGATGTGCTAGCTAACACGCCGCGTAGCTTTGTAACGTTATTCTCATAAACTAATGTTACATGCTGCAGCCACTGGCAGACAAGGCCACTGTTCTTGTCAAGCTTTGCCCTAAAATTACTGTCAGCAATGGGACGTTTTGCTCGAGTGATATGTGTGGGATTGTTATTTGAGGGAAAAGTGTGGGGTCGTTCTGTTAACGTTGTTCATGAATAAAACCTGGTAAAACATTGTCAGGTGAGCTAACCTGTCTGACCGTGGTGGGGGTGTGGGGGATGGGCTTGAGCCATGGCATCCATTTTGACCAGACTATCTATTTTGGTAAGGGCTGAAACAAGGTCTGACTTGCATTAGGTTTGTCAATATGCATAACTAGTCATGTCCCCCCTTTGTAAATTTGTCCAAAATTACAGCCAGTGGGGCCACTTCAGGTGGATTGCAAAGCAGATGGAGGCTATTGCTGGGTGCACCAGAATGTTTTTTTTTTTTAAATGCTCCATAAAAAAGTAATCAATCTTTTTTTTTTTTGTTTTGTTTGTTCATTTATGGATTGTATCAGGTTGACACCACGGAAATGACTGCTGCCCCCCAGTCCACACCAAAAAAAAGCCAACAACAATTTCAGCCAAGGTCTGTCGGTTCTTCTGGGCTCACATTTACACTGTCAAGCCCACTGCCCACTGTAAGGCCACGAACTAGGCCATCATCTTCAGGCCAATACATTGCACGGCCCGCATTAAGGCAAGCCCCTCAGGTAGGCAACACATTGTATTGCCAGTAAGCCAATATTTTGAATTCCCTGTGTCACGATCACACTAATATTTATGTTTATTATTATTATTAATTTATTTTACTTTCAAGGAAAGGCTTGAAAGTTCCACCCCTGTGACAACTCACTTATTGGAACCCAGCGATGCCACACAATCTGTAAGTTTCATTTGGTTTCATTTCATGATTTTGGTTGATGAGAGAAGCTTATGGGTCATTTCATGTCATTTCACCCAATGCCTCCTGCTTGACCATCTCAGAATTTCCTGAAAAAATTCTAGTAAAAAGATAGCATTTTTAATAGTAAGAATCCAAAATATTAGCTTCATACGGTCAATAGTTTTTTTAATAAAAAATATTTCAAATGACATGCTTTTTGGTCACCATAATCTAAGGCCATTTTTAAACAGCAATATCTGGAAAACCATCTCACCTATAGCCTTCAAATTTTCTACTGTCAATATGTGGTAGTTATAGCCTCCATACATGGAATATCAGGATTGTAGCTCATGATATAGGCACTCAAACCTCTACCAAAGTATGGCTTGGCAATATGAAATGGCAACTTTGAAGAGTTGTCAAGACCCAAGTTTTGGAGATAGAAGACCCATATTTTACAGGACATATCTCACGTAACGGGTTAAACAATCTACAAAAAATGGTCACTCTAAGATGAATAGATCCACAGGTATTAGGCCTAATATGCGGGGAAAAACACATTTTTGCCCAACTCCAGAGCCATATTCCAAAAACTGAGTTAATGGATCAGGTCCATTTTTTTATTTTTGAAAGATCAAATTATTGTTAAACTTATATGAAAAAATTGGGAGGGTGTTTTGCCCCATTTCATCACAATTAATTTTCAAACGTGGGCTATATGTGGGTGGGTGATTGTTTTTTCCTCTTGATTCCTAGGGGTGTGTCCACCCTATTTCAGAGCCATATTCCAAAAAAACTGAGATAATGGACCAGGTCCATTTTTTTTTTTACTTTGAAAGATCAAACTATTGTTAAACTTACATAAAACATTTGAGAGGGTGTTATGCCCCATTTTGTCACAATTAATTTTCAAACATGGGGTATATGTTGGGGTTTTCCTCTTGATCCCGAGGGGTGTGTCCACCCAACTCCAGAGCCATATTGCAAACATTGACTTTTGTCTTATGACAATGTTTACCTTTACCACGTGTGACTATATTTACATTGCCATGTCAAAGTCAATCAACTTTATTTGAGACATGTTTTGGATACTCCTCCTTTGCTTTTACCTTGGATCTTCCACCCTTCCCTACATGTTTATGTTATCATTTCAAATACAGATGCTTCTATGTGAAGTAATATCTGCATGCTGCATCTGAAAGAAGTAAACTTAACCAAATGCAGCAGCAATACAATATTAAGTTTCACAACTATGTATTTTTTTACTTTCCAGATTCAAATGTAAGACTTAGTTAGCTTAAACATTTGCTTGCCTGGTTTAGACAAAAAAGATTTCAGACATAGCTTTATTAAATTCATCCAGCCCAACCAAACAGACATGGCTTCTACATCATGGTGGTTGACAGACACACCCACAGATACACCATCTGCGCAATCAAACCGTGATTACCCATACCCCACCACCATAACCAGTCGACTTACATTTATGATTTTTTAAATTTTATTTTCATGTTTGTGCTAGTAATTAGCCTTTTTGAAGCTCTACAAGCAAAAAGAGTGAAGGTGTAGTCGTCCTGTGATTTTATTGATTTTATTTTTTGGTAGCATATTGGAAAAACGCTAGAGCCACCCTCATGTAGACAACATGGAAGATCATACAAATGGCTTTTGAATCTCATTCAAGTTTGAATTTGTTCTTGGTCAACATTGAACTTTTAAGGAAGGATCATGTTCACACTGCAGTGCTGTTAACATTGCAGAAAATGAATAATGATCATCTCTATGTCAAAGAATGGCATAGATTTGTTTAAAGTGAAGAAATATAGAGATGCAGATTAGCATGGTGATTGTTAATCTCCTTTATAATTGTTGAAGTTAAATGTAATTTTTTAATGAGTGCATAACTCAAAGGAGAGTTCATTTTATTCTTTCAAAAACAAACAAACAAAAAAAAAACGCATTTCACTTCAAATTATGAAGAGTCAGTAATCAAGAGAGATTTCACTCATTGTTTTCATTAAGAGTCAGTTTCTGTAAGACTCATGCGGATTTCCATAGGGGCTGATACAAACCCTCTTCAGAGCTCAATGAAAAAATTCTCATAGATACATATATGGGATAGATATTTAAAAATAACAATTTAAATGTTTTGGACCTTTCCTAAAAAAAACTAGGGACTTTTGAAATGACACATGCCAAAGGTGGAAATTTGATGCTTTTCAAAATGCACAACTTTGCCTGTCCATATTTCAGTGGGCTTTTAAGCCAGCACTCTGACATTTGGCAAAATCAGAGCATGGGTCCAACAGTTTTGAAACATATTTTTATGATGGTCACTAGGTCAACTTACAGCCATTAGGTGGCCATTGAAAACTCAACTTTTCAGTTTTGGAGCCTTGTTTTGGGGCCTCTCACTGCTTGTGCAAACACGTAACCTTGCTCATTCATAAAGATATGAGCACATTGGGAGGTCCTGTTTTGAAATATAATTGGTTGAAGATTGCAAAATTTTCAAGTACTGATAGAGAGGATGTTTCATTTGGCAAATATGAAATTGAGATTGAAATTAGACGACCATATCTTTGTGCGCCATCAGTAAAAAAGGTTGAAACAATTTTTATTATGTTGACATGTATCTAATCTATTTGTATTCTAAATATCTTGGAGGCATTTTGCTTTATTAACCATTAAATGCCATTTATTAACTGCATAAATTACATACATCGATAGGCCCTCTAGAAATACATGAAATTGAAAACAGCACCATCATGTGGACAAAGCTTGAAAAAAAAAAAAAAAAAAAAAAAAAAAAAAAACTCAGTATTGAAGCCATGTTGGAGGCACCTGACAAACATACAAAGGCATGCTTGAGTCTCCAAGAGTTTTGGTGGTATTATAGTTTGAAGTTTCCAAATATTTTTTTGGAATAGGGAGTGGGTTCATTCGAAGGCATAGTTTTCTTAGAAATATTTGAGATATTGAGGTATAATTTTTCACACCTTCCCTTGAGATGTGTGGCTACATAATCAATAGTGCACATTTAGGAAAGACATTCTTCTATTTTGGGCCAAATTGCTATGACAAATATTTTTTTGAGTCAGAATAGGTGCCAAAAAGTCACTCACAAATAGACCAAATTGAATGACATACACTCTGCATAGTCTTTTCATCATGTGTATTTATTTTTATTGTGATCTAGTAAAACACACAGTTCTCTGTAAAATGCAATGTCTAACCCTAAAGAACTGCCAGTGTATAATGTCCAGGAAAGAGTGAGAATTTACATGACTTGCTAATAAACACTGAATCTAAATAATGGGGAAAAACCACCAGCATTATCTGCCATGTACTGAAATTAGCTGAAGTTTCCCACAGATTGGTAAGAATAGATGCGTGACTAGACAATAATGATTTCTAACTGCCAAATGATTATGTTCAACAACAGTATTGTTGCTGTTTTCCATTGCACAATCATGGAGATTGCTAATTTACAAACACTTAGCATTGTTGATGTCTGAACACTATGTCTCACTCTAAGCAACTCAATAAGGGTTACCTTGATGCCACTGGTGGTTATGGGTAATTGACATTTTGAGTCACCATTACAGAGAAGTGTAGTTCTACACACATGGTCAGACTCACCCTGCACTGTAGGGTGTGTATGCTAATTGATTGGTAGCACGGACATTGTTCTTGTGTATTTTACGGTTACCATGACCTCAACTCTGGCTCCTCTTAAGCTTGTCAAAAGCACCTATTATAGTAGGAAAGAATACTTCTGCAGAAGTGTTCTGAGTCTAATGTGATGTTCAAGAAAAATCTAGTGTAAGTTTACAGCCATTAGATCTAAAAAGGGCTGTGTTATTCTCATGTTCTGAGTCTTGAAATAGATTCTGTGAGCAATGTCCAAGCTGAATAGTTAGATTGTCTGAGGGGTGTATTCAACTTTTTTTTGTTTCAAACAAAGTGATGCATTTACAGACAATTGATTTCATATTGGTCAATTACCTTTAGTAATGCCCCAAAGGAGACCATTCCCAAGAATAATAGGTTTAGCAAACAGTTATAAAGACACACAAGTGATTTTATAAAAACGCACAAGTGTCTTTTCATATTTCAAATCGAAATTTTAGATTTAAAGACTACATCTTCAAAGAATGAAAGTATACACAGCATCAATTGAGTGTTGATAGCACAACGTGTAAAGAAACAGCCTAGCACACTTGTAAGCTGATAAGCTGGTGGTTCTATACTTGACTGTCCTCTTACTCCCCTGAGCAAGACACTTAGTGTTGATACTTTTGTATTGTTTGCAATATATTTGAGTGGTAGCCTTCTTTATCTAATCAAGTAATGTTGCCTACTAATTTGCTTACTCAAAGCAATAAATAAATAATGTGATGCTTGAGAATTGAACCCTGGTCTGCTGATTGGTAGTCTGTGACATAACCACTGTGCCACCACATCTACAGTCTGCTAATGGCTCAAACAGGGTTAGAGCTTTGGCGTCTCTGGTTAGCCAGCACAACCCTCCATAGAAGTTATCATAGGTGCAAATCTGCTGTAAATAAAATTAATTTACTTGGTGATAGAACAAAAAGCCACCTAGATATTTGGACCACAGATAATATGAGTGCAGACGAACAAAGTAAGGCTAATTTCAACTGTTTTGAGTGATGGCGCACAGAGCTATGAGCAACTAAAATGGCACTTCATTTCATATTTGCATAAAATAATTGCCTCTAGCTTAACATCACCAATTCATGGCCATATATTTTATTCAAATTCTAAAAGAGGAGGTTCCAAAGTGAATATATATATACAAACTAATAAGGTTTTGAGTGTCATATGAACTGTGAGAGGCACACGAAAATGGTACAAAAATGTAAAAGGTCCAATTTTGAAGAGGCCCTTAAGGACAGTGCCTTCAATTTGCCACAGAAGTGACATCATTACTCAAAGGTTTACTTCCCCAACATTTATGTGCCAAAATTTCAGGATGGTAAGATCAAGGCGCAATGAGATATTTGAAGGCAAAAACTGGAATTTTCAGTACCTCAAAATTATGCTGAAATTTTGGGAAGCCCTAACTTTTGTTAGGAACATTCTCAATGTTTAAAAATAAAGTTTTGTCCTTCTTAGGCACATGTCTACTGGTATTCAAAATTTGAAGGGAATATGAAGAGGGTTTGTATCACCACCCGCATGATTCTTACAGAAACTGACTCTTAATGCAATGCAACTACAATGAGCATAAAATCTACTGTTGACTCTGAAAATGTTGATCAAACACCAAGCACTTTTATTACACGAAATTAAGGTAAAATCATGAATTTGTATGTTCTTCAATGGAGAATAAAAAGGTCAAAACATGACTATAAAGAACTCAACAAGGGAGAGGTGAATCTTTTATCAGATCAATTCACATATTTAGTAAATGGTTGGATACAAATACAGCAGTCTCCAAAACACATGGCTAGGTAAACACACCCCTAGGAATCAAGAGGAAAAAAAACAATTGCCCAACCACATATAGCCCATGTTTGAAAATGAATTGTGACGAAATGGGGCAAAACACCTTCCCAATTTTTTTTATATAAGTTTAACAATAATTTCGTCTTTCAAAAACAAACAATTGCACCTGATCCATTAATTCAGTTTCTTGGAATATGGCTCTAAAATTGGGTGGACGCACCCCTAGGAATCAAGAGGAAAAAAACAATCACCTACCCACATATAGCCCATGTTTGAAAATGAATTGTGATAAAATGGGGCAAAACACCCTCCCAATTTTTTTTATATAAGTTTAACAATAATTTTATCTTTCAAAAACAAACAATTGGACCTGATCCATCAACTCAGTTTCTTGGAATATGGCTCTAAAACTGGGTGGACGCACCCCTAGGAATCAAGAGGAAAAAACAATCACCCACCCACATATAGCCCATGTTTGAAAATTAATTGTGACAAAATGGGGCAAAACACCCTCCCAATTTTTTTATATAAGTTTAACAATAATTTGATCTTTCAAAAACAAAAAAAATGGACCTGATCCATTAACTCAGTTTTTTGGAATATGGCTCTGAATTTGGGCACAAATGTGTTTTTCCCCATATTTGAGGCATAATACTTGTGGATCCATTCATCTTAGAGTGACCATGTTTTGTAGAGTGTTTGACCTGTTGCCAGATATACTTTCTGTAAAATATAAGTCTTCTATGTCCAAAACTGGGGCCTTGACAACTCTTCAAAGTTACCATCTCATTTTGCCAAGCCATACTTTGGTAGAAGTTTGAGTGCCTGTGTCCTAAGTTATGCTTGAGCTACAATCCTGATATTCCATGTCTGGAGGCTATAACTACCATATATTGACAGTAGAAAATTTGAAGGCTATAGGTGAGATAGTTTTCCAGATATTCCAGTTTAAAAACAGCCTTTAGATTATGATGCCAAAAAATGCCCGAAATGCATTCCAAATGAAATATTTCTTATTAAAAAACTGTTGAGGTTATGAACCTAATATTTTGGATTATTACTATTAAAAATGGTATCTTTTTAGTAGAATTTTTTCAGTAAATTCTGAGATGGTCAAGCGGGGAATTTTCCAGAATTTGGGTGAATTGACATGAAATGACCCTTATGCAACTTATTTTTGTACCCAAAAATGTGTTGATACATGACACACCTATTCTTTCATCAACAGGAAGAAGTCGAGGAAGGGGCTTCAGGTCTTGCAGACACATCTGTGCAAGACATGAGCCTTAGTTTTGGTGAAATGGACCTGGGTGACCCTGCAGATCTCAGTTTTGTGCCCCTGAGTGATACCACCCCATCCAGCCCGGGATCTGGCTCTTCCTCCAGCTCTGGCAGCAGCAATGGATGGGCAGGAAGAAAGTGGCTGGTAGATGAGGCAAAACTGATGGAGCTTTTCCAGAGATGTTCTCGGTGTGGCATGGCCATTGATGAAAAGCGGATTGCTACACGGGGCAGCCAGATAAAAATACATTGGAGCTGTTTGAATGGGCACAGCGGTGAATGGGCATCTTGCGTCGACCAGAGGAATATGGCCCACAACAACCTGTTGGTCAGTGGAGCTAAATTTTTCACCGGAGCCACGTACTTGCAGCTACCAAGCAGGACGCAGTTTTACACCATCCAATCAAAGTACCTCATCCCTGTGAACCATGCCTACAAGGGACAGCAACAGAAAATTTTGGAGAGGATTTCCCAACTTTCCGTCTCTGGGAGTAGACTAGAACTTTGTGGAGATGCACGTTGCAATAGCCCTGGTAAGCATTGATGTTCATTACTTTGGACTTTGAAACACAAATGTCTGTTTACCTAATACTCAAAGAAATGTTTCTTTTCTAAAAGGATACAGCTGCAAATACTCCACGAATTCTTTCCAAGACGATGCTACGAAAGACATTGTTTATTTTGAACTAGTATAGGTAATTGAAGATGTCTTCTATTGAATGATTGTAATACTTTTCGAAATGCAAGATGTTCTGTGCACATGATTTGTGAACTGAAAGAATGTTTTTCTTACTTTGGTACAAGGTTACAGAAGCATCAAGTTCGGTGGCAATGGAGGCTTTCAGAGAGGCCTAAATCACCTCCTCTACCTTGGAGTGGACGTTGGGGTGATGGTTACGGACAGATCCCCATCTATAAGGAAAATGATGCGGGGAAAGCTATGTCAACATCCGCCATGAATATGATCCATGGCATGTCAATAAGAGTATGTATCATATTGCTGTATCTTCACTTTCCACTCCTGTGTATCGCCAGTTGTGGCTGGTTTCATGGAAACTCATGTTGTGTTTGATCTCTTTATAGGTCTAAAGAAGAAACTGGTGACCATCTCCAATAAGAAGGGGAACAGTGAACTGCGTTAATGGGTGAGATCAATAACCAACCATTTATACTGGGCATGCAGTTCCAGCCAAGGTGATGGACAGGTAACCATTTATGCATATATATTTTTTTTGACATAATCCATGTTTAGAGTAATACTACACATTCTAAAACTGACGACCAAAGATATATTTATTTATTCATTTTTCTCCAAAGTGTTCTCTAGTAACTTCTAAGGTTTGTACTCCGCATTGTTTTTCAGGAGTGTGTACGAAGATGGTTGACAATTATTAACCATATTCGGGGGATACACAGATGGGAAGACGATGGACGGGAGTACACCTGTGCTCATCCACCAATGTCTGAGGATGACCAGGAGAAGAAAAGGTGGCTTGAACACGATTCCTCTGCTTTCCGTGCCTTCAGAGAGGTGGCCCAGGACAATAATCTCCTGCGAGACCTGAGGCAGATGTCACTTTTCAAGCATACTGGTATTCCTTCACAGTCCTTTTTTTTTAACTGTGTATATATATTCAATTATTAGTATTATTTACAACTGTATTGTGATCAGTAGTTAGCTAAGGAATGAAACATTTTTTAGTTCCATGTTTCCTTTTTGTGACTTCAAACATTGCACAAGACTGTTTGAATTTATATATCTAAACCTAACTACACTACTTTGTAACACATTTGGGTTTTTCTCATATTGATCAACATATTTCAAATTGTCATATTTTGTAGGATCCATCAAAGTCTTCCATAATGTGACCCTGAAGTATGCACCAAAGAGGCTTCATTTCACTTACGCCAGAACCGAGTTGGCCATCATGGACCACAACATGAACATAGGCAGGCAACAGGCAACAACAGTTGATGGTAAGGGAACAATCTTTGCCTCTAAATATTATTTCGTACCAGTACAATGGTCAGACACTGATTTGGACAAAGACTTATCATGGTACAGCCTAAGCTACTGTACCGTGTAACCAAGACACATGTTCACACAGTGTCATTTATTTTCAGTAATAACATTACATTTATGCACCAAGTGCATTTTTGAACATCATAACATGTAAACAGCTGTTATGACCATGATGGAAATGGCTAAACAATGACTTCCCTTTGTCTTTCTTGACAGGAAAACCTCGGTACAAGTATGTCTACACTAAGACAACACAGCAGTGGGTGGCTAAGCCAGCCTACGAAGCCACCTCTCAGCTTTTCAGGAGTGATCTGATGGAGGATGTCCTGAAGTTGAGGGAAGAGAAAAACCTTGAACCTTGGCCCCGTCCTCCTCCTCGCCAAAGACGGTTGTTGGAGAATATAGCACCTGTACCTAGGCCAGACCCGGCTGAGTTAGTGGCCCAAAGACTGTCCTGGTTCAAGAAGCTGTGACCTGTGACCTTTGATTCTATTTCTTTCTAGTTTATTTATATTAGATGTGTGATCTACCTCTGTCTTGCCCTAACTGGCAATTAAACTGTTTTTGATTATAATGAAAACAAACAAAGATGTGTTGGTTTATAAAAGACTTATTATTTTACATAAAGATAAATATGAATATTTTTAAGCAGAGTTATACATTTCCACATTAAAACACTTTTGATTTTGAAGAAACTATACAGAAAGCAAAAAAAATAATAATAATTAGATCAGATGATGTTGGCAGCATCTTCAGCGTCCTGGAACCCATGGTAAGTGCCAGTGGGAGAGGGGAATTTCTTCCTGATAGCAGTGACCACGCAGCTTGGAAGGCCTGTCTTTCATGTCGTGCTAAATGAAGTGCCCACTCAAGGAAGACGCGGTATGCGACCAATCTGCACTGTCTGGGGGTGGGGAGAAGTGGAAAAGTATTTCATTGAAGATTCAAATTTCAAATACAGTATTGATCAAAATAGCAAAAGCAAATGTAGAACACTTACTTTGTGGATAATGTTCCATCTGGCCCCTCCGGTGTGGGTGATTTTTTTCCCAATTAACCTTCGGGACATGGAAAAATGCTTCCAACCACAGGTGCAGAAGAGACGAAAAAAAAAATCACCTGAGGTAATGCAACCAACGTCTTCATTGCGATCGTGCAAAACGTTCCACTCAGAAACACTTCACGTCAGTGGGCATTGCTTCACAACACCGTCAAGAGCACCATCGGTTACCGGTGGTAACGTTACGTAGCTGAGTCTAGCCTTGCAACAGCCTCCTCTGCTAGCTGTCTCTCTCTCTCTCTCTCTCTGCTTCTACGGCGCTCAAGCACCTCTTCCTCGGTGTACTCCAGTTCAAAAAGAAAAGGTCGCCCATCAAATTCATCCTCATAATCCTCGAAATATACTGTGTCTTCGTTATCCGACATTCTCACTGTGTCTTCGTTATCCAACATTTTCGTTGCGAACTCTGTTGTCTCCGCAAACTTCAATCCAAATAAGCAGGTGAGGTATCACATGACCTGCTTCCGCTCAAGCTCGTCGATCGACTTATCGCGACTTAATCAAAGATGGCGGCGCCTGGTAAACTTCTCCAAGGCGCAGCCTGTACAAATGGCCCTGTATCTAAACTAACTGTGCATTATCAAAGTTCTCTATGCCTCGGTTTACATGTCAACAACCGCGCGACTCTAGGGAACTAAGTATTGGGTAACTTTGAGCCTCGTAAATGGGTGGAAAGTAGAGATTTATAACGATGGCTAGTTCGATGCTGATCTACTCCCGGCAGAAGCCCAATTTTAGCATCGGCTAAATAGCGCTGGAATTCTGAATGCAAGGCACCTATGGAAGTGAGGTATGTCGCAAAAGTAAGCTCTCAGCATCATGTTTTAACACTATTTAAACCATTTTACACCGGATTTCTCCTTTAATGAGATGTTGACCTACTGAAAATCATTTTGAAGGCATTTCACAAAATGAGACCTTCATAAAATCTCACAGAGGGGTCTGTAATGTTCACTGATATGCTGACATACAGTAAATATCACTGTGAAATATGACTGTACTGAGATTAAATGTTTAGCGGAGGTACAGCATCTCCAGGCTACTTGTTTTATGTGAAGTTCCTCTAAATTACTTTTCCTGAAAGTACCAATATAGACAAGTTGTGGTGAGAAATTGTTATAATGATGGTCTTATTTTACTAAGGAATCAGCAAAAACCTCTGAAGACACATCATTACTGATTCCTCATATTACTTAATGTGCTCCTTGTATGTGGAAGGTGTTCAGTCTGCAGGTTTCCGCTGCTCTCTGCCATGTCTGTGTGTTCACCATCATCATCATCACCATCATCCAGAGGTGGCCGAGGGTCTGAAGATCTCAACACACTGCAGGGACAGAAAGAAACACGAGGAGAAGAGAATAGAAATATGTATTGTGTGTGTATGAAGAAATGTTACTGTAAAGGTGACGTAGACTGGATAATGAATGACTTAAGACTGGCTTTGAAAACAGGATTTTCTGCCTGTGCTACTAATACAGTCACTCTCCAAGCTGGCTGGAGCGTCTACAGTTTTTCTATTTGAAGAAAGTGTCTGGGAATGAACATTAACCTTAAATAAGGCAAATGAGGTTACATACTGGTGTGAAAGGAGATCACTTTCATTTTGTCTCTTTTCACTTACTTATGCAGTCACAATATCAATATTAATATCCAGTGTTTGTATGTGTGTGTGCCAGTGATGTTCACGCGAGTCCCAGACTTGGACTCGAGTCGCACTTAAGTCGCACAAACAAAGACTTGAGACTTGGACTTAGACTTGCCCTCAATGACTCGAGACTTGACTCGGACTTGAGCCTTGTGACTCGTGAACAATGATCATTTCGCAGAAAAAAAAATCATCTTTTTGTTTTTCCAATGTGTTCCCTTGCCTTATGGGAAACGCTGAGCACTGGCAGAATATTTCTCTCCCAGATTACGCGCAACGCATGTGTGCAGTCAGAAATCAACAATGACCATGGCGACTGCAAATTCACCTGTTCCATTTGTTGTTGCATTTGAATATAAAGACTTCTCACACAGGGCGAACAGCCCTTTGCAAAGAGTGTGGTGTCAGGATAAATGATGCTGGCTCAACTACATCCAACTTTATCAGGCACCTCAGAACGACACACAAGCAGGGAAGCGCTTATTGTTATGGGGTGTTTTTGATTATCTTTTCTTTTTGTGTTATTGCCTTATTGGCATGCTGTTATTATGTTCTCTGATGATAAAGGGGTACTGCATGCTTGCGCAGTTGCAATGTATAGGTTGCAAACATAAGTCAATGTCTTAATTGATTGTTAACCGTGATTTGGTTGTGATCGATAGTATTTAATGTTACCAACAGTTGGGGTTCGCCTCTAGAGGATCTAATGATGGTATGCTATGTTATATTGCCTAGTTTGTGCAGACATCCTGATATTGATAATGCCTCCCTGATGCCCGCAAATAGAATAATATCTCCCGGAATCTAGAGCTAGTAAGCCAGGGCATGCACGTGAAACATTTACGTCTACATCGCGCATCTTAATATGCGCGCATGTGAGAGTGAGCGAGAGGGACAGAGAGAGAAGCGGTGCCTAAGGGAACGGTGTGTGTGTGCATGCATGGAGGATGCATGCAAGACATAGAGCGTCCTGATTGGCTTACTTATTGGCTGAGTAAACCAATCAGCTTTCAGTTTGGGCGGTCTTTTAACTCAGCTCGGTAATGTCAACAGGATCGGTATGGCAGTGTCAAAAAAAAAAAAGAAGAAAATACTGTATAAGACCCATTTTACCTCTGATTATACAAAACAATACCCTTTCCTGATAAGAGTTAAAAAATAATGACAATTTCGACAGATGCACCGTTGGTAACAGTGAATTCAGTATTGCCCATGGTGGCTTGAATGACTGTAAAAAGCATGTTGAGGTGAGTAGTGTAATTATCCATTATATCAGATCTAGGCCTATAACTGGCTGTCATGAAAAGATCAAACTATTTAAAACTTTCTGTAAACCAACAATAATAAGCTGATAAATATAATAGCCTGTACATTTCCTTGAATAATATAGTTTATTGAAATACATGATGAATAATCTTATATATAGGGCGAAGAAAAAAAAAACATCCCATAGGCTACATGATTTGTTTCTGTAATACCAAATTTTAAATCCTATGGATTTAAGATAGGAAGTTTCTGTAATATGCTATGAAAATGCAGTTGATCAAAATAGGATTTTAGACCTCAAGAATGGAAATGCATAATGTAGCCTATCTGTGGTATTTGTTTTCTAAATATTTAAGTTTAATCAAAACGTTCATGTTTCTTCACAATTTGGAATTTAAATAGCCCTCTTAAGATACAATGCACCATACCATGCCCCCCCCCCCGCCAAAAAAAAAAAAAAAAAAGAAGACAAAAAAGGTTAATAGTTAATTTCCGTCATTTGAGACTTGACTTGTGACTTGACTTGGTCTTGGGACGAAAGACTCGAGACTTGACTTGGCATTGCTCCCAAGGACTTGAGACTTGACTTGGACTTGACTACAAAGACTTGGGACTTGACTTGGACTTGGAAAAAATGACTTGTGAACATCACTGGTGTGTGCTTTTGTGAATGTGTGCACGCATGTGTGTGTGTGTGTGTGTGTGTGTGTGTGTGTGTGTGTGTGTGTGTGTAAGATGAGATGAGATAAGATAAGATAAGCCTTTATTGTCTCTAGATATTAGAAATTTGTCTTGGGCATGAGAGTGTGATACATAACACATTAAGACAGACAAACAGGCAACATGAAAACATACATCTAGACTATCTGTGCTGAAACTAGATCATACATAGTCTAATAAATACCCATAAATAAATACCACATCACATCCCTGTCTATTTCTGACTGACAGTAACATCAGAATCTTCTCTCATTAGACTAAGGATGGTTGTGTCTTCTGAGAATTTGATTATATAATTGTTACTTGTGTGGTGATTTATATAATCATTGGTATATAGAGTGAACAATGGAGAGCTGACACCAACCTGGGGCATCCCAGTGATAATTTCCAGAGTGTCTAAGAGTATAATTGATTTTTACCTGTTGTGCTCAATCAGTAAGAAAATAAGCAAAATGTCACTCACTTAACTCCTGATGGTACTGGTTCACTGCTGAAAAAGGGCCCTTCAGGCATGGACACGTCACTCTTCAGAGACACACAGCTGGGCACTGGAGATGTAGCTCTGTGAATCTGTGGACTGTAAACAAGAATCAAAGATTCAGTTCCATCAACTGTATGTCATCTGGCATGAGAAATACTCTTCTGCATTGCTTACGCATACATTAGTTTAACATGTAGAGTTGACTATTCATTGTTTTATTCAATACCAATGCTAAATTGATTATAGAAGCTTTCTAGACTGTTTTTTTATTTGAAGAAGATGGCTGAAAATGACAATGATGGCTGGAAATGACAATGATCATCAAACATCATCTTGAAATGAAATTACATATAGGTGTGAAAAGAGATCACGTTCACTTAATTTCGTAGACTATTCATATGCACCATGTGTGTGTGTGTGTTTGCTTGTGTGCACATGTGTGTGCGTGTGTATGTGCACGTGTGTGTGTGTGTGTGTGTGTGTGTGTGTGTGTGTGTGTGTGTGTGTGTGTGTGTGTGTGTGTAAATGCTACTCACTTTACTCCTGATGGTACTGGTTCATTGCTGAAAAGGGGCCCCTCAGGCATGGACTCTTCACTCTTCAGAGACACACAGCTGGGCACTGAAGATGGAGCTCTGGGGGTCTGTGGACTATATTAATTTTGATATAACAACAAACTTATTTGCATTGCTAAAGAATAACACACCTTACCTTATCATGAGAACATCCATGGATTAAATGTGTAAATCTATCAAACTTTCCTCCACATTTAATTTTATACAGAAGAAAAATGTCCATCTGTCCCTCATACAATGACCATAGTGTGCATGCATTCTTTACACAACCAAAACTTCAGTCAGGGACGTTTTGAACATTTTGAAAGACACAGAATGTGTGTGTGGGTATGTGTGCACGCATGTTTGTGTGTGCAAATGTGTGTGTGTGTGTGTGTGTGTGTGTGTGTGTGTGTGTGTGTGTGTGTGTGTGTGTGTGTGTGTTTTACTTACTCTACTCCTGATGGTACTGGTTCATTGCTGAAAAGGGGCCCCTCAGGCATGGACTCTTCACTCTTCAGAGACAAACAGCTGGGCACTGGAGATGGAGCTCTGGGGGTCTGTGGACTAATTTAATTTTGGTTTAACATTTGCATTGCTCCATATGGCTATTATAGCCGAGTACAGTAATAATAATAACAATAATAAAGAATAGCATCCATTTTTCACAGAGTAGATCCCATGTCAAAAGACAGACATAGAGAGAGAGAGAGAGAAAGGGAGAGAGAGAGAGAGAGAATGAGAGAGAGAGAAAGGGAGAGAGAGAGAGAGAGAGCTCACCTTGTACCGTCCTGAGATGATCCATTTTTCATGTTGACAGGATCCTCCATGTTCTCGTGCGTCTCCATGGTGACAGAGCTGAACGCATCGGTGAGGCCTGCTACTTCTTCAACCTCCTCACTCATTTGAGAGAGATACTGTTTCTCATTAGGACACAAACACACACACAAATCTCAATTGAGGGACAATATGTCTTACTAGGACACTAACAACACACACACACACACACACACACACACACACACACACACACACACACACACATATCATATATCACTATAACTTTCAGGGCATTAACGGTAAACATTTTAGCGATCTCCTTGCATATTAGGCAATGCAATGTACCGAGTCCGACACTTGTGAAACAACGCATAACGTCCCAATAATTATTTCACAGCAAGTAAAGTCGCAGTCACCCGTTAATTCTACCCTGTTCTAGTTAAAGTGATATGCCTGATTCAATCGTGAACAAAGATTCCATCTCCTCAAGGAAAGGAAATCTGCGAAGGGAATTTAATGTAGACGCATAGAGAAAGAGAAAGTAATTTGCGCACGCAGGATTGCCCGTGAACCAGGGTCTGTGAACGGTGTCTGCGCAGCAGGTTTGAAACCATGTTTATTGAAGGATTATTCCATAGCATATAACTTCGTTTTTTATTTATCATTAGTTTTTCAAAGGCCATGAATTCCTATAGGTTGTTGTTTTGGGAGAGGAGAGGAGAGGAGAGGAGAGGAGAGAAGAGATAATAGGTGTGTCAACTTCGGGATGTTGTCCTTTCTTTCTTGTTGATGTGTTTCGGACAACAAGTTCATAGGCTTGATGGTAATGCGCATTGTCAAATCGTTTCGTTATTTTAAGATACCAGTAATCTAAGATATTATAGAAGGCTAATTCTAACATGATCTGTCCCACACTCAACGAACCTCTCAACATTAAAGGCCTGTCTCATATAGACGCCTGTCTCAAATACAAGCCGGTGCATTTTGGCGATTTGGGAAAATAAAAGCCCGGGCTATAATTTGGAGTTTTAACGGTACTTAATATCACTACAACACAAGAGACCAAAATGCAATCATATCACATATCACTGAATACTGATTTTGCGTACAGTGACAATAAAACATTGATGGTATAACCAACCCACAGGTAATTTCTGTTCATTAGATGAGCACAAACTGCAGTGATAGTAGAGTTGAGACCTGATAGTAAAAGAGTTGAAGAATTCTACTTGCACTGACATAAATGACAATCATGATCATTTCAGTTAATTTATTAGATGTTGGTAATTATCTTGATTCAGATAATGCATCAGAGATGAGAACATTTGGACCAAGTGTGTTAGAGATGGGATATGGCTGCAGGTCAGGCTCATACACATCTCATGGACACTGGCTGTTCATGTTGGAACTTCTGTGCTGCAATCTAACCAAATGAAGGTGTATCTGTTAAAAAAAGTTTTAATCTATTAAACGTATCAATTATGTTTAGACCTAGGCTACTGCTTATCAGAGAAGTTCAGGGTGCGAGCGAGCGCACACAGAGACACTGTGAACTCGTTTCCGCAGGGTTCGTCTAGGGTCATTCCACGCCAACTCACCCAATTTTCAGAAATTTTCCCAGTTCATGTCATGGATTTCATTGAAAAAATTCACATTTAAACTCCTCTCTGAGAAATGTAACCTTGCCAAATACCAAAGCTCTACCCCAAACAGTTTTCCTTCAATAAATTCTTGAAATATACCTTTTAAAGGCAAATGAGCCTATTTGCATCTCTCTATATTAGGCCTCACCAATTAAAGGAATTTCAATTGATAAGCCTTTAATTTTCACCATGCCTAGATATGATCCCAACAATGATTTCTAGTTGAATTTTTTTTTATGCAAAACATGGACTGACAAAACATGAACATGCTTGTCCTCGAGCATCAAATTTTTACATTTCAAAATTCCACATCTCTTTCGGTTTTCAATATTTTGTAGCGAAACTTTCTGAAATTGTACTTTTACCTTGGTTCTTCAAGTACTGAAAGTAAAAAATGTTTGCAGGCAACAATGAGCAGGTGCCAGAGGCTCAAACATGGCCTCCAAGCTGGAAAGGGTGTTTTTTGGCTACTTTGGGACCATTTGGGACCACTGGAGACCAAAAGGGATTTGTTAGAATGCTTCCATTTTTTTTCTCAGAAAGACCACCTTTATATCAGGCACATAATGAAAATCTCAGAGATGTGTTATGTTCCAATTTTTTTCCACTTTTTTTAAAAAAAAATGTGTTAGATGACACACTACAGGTGAATGGGGTAGGATTTTAAATTAAGACATATCACAATTAAACTTTCCCAATTGCTCACTTATGTTAAGGTAAACATTTTTTGTATTGGAAATTTTCTAAAATTGTATGTTTAAGTATGCAAATAATTATAAATCAGGCTAAATTTCAACTAGAAATCATTGTTGGGATCATATCTAGGCATGGTGAAAATTACAGGCTTATCCATTGAAATTCCTTTAATTGGTGAGGCCTAATATAGAGAGATGCAAATACGGTAGTCTCATTTTGCCTTTAAAAGGTATATTTCAAGAATTTATTGAAGGAAAACGGTTTGGGGTAGAGCTTTGAGATTTGGCAAGGTTACATTTCTCAGAGAGGACTATAAATGTGAATTTTTTCAATGAAATCCATGACATGAACTGGGAGGCCTTAGGTGAGTTGGCGTTGAATGACCCTCTAGTGACAAATGTAGTTAGTTAGGCTATTGTCTAAAGAGGTGGGCTAATACCTGCCCGGTGAAAACATACATACATACATACATACACTGTAAAAAAAGAAAAGTTAGCAGAACTTGAAATTTCAAAGTCAACCGATTTCACTGGCTTTTTTAAGTTAGCCCAACTCATTAAAGTAAGTTAACACACTGTTAAAAAAGAAAAGTTTGCTGAACTTAAAATTGTAAGTCAACCCATTTCACTGGCTTTTTTTAAGTTAGTCCAACTTCAGAGTGCATAACTTGATATTTCAAGTTGCCAGGACTCAAAAATAAGTAGTCAGAACACAGCATCTTAAGTTGACGCTACCTTGATGTCAAATTGACATGTCCCAGAATCCCTCACCTTCCACATAAATTTGATCATGTTTATCCATGTTGAAATGTAATTGTGAAGAATCAATGAGTAGATAAACAGTTGTTAACACTATAAATTGCACAGTATAACCATCATGCTACTTGAGTACTGTGTTGCACTTTGTATTAAAAATTATATTTATTATGACACACCATCATGGAGATGACTATCCACAATTTACTTATCCTTGTAGGTATGATCACTAAGGTAAAAGATAAAGCTTGTTTGGATATTTAAAATATTATTGCTGACAATGAATGAACATCAAAGCTGCAGGTGTTCAGATCAGTGATGAAATCATCTTAACAAGCTAAATATTTCACTCACGATATAAAGGTTTGGGAGATGTGATAATGGCATGATGTTTCTATTGAAAATAAACACTACTTATGTAAGGCTTTGTGTGAATATAATCATTCCATTCAGGGTTGGATTGTAATGCTAACCAAAAATCACATTTATTTGATTTGAGGTACTCGTCCTCAACCTTATTCAGCCTGGAGCTAAGCCATTAACTATTGTAACATTGTATAGACCTCCAGGGCCATACACTGAATTCCTAACTGAATTCTCTGACTTTATATCCACATTAGTTGTTAAATCAGATACAATAGTCATCTTGGGCGATTTTAATATTCACATGGATGTTGCACACAACAGCCTGACAGCTGCATTCCAATCTCTGATTGAGCACATTGGCTTCTGTCAAAATGTAAATGCACCTACACATAAAGACAACCACACTATTGACCTTGTACTAACTTACGGTACTCAAGTAGAACAACTTACAATTGCACCCCAACCAACATTGACTGACCATTACCTTATTACTCTAGAAATACCAGTCGACCATGTAGCGCAAAATGTGACCCACTACTACACTAGAGGCATAACGCCTAAAACCACTGACGATTTCATTGAAAAAAATTCCTGACCTTACACCAACACGCTATGATAGTCCTATCCCATCACCAACACATATCGACCAATTTACTGATCATGTTATGAACACATTACACTCAACACTTGACTTAATTGCTCCACTTAAAAAGAAAACAAGGAAGGTAGAAAAAACTGCCCCTTGGTACACCACACATACACGTACATTAAAACAGGCTGCTCGCAGACTAGAAAGGAAATGGCTCAACACTAAACTCGAAGTATTTCACATTGCCTGGAGAGAGAGCCTGAAAGAATACAAGACTGCACTGAACAATGCTAAAACAGCTTATTATTCCTCGCTTATACATGAACACAAAGACGATCCAAAATTCCTCTTCAACACTATATCAAATTTGACAAAAAGTAAGACTGAAGTAACTCAGTCCATTCCAAGTCACCTCAGCAGTGACGACTTCCTGAATTTTTTCAATGAAAAAATTGAAACCATACGACTTAAAATTAGCAACATGCCTACAGCCTCTCTACTAACTACTGATAGCTGTAGCCAACCCGTAGCATACCTTGACTCCTTTATGCCCACTGATATATTAGAAATTTCTTGTCTCATTACCAAAGCGAAGGCGTCAACATGCCTACTTGATCCTATTCCTACTCACCTCCTCAAGGCAGCCTTTACACCTCTAGCTGAGACATTACTTGAAATTATCAATAGCTCACTCCTAGCGGGACATGTACCAACTACTTTCAAGACATCAGTCATTAAACCATTGATTAAAAAACCAAACCTTGACCCTGATGTTCTGGCTAATTACAGACCTATATCCAACCTTCCTTTTATATCCAAAATTCTAGAAAAAATTGTGTTCAAACAAATTTATCGCTTCCTAGACGAAAACAAAATCCAGGAAGTCTTCCAATCAGGATTTAGAGCTAATCACAGCACTGAAACGGCCTTAGTTAAAGTCTTCAACGACCTCCTTCTTTCCATGGACAATGGTAATATATCCATATTAATTTTACTTGATCTTAGTGCAGCTTTTGACACCATTGACCACAATATCCTACTACACAGACTCGAACATACGATAGGCATTAGAAATTCAGCATTAGCTTGGTTCAAATCCTACCTCACTGATCGATACCAATTTGTACATGCCCACAACGTCTCATCTTGTCATGCTAAAGTTAAATATGGCGTTCCCGCAAGGCTCAGTACTGGGCCCCCTACTATTCTCTCTCTATATGCTACCTCTGGGTGAAATCATTAGGAAACATGGCATTGCATTTCACTCATACGCAGATGATACACAGCTTTATCTCTCTATGAAGCCTAGCGACTGCACTGCAACAACCAAACTCAATGCCTGTCTTGAAGATATTAAAGTTTGGATGTCAAAAAATTTCTTATGCTTGAACTCAGATAAAACTGAAGTTATGATGATTGCCTCTAAACAACTGAAGGACACCTCGCTTCACCATCATAGCTCACTTAGCAGTCCTACACTCTCATTTAGCTCACAAGTGAAAAATCTGGGGGTAATTATTGATCAAGACCTGTCCTTGAATAGCCATGTAAAGCACATTTCTAAAACATCATTTTTTCACCTTAGAAACATTGCTAAGGTTAGGAAGTTCCTGTCCTTTGAGGATGCTGAAAAACTTATACATGCATTTGTTACCTCCAGACTCGACTACTGCAATGCTCTGTTCTCAGGGTGCAGTAACACCTGCATTAAAAGTCTACAGCGAATCCAAAATGCAGCAGCTAGAACACTCACTAGAACTAAGAAATATGAACATATTTCTCCCATTCTAGCATCTCTACACTGGCTTCCTGTCAAAAGTCGAATTGACTTCAAAATCCTTCTCATGACGTATAAGGCACTTAATGGCTTAGCTCCTGCGTATATTACAGATTTACTTGTTCCATACCATCCAGCAAGACCTCTGAGATCTCAAAATGCTGGCCTCCTTGAAAAAGTGACCATATCTAAAACTACAATTGGAGGAAGAGCTTTTGCCTATCGAGCACCTCTTCTATGGAATTCTATTCCTCCCTACATTCGCGCAGCGGACACTCTCAATACCTTTAAGTCTAGACTTAAAACCTTCCTTTTTGACATTTCCTATAATTAGGAGTGGGCCATGGCATATCACCACTCCTCTTGGGCTTTCCTGGGAGGGCTACCTCTGCTGGTTTTCCAAGGCGGCCACTGACCACCCCCTTCTGGGTTGGTGAGATGCCATGTACCATACCTTAGTTATGCTGCGATAGCCTAGTGCTGCCACCTTCTGCACACTTGCCATCCTGTACAACCCTCTTTCTCTCTCTCTCTCTCTCTCTCTCTCATCACTCTAGCTAGATTATATGACACATATCATGAAGTGATATCCTCCTAGATTGGCCTAACCCTCTTGTTTCTGCTTCTTTTGTCTCTCTTGCCTCCTCTGCCCCGACGCACTGGCTGAGTGATGAACCTCCCTGCCACCAACCCTACCCCACTACGGATGCTGCCCCGACGCACTGGCTGAGTGATGAACCTCCCTGCCACCAACCCTACCCCACTACGGATACTGATCAACCCCCCCCCCCCGGAGCCACACACCAGGACCATCCTCCCCTTTTCTCTGAGGCCCTGATGGAACTGGCCTGATGGCCCCCTGATGACCACTACTTAGATGGCGACCAACACCCAATGAACTCTGATCCCACTCCAATTACTGACTAATCCCACACTCCAACTACTGACTCCATCCCTTGGCCCTGACTGTCACACAAACTATGTGTATATCATCTCTGACTACATTCAGTACTCATACTGTTTTGTGTTATCCATGGTCAATCTATGCATCAGACTTTACGGATACTTTATTAGGCCCCAGGCAGGTAGGCTGAGTCCATGAGGCGTGGATCTGCCCAAGGTTTCTTCCTACATAACAAATTATTTACAAAGCGAGGGAGTTTTTCCTTGCCCCTGATTCTCATGGATGCTTCCCGTACTGTCTGTAAAGCGCCGTGAGACAATGTACTGTATTTGTGCGCTATACAAATAAAATTGAATTGAATTGAATTGAATTGAAAATCTGTTTATATTTACTAATAGGTTGCACTAGGAAGTGTGCAACCACAGCTTAAACTAGGTTGCACTAGAAAGTGTTCAACCTCCGCTTAAGCTAGGTTGCACTTGGAAGTGTGCAACCTCAGGTTAAACTAATCAACTAAGATTAGTTTACTTGCTTCTTCAGGCACACATTTTTTGGAGCATGTCCAAATTTCAGTGATACCTTTGCTGGAGCAATCAAATAATCAATTTTGAGCTCAGCTGAAGATTAAGAATTCCAGTTTGAAATCATCATTTGTCTTTTAAGAAAGGGCTTCTCAGTTACCCTTGCTCTTCCCTAAAAATCAACCAATAATCTAAACTTTATCCTAAATTTGGCATCAGTTTCAATCTACCCTACTTTTTGAGAAACCGCACTGAGCAGTAAGACAATATTTTAATTGAAAATGAACAGTAAGACAATATTTGAATTTAAAATGGACAAATACTGGTACCCATAATTCTCGGACGTAACTCTGAAACACCTCTGTCATGAGAGTGTTGACTTGCGCTAGAGCCAGTGGGAGCTTAGCTCCAGGAAGTGTGACTCCAAGTGACCATTAAAACTAACTTGACATTAATCTTATTTAATTCATTTCTTCAGTGTCATAGAATTAAGAAAGAAAATGGTTTGGTATGAATGGTTATCACAGTTGTTTTTAAAAGCATTAAAAAAGTATGCCATGCACATCCAAATGCACAGGCTATCAGCCTTGGTTTTATGGTTAGAGCAGGTATACAGATGAAGCCATACATAGACTAATGGTTGGAGCTTCAGACTTGAAATCACAAGGTTGTTGGTTCAATCCCTATGTGCTCACTACTTGAAAATATGTTGATAAGGACAGAATTTTTTTGTACTAAGAGCAATCACTGTTTTCTCAAAAAAAAAAAAAAAGATTTTATGTTGGCATAGCAAGGATTTTTTAAGAGTCAGTTTATGTAAGACTCATGCGGATTTCCATAGGGGCTGATACAAACCCTCTTCAGATCTCAATGAAAAAATTCTCATAGATACATATATGGGATAGATATTTAAAAATAACAATTTAAATGTTTTGGACCTTTCCTAAAAAAAACTAGGGACTTTTGAAATGACTCATGGCAAAGGTGGAAATTTGATGTTTTTCAAAATGCACAACTTTGCCTGTCCATATTTCAGTGGGCTTTTAAGACAGCATTCTGACTTTCGGCAAAATCAGAGCATGGGTCCAACAGTTTTGAAACATATTTTTATGATGGTCACTAGGTCAACTTACAGCCATTAGGTGGCCATTGAAAACTCAACTTTTCAGTTTTGGAGCCTTGTTTTGGGGCCTCTCACTGCTTGTGCAAACAGGTAACCTTGCTCATTCATAAAGATATGAGCACATTGGGAGGTCCTGTTTTGAAATATAATTGGTTAAAGATTGCAACATTTTCAAGTACTGATAGAGAGGATGTTTCATTTGGCAAATATGAAATTGAAATTGAAATCAGACGACCATATCTTTGTGCGCCATCAGTAAAAAAGGTTGAAACAATTTTTATTATGTTGACATGTATCTAATCTATTTGTATTCTAAATATCCTGGAGGCATTTTGCTTTATTAACCATTAAATGCCATTTATTAACTGCATAAATTACATACATCGATAGGCCCTCTAGAAATACGTGAAATTGAAAACAGCACCATCAAGTGGACAAAGCTGAAAAAAAAAAAAAAAAAAAAAAAAAAAAAACACCAGTATTGAAGCCATGTTGGAGACACCTGACAAACATACAAAGGCGTGCTTGAGTCTCCAAGAGTTTTGGTGGTATTATAGTTTGAAGTTTCCAAATATTTTTTTGGAATAGGGAGTGGGTTCATTCGAAGTCATAGTTTTCTTTAGAAATATTTGAGATATTGAGGTATAATTTTGCACACCTTCCCTTGAGATGTGTGGCTACATAATTAAAAGTACACATTTAGGAAAGACATTCATCTATTTTGGGCCAAATTGCTATGACAAATATTTTTTGGAGTCAGAATAGGTGCCAAAAAGTCACTCACAAGTAGACCAAATTGAATGGCATACACTCTGCATAGTCTTTTCATCATGTGTATTTATTTTAATTGTGATCTAGTAAAACACACAGTGCTCTGTAAAATGCAATGTCTAACCCTAAAGAACTGCCAGTGTATAATGTCCAGGAAAGAGTGACAAATTATATGACTTGCTAATAAACACTGAATCTAAATAATGGGGAAAAACCACCAGCATCATCTGCCATGTACTGACATCAGATGAATTATGAATTTTCCCACAGATTGATAGGATTAGATGTGTGGCAAGACAATAACGAATCTTAACTGCCAAGTGATTGTGTTCAACAACAGGAGTATTGCAGTTTTCAATTGCACAAGAATGGAGGTTTCTGGTTTACAAATACTTAGCATAGTTGATGTCTGAACACTATATCTCACTCTAAGCAACTCAATAAGGGTTACCTTGATGCCACTGGTGGTTATGGGTAATTGACATTTTGAGTCACCATTACAGAGAAGTGTAGTTCTACACACATGGTCAGACTCACCCTTCACTGTAGGGTGTGCCTGTAATTGTATGACAGTACAGGCAAAGTTCTCGTGTACTTGACTTTTACCATGGCCATAACTCGGGCTCCTCTTAAACTTGCCAAAAGCACTCCTTATAGTAGGAAAGAACACTTCTGCACAAGTGTTCTCAGTCTAATGTGATGTTCAAGAAAAATTTGATCTAAGTTCACCATCATTAGATCTGAAGAGGGATGTGTTATTCTCATGTTCTGAGTCTTGAAATAGATTCTGTGAGCAATGTCCAAGCTGAATAGTTAGATTGTCTGAGGGGTGTATTCAACTTTTTCTGTTTCAAAAAAAGTGATACATTTACAGTCAATTGATTAGATATTGGTCGATTACCTTTAGTAATGCCCCAAAGGAGACCATTCCCAAGGATAATAGGTTTAGCAAACAGTTATAAAGACACACAAGTGATTTTATAAAAACGCACAAGTGTCTTTTCATATTTCAAGTCAAAATTTTGGATTTAAAGACTACATCTTCAAAGAATAAAAGTATACGCAGCATCAATTGAGTGTTGATAGCACAACATGTAAAGAAACAGCCTAGCACACTTGTAAACTGATAAGCTGGTGGTTCTATACTTGACTGTCCTCTTACTCCCCTGAGCAAGACACTTAATGTTGATACTTTTGTATTGTTTGCAATATATTTGAGTGGTAGCCTTCTTTATCTAATCAAGTAATGTTGCCTAATAATTTGCTTACTCAAAGCAATAAATAAATAATGTGATGTTTGGGAATTGAACCCTGGTCTGCTGATTGGTAGTCTGTGACATAACCACTGTGCCACCACATCTACAGTCTGATAGTGGCTCAAACAGGGTTAGAGCTTTGGCGTCTCTGGTTAGTCAGCACAACCCTCCATAGAAGGTATCATAGGTGCAAATCTGCTGTAAATAAAATTAATTTACTCGGTGATAGAACAAAAAGCCACCTAGATATTTGGACCACAGATAATATGAGTGCAGACGAACAAAGTAAGGCAAATTTCAACTGTTTTGAGTGATGGCGCACAGAGCTATGAGCATCTAAAATGGCACTTCATTTCATATTTCCCTAAAATAATTGCCTCTAGCTTAACATCACCAATTCATGCCCATATATTTTATTCAAATTCTAAAAGAGGAGGTTCCAAAGTGAATATATATAACAAACTAATAAGGTTTTCAGTGTCATATGAACTGTGAGAGGCACACGAAAATGGTATAAAAATGTAAAAGGTCCAATTTTGAAGAGGCCCTTAAGGACAGTGCCTTCAATATGCCACAGAAGCGACATAATTTCTCAAAAGTTAATTTCCCCGACATTTATGTGCCAAAATTTCAGGATGGTAAGATTAAGGTGCAATGAGATATTTGAAGGCAAAAAACGGAATTTTCAGTACCTCAAAATGATGCTGAAATTTTGGGAAGCCCTAACTTTTGCTAGGAACATTCTCAATGTTTAAAAATTCAGTTTTGTCCCTTTTAGGTATGTGTCTACTGGTATTCAAAATTTGAAGGGAATATGAAGAGGGTTTGTATCACCACCCGCATGATTCTTACAGAAACTGACTCTTAAGTTGGTAGAACAAACAATTAGTAGTATTTACTTACTTTAATGAGTCCTGGCAACTTGAAATATCAAGTTCTGCACTCTGAAGTTGGACTAACTTAAAAAAAAGCCAGTGAAATTGGTTAACTTTGAATTTTAAGTTCAGCAAACTTTTCTTTTGTAGTGTATGCTTTTTGAAAATTATATTAAAAATATGGCATTACTGTTTAGGAAGAAATTAAGCTATGCCTACACTAATGGATAGGGCTTCAGACTTGGAACCTAAAGGTTGACGGTTCAATCCCCATGTGCTCTCAACCTGAAGATGTATCAGTAAGGACAGCTTTTTTGTATAAAGACCAATCACTTGACTTGAAATTTCAAGTTGGCAGAACAAGGAATTTTAAGTTGGTGTTACAAACGACTGTGTAGTTAAAGTAAGTAGTGTTTACTTACTTTAATGAGTCCTGGCAACTTGAAAAATAAAGTTATGCTCTCTAACTCGAGAAAACCAGTGAAATCGGTTGACTTTGAAATTTCAAGTTCTGCTAACTTTTCTTTTTTTACAGTGTAGTAGTATATACAGTAGGCTATATTTTGTATTTATCTTATATGCACTTTAAGTGCGCCTTCATTTGAAAGTGGTTGAAAATATCCATAACTCAGCTACCAGATTCTCTTCTTTGGACTTCTGGACAAGGAAGTATTCAAAGTACCCAATCTTGGCTTGCCTATGCACTTTGCATGGTGGGTGTAATGTTGTAGTGTATGTGGAAAAAGTTCACAAACGTTCAGTATTATTATATAATATTATTATTATTATGTACCACAAGTTCTTGCTGTAATACAAGACAATGCCTTAGATTATAGTGTGCTAGAAAAATGTCTGAAATTGTATGCATTTCAATACTAGTACATACTTATTTCAAACCCTAATTTCACTTTTGCAAAGTGCACTTTTTTGTACTTCAGGAGAGTGACCCTCAGGAAACAATAGCGTTTTTTTCTGAGCGGATGATGCCATTACATCATCGTCTGAACATAAAATCTAGAAACTTCAGTATTATTAAGTAATGTTGTTATTATTATGTACCACAAGTTCTTGCTGTAATACAAGACAATGCCTTAGATTATAGTGTGCTAGAAAAATGCATGCAGACAGTACTGTATTTACTATGCACTTGTGCAAACTGCACTTTCTATTTGTACTTCAGGAGTGACCCTCAGGAAACAATAGCGTTTTTTTCTGAGCGGATGATGCCATTACATCATCATCTGAACATAAACTCTAGAAACTGACAGTATGTTTCTATCACAGGCGGATTCTGTAAGCAAGTTGGAGGCAAAGGCTGTCCCTACTCTTTTATTCACAATCTCTCCATGTCTTGTGTGAACATGAGGAATAACAAAGGATACACTCGCTTGGAGCAATTTGTGGGGAAACGTTGGGGTGAGTTTTCCTTTTGTTTTGTTAACAGTAAGAACATAAACATTAGTGGGGACACAACAAACCTGAACAGATCCCTCCTCTCCTGTAATTTTGACGAGTTCAGATGCAAGTGACTTTAAGTACCATTGCAATTGATTTATGGAAGTATATTTATATCATAAACTGTATTATTAAAGAGAAATCTAGCATTAATACTTTAAATGTTTAAGAAAGTGTTCATTTTGGGAATCTGGCTTTGGACCAGCTGGTAGGCCTACTGTCACCACTCTGGGATTTAGTGACCAGTTGTCAATCTGTGTGATATTTTCAACCAACATTATTTTTGTGTGTTGTGTTTAAAACATGTTGAACCCATTTTACTGTAATCGTTTGTTTACCCAGACCTTTTTCTTTGATATTCAAAATGATTGGTAGCAATTCAACAACTGACCACCCCAAAATTATGCCTGTAAAAACGTCTATGAAAATAACCTATAACCTAAAATGACCTACCAAGCCTGTTATTTGGAGATTTGATTAAATTTGCTCATTAAATATTGATCTACATATTTGTAACACAACGTTGTTTCTCTGGCAGGTTCCATTAGAGTGGTCCTGGGCATTCTACTCCTTGTGCTGTCCATTGCAGTGTTCGCCCTCATGATTACTGGATGGAGCATGTTTGCAGGTACAGTATGTGTTCTCTATCAGAGGGTCAAATCACAGCCTGTTGGTCTGTTGGTTAGACCAGTGTTTCTCAAACTGTGGGGCGGGCCCCACTAGTGGGGCGCAGACACATGACAGGTGGGGCACGAGACATCTCTTTGCCCCCCTAATTCACAGTTATTCATCAGATAAGCACATTTGACAGTAAATTGAGCTTTCCAACTGTGTTATTTGCTACTTGGTGTGATGAGGGGTTTGAGAGAAATTTGGCTTTGAATTAGTAAAATAAAAATTCTAACATTGACAAAAATCTTATACTGGCAAAGTATTTCTCACAGAGATATTATGCGCAAATTGAGCCTTCCAGGTGGGGCGTGAAAATTCTCTGCCTTCTAAAGTGGGGAATGATAGAAAAAGTTTGAGAACCACTGGGTTAGACTGACTATTTCTACAAATCTGGGATTCACTAATGCTGGGTAAAAAAAAAAAAAAAATGGCGAGTAAGCCCTGATCATTTACCGGCCAAAAAATATTTCTACCGGCCACTGAAAAAAAAATTGTGTGCTTTTTAGAACAACTTTACTTTTCTCTCAGGTGTCTCTGTAACATAAGCCATAATACACCCAAGTGAATAATGTATTTTATAGCAGATGGTTATCTAAACTCAACGCTCATTCCATTTCACATTAATGACGAAAGTCATATTTCAGTTGTCTGACAGTGGCAGGTAGCTTGGTTTTTGTTACTAGCCGAACCAAATTTTTACCCGCATTTGGCCGGTGCTAATTTTAAACCCTGCACACACACTATTTCCTCAAATATGGGATTCATATACAAACACATTTCTTCATGAGAATTGTTGTTGGTGGATAAGGAACAGCTTCTTAGTGTGTGAGTGTGTGTGTGTGTGTGTGTGTGTGTTTACATGTATGCATTTAGCAGATGCTTTTATCCAAAGCGATTTACATTTGTCAACTATCAAGTTCAGGGCAAGTCTCCCCTAGAGGGGCTTATATTAGGGTTAAGTGCCTTATTGCTCAAGGGCACAACGATGCAGCTGGGATTGGACCCCACAACTTGCAGACTACTAGCCCACTAGAGTCGGGGTCTTTAACCATTGTGCTGCCACCGTCCCGTGTGTGTGTGTGTGTGTGTGTGTGTGCATGCGTGCGTGCGTGCGTGCGTGTCTGTGGCTGTGTGGCTGTGTGTGCACGCGTGTGCGTGTATGTATAATCATTGTAACCCTAACACACACATACACACACACACACACACACACACACACACACACACACACACACACATTTCTTCATAAGAATTGTGTGATGGTGGATGAGGAACAGCGTGTGTGTGTGTGTGTGTGTGTGTGTGTGTGTGTGTGTGTGTGTGTGCATGTATAATTATTGTCATTACAGCCTGTTTATTGTTGATGTTATCACCTCCACAGATTACAAGAGCAACTCTACAGCCAGAGAGAATGACATCAGAGACAAAGAGGAGCAGAAAGCCTTGCAGAGAGAAGCAGAACTCAGAGAAGAAGCTCACAGAAACCTGACCACAGTCATACACAACATGACCGCCGAGGCAGAGAGAAACCTGAGAGAGAAAGAGAGGGAGGTACAGCAGGAAGAGGAGAAGAAGAGAATTGAAAGAGAGAAAGAGATAAGAGAGGAGGAAGAGAGGAAAAGACAGGAGAAAGAGAGGGAGATAAGAGAGGAGAGAGGAACTGAAGGAGACAGGAACTACAGAAGGTTATAGAACAACAGAAACAGGAAATAGAGCAGTTAAAACACACCAGGCCTCAGTGTAATACTGGTCACATGACTACAGCTGCTGGCCATGTCTGGGTTGTAAACCTAATTGCTCTGGCAACTTTCTTTTTTCTGCTTGCATAAGAGAGGGATGTATCAGAGAGGGAGAGAGTTTGTATGGAAAATTATTTTTTGGTATAAATGTTTGATAAACATTTTGATTATGTATACTGTGTGAGAGTTGAGAGAATTGAGAGTTGCTTTATAATTTTGGATTGTGTCTATTCTGTTTCCCATGCAATACTGTAATTTCACGCTCTGGTCTTTATGTCAACATGTCACAAGCAGGGATCAGTATTCAGGCAGTAGTGTGTGTGCATAAATTGCCCTCTAGAGGGAGCTATAAAAAATGTGTTTGCATTCCTGCCTTCCGATGAATATAAATAATGGCTGAGGAGGCAGAGAAGGCAAGCTTCTGGTTGTGGCTCAGGAGGAGAGACAAGGAGTGGGGGTCGAAGCAGTGAGTAGGGGCATCTGCAGGCAGGGGCGCCGCTAGGGGGGGGAAGTTAGGATGATTCTAAGGGCCCAGCACGGACAGGGGTGCCCAGAGAAAATTTTAATATTGAAATCAATATTTGAGGGCCCCCCCCCCCCCCAAAAAAAAAATGTTTTGTCATAGGGCCCAAAATTTCTAGCAGCGCCCCTGGCTGCAGGGGCTGGTAGGGAGACGTCCTTGCCACTGCTCCACCACCAGGATGTGTTCTGGGGTTAAAGAGAGCGAAACATCAATGAGTGGTGGTCCCAGGGACGGACTGGGACAAAAATCGGCCCTGGCATTTCGGACAAGACCAGCCCACCATACTG
>JAODXP020000033.1:27211676-27269176 GCA_027497455.2 Sardinella longiceps | reverse complement strand
ACACTCAATGTCACTGCTTTCCTAAATCCCAAACCAGTTCTGAGCCACTATTTACAACATTTGTTTGTCAATAAATATTTTCTACATGTCCTCAGAGTTTATGTTTAAACATGTTAAATATGATTATTGTTTATGGTCTGTTTTATTTTTGTTGATTTGGTTTTGGATTTGCTCTGCTTAGGTAACTAAAAGTTTGTTTACTTCCTCACTGTAGTACTCAAGTCTGCTCAAGCTGCATGGTTCTTATGCACCCCCTAGTGTCCATGACAATAATTGTCACTCATTCAGGCTAATGGCATCATGGTCTGTCTCTACTAACAAAACAAACAAACAAACAAACATAATATGAATAAATTATTTCAATATAAATATTGAAATAATTTAACAACTGCAGAAGGTGTCAGGGTGACGTCCCTGTACACTGCCCCGCCACCAGGTGATGTTTGGGACCAAGGGGCAAAATATCAATAATCCCCAGCTGATGACCCTGCAAGTTAAGAAACAAGGCACCGGTGGAAGTGTTGCATGCCCATGGCAAAGCAGGCAAACAGCTGCCTGTATATAAAAATTAAATACACTGAAAAACAATCAAATAAAAATAAACAAATACATGACTAATGAATAATATTGCTCGACTAGTTAATCTACCTGAGAAGAAAGCCTTTTGGGTTCAACTGCATTCCGAAGAATCTATTTCTATGAGTCATGAATAAAACCTCTTCCCATTAGCGTCTTCTCAAAATAGTTTCCCACAGTCAGAATGACAAAGCCAACGGCTCATTTTGATTTTTATATAAAGGGCAATGCATAACACAATCACATACTACAACAACTCGTTCAATTAACTGAATTAAGTAATACTTATTCATCTATGCACAACATGAAAGTGACCACAGTGGTCATGTATCAGTTGCCGTTGGAAAATTCTAGAAGGGCTGTGTAGTTCTGAGTACACCCATTTTGGCAGTAGAGCAGATCATGTGACAATGACGTCACTCCAGAAGTTTCAAAAGTTTGGCGTTGGCACCAGAGAGGTCTTTCCTTTACATGCCTGATATCTGTGTGCACCGGGACTGTGTGCGTCCATGAATAAGTAAATTTATAATATTTTGTAGTGTTTATTTATGCTCCATGCTTGTAAAGTCATGCAAAGGAAGCAAGCTGTAGGAATTACACTAAGCCTGAAGCAGACTTGGGGAAGGTAAGTGAATTGTGTTGTCCCAATATATTAGTCTTCTGGGAGTTTATAGATTTTATTATTTTACTGTTATTTCCACACATAATCAGAGATTTGTCCGTAAATACTGTTTAGATAACAAACTACCAAAGTAAATGACATGTATGGGGTTAAGTGTTCTAGGCATTGGCATTGTGGTAGCCTAACTATTTTAATGGCAGCAACTATTTCAAATGACTTCTTAATCTAAATCTATATATGAAGAAATCATACTGCACTTTGTTTGTTTGTTTTTTAGTTAAAAATTCACTTAAACTTAAGGTACTGTGTAAGAAAACAATCTGAAGGCTATACCTGGTATGATGCTTTTGGAATAACCGCCTCTGAGGTTTTCTGACACACATGAATGAACAGACAGGGTGGGGGCAATTTTTCACCAAGTTCAATACGCTTGTGTCAAAAGTGCTTATTTCACTTATCACTCTGTTGCTGCACTAAAATATTTAGTCAAAGATCTAAAACAAATGAAAACATTTAGAAAACAAATGAAAAAAACAAACAAATGTCCATGTTTAAAATTACAGTAAAGGAGAAATCTGGTTTGATTTTGTCTGAAAATATGCTAAAACATGAAGTACAAACTTTTGTTAAATAGTCTACCTCCATATGACCTTAGTATTCAGAAATTCATCGCTATTAGTCCATTAGCTATGGACACTGGCAGGCTAACAATTCAAGTAGCCGAGGCATAATGATAGCATGGTACTTTATCTAGATACTAAATACTAGGTACTGTGTGTGTAAATAGATATAGAAATAAACTACCAGTACACTTTCAAAATTCTCAATGCCTCGTTTTAAATGTCAGCACTCCTGATGGTCCCGATAGTACTATCTTACCCTCCCCACCGAACTGCACTGTTCATACCCTAAAGGTCTGATTATACTCTTCATATGACTACATGACCTTCAAATTAATTTAGAGATGGCACCCAAATGAATTAGGTTTGATAAAAATGATACAGTTGCTAAAAACGATACAGCGGTTATAGTGTTGCTTTGATATGAGCACTGATATGAATTATTTTATTTTATATTAGACCTACTTTACAGGCCCACTGTTATACTTTGAAACAGGAAGAACTGGTTTTCTAAATGGTTGCAGTGACTAGGTCCATATAGACTGCAACTGTAAGCGAAGCTCGTCATCATTTGAATATTGGTAACGCCCTGAATACGCCTTGTTTTTTCCCTCTAACATTTCCTGGTTTTACATCTGATTACAGATTTTGAGGTAAACATGGATGTTGACACAGTGAATATGTTGCCCCCTCAAAGAAATGGAGCCAATAAGAATGTGAAAGAATGTGAGCCTCAAATATTTCATCATATTTTATTTTGAGTGTGGCTCTGAAAGTGTCAATGAAAATGTGTCAAATACAAATTGTACTTTATGAGAGTACTACTTTACTTTATTCAATTAATGTTATGAGAAATCAGGTGTTGGCTCATGTTGACTTGTTGAAGAAGTAAAGTTATGGATTGACTCATAAGCAATTTAATAAAATGAGCCTGAATGGAGATCCTGAAAGCTGCAATTGGTAAATACAGTTTTGAATATTTTTTAATAATTTTTCCTCTCTCTATCAGGTTCCTGGGAAAGCATCAGCTGGAAAACAATTGCCATAGTTTTGCTGGTGTTTTCGATAATAACCACCTTCCCCACTGTAATAGGATGGACAAAGTGGAATGGTAATTCAATTGCTATATGTGGTTATGCCATTCTGACATTACATGTAGTAAAGTACCCTTTAGAAGTAATTTTCATTTTATTTATTTTAGTGTTTCTTTGATGTGGACAAAGCAATTATTTTGGGCAAAACCAGATTTGGATTTAAACGTTTTAGCACTAATTAGCACCAATTAACACAAACTTCATAGTGTAATTTGTTTACATAGTAGATTTAAACACCAAAGTCAGTAGTTAATCCTAAGGAATAAAAAAAAAATGGATATTAAAAAAAAGTGAAGCAAATATCAAACAAATACATATAAGAGTAGTTTCTAATATTGGCTAAGTAAGTTCAGTTTTTTGCCTGCCATTCTATAGACGTTGGTAATGTTCCACATGCATAGCTTGTCTAGCATCCGGGGTGTGTGTGTGTGTGTGTGTGTGTGTGTGTGTGTGTGTGTGTGTGTGTGTGTGTGTGTGTGCGTGTCTACACATAGAGTACACTAACAATCTCCTCTTTTCACATCCACAGAATGCAAGAGTGACTCTGCATTACTAAAGAAGAAGATTGTTGATATTGAGGGGATGAATGACAATCTGACTAGACACATAGATGATCTAGAGACTGAGCTAGGAGTTTGTAAGAGGGAGTTTATTGACACCATAAAAAACATGACGGCAACACAGAAAGAGCTATATGACGCCAGGAAAGAATCTGCAGAAAAAGATAAGATGATTAAAAACCTTACTGACATCATTAAAACAAAAGACGATAGAGTACAAGACCTGAACAAAACTCTGGTAAAGACACAGACAAAGCTGAGGGATTGTAAAATTGAGTCTGGAGCAAAGGACAAACAGATTCAAAAGCTTAATGACATCATACAAAATATGACAGCTTCACAGATCATTTTAAATGACACCATTAACACAAAAGATAGAGCAGAAAACCTGACGGTGACTTTAGTAAAGACAGAGGCAGAGCTGAAGCATTGTAAGAATGAGTCCGCAGCAAAGGACAAACAGGTAGAAAACTTTAATGACACCATACAAAATATGACAGCTACAGCTAAACTGCTAAATGACATCATTAACACAAAAGAAGATAAAGCAGAAAACCTGACTGCAAAGCTAAATAAAACAGAGGCAGAGCTGAAGTATTGTAAGGAGTCCCCAGCAAATAACAAACAGGCTGAAAACTGTGATGACCCCACACAAAATATGGGGGATATATTGAAATTATTTGAAAATGCAAGTGATTGGATTGAATTTGGAATTGGAATTGGAATTGGAATTTGTACTACAATTGCAATTGGATTAATATGTTACTGTGCATGTAAAAAGGATCATGGGTACCGTCCATTAGCTCCTCCGATTGATTACTGAAAAAGAAAGTACTGAGCCCTAAAGGTCATGTACATGTACTACATGTTTCTATCTGACTTGCGAAAAGTTTCCTCAGTCGACCTTCCCAAACCACACTTCATGACTCAGAATAAATCATTTGCGTTGTAGAAAAATCCTCTACTGGTTATGTATTTCCCCTAGCCTGACACGCCAGACTACGTAAGAAAGTATAGTCTGAAGACCACTGATACACTGTGCCTCAATGGAGGGACGGGTGATTGCGTTGTTTTTCAAACTGCCTCTCCACGTAATAGGCTAGCGTTCCGGCCAGTGCTACCAGCTGGTATATCAAACTTTTCCCGTAGCCCGTCTGTAACACGGCAAAGACATCTTTTTCAGAACGAAAAACTTCAGTGCACTTTCGTGTTTCACTTACAAAGAAAATGACAAGTGCAATTCGTCCAAAACTAAAGCCAAAGACAATTCTGCTCTGGTTTGAGCAGGGCTGTCGTCATCGTACAAAGCCCGCCTTACGATTTCCTGTACACATACCGCGCTGTGATTGGTTATCCACCGCCAGAGTCAGGATACAACGGGTTTCTATCAGTGGCCTCTAGACGTATCCGCTGTGCAAATTCAAATTTGCTACCGCAAGGGGTACATCTACAGTTCTAGGCTATATTTCCCCTCAATGTTGTGCACAACAATATAAATGGCTGTAAATATATATATTTTTGTGGTTATTTTGATTTGAGTTTTTGAAAACAAAAGGCTCTCCAACATACATAACTCTAGATTTCGGGAAAACTGTTTGACTTATTTGGAATTCCCCATGTACAGTACTCTAGCCTATCACAATACGCCCTATACAACAAGTCTTTTAGTGGTGTTAAGTTTTGGTATTGCACTTTATCTATTTTATTTTAGGCTATTTGTGATAATTTATATGTCTACAATCAGAGGTGGACTGGCAATATGGCACACAGGGCAAATGCCTGGTGGGCCGCCATACTATTTGGGCCGACGGCCCTGACATTCTCACTGTAACTGTAATAGGCTTATTTTCTAATGGTCTGACCAGTATGGTGGGCTGGTCTTGTTCGAAATCCCAGGGCCGTTTTTTTGTCCCAGTCCGCCCCTGTCTACAATGCAACTGACTTTCAAATCATATTGGAGGCGGGGATCAGATTATCAACAGCAGAATTCATTTCCACTGGATTGGGAGTTTTATGGTCTTTATGGTAATTTGACTTGACTCATAGTGTAAGCGTTTGCTGTCATTTACATTAATTAATTTATGTTATATGCTATGTGCTAATCCACTATACTATACAAATTCTATTGTGTATACTACTACATGAACATGTTCCTTAAACATTAGTGTCTAAGAGTATATGTATGGATTGTATACTGTTGTTGTGTAATGTTTTTCATTGTTGTTGGGTTTGATGCCATATTTTAGACGGGACATCTGTTTGTAAATAATCATACTCATGTTGCTAGTTGTTGTCAAGTTGCATGTTGCTACTTAATCAAATAAAAACAAAAGTTTAAAAGTGACATCCCATTGTGTAAGCCTTTTTTGCATGCAACATGGTCTGACATTTCTAATGTAATTTCTAATGTAACTTAATTTATTTCTCAAAGGTCATATTGGATTGTAATGGTCCCCTCAATACCTCTGTAAATGTAGTCAAGTTAGACACTAAGGACATGACACACACACACACACACACACACACACACACACACACACATGGAGGAGATGAGCGTAACAGCGGCAAGATTATCAGCATCAGCTACACTGGATAAGGAGTTGTACTGCCACTGCTGTTGCTGATCAACTGCCTCATACAATAACAGATCTGATAGTGTTCAGGCATCGTGCCTGATTTCAGACATAAAAGGAACAAAAAAGTTTGCCCAGAGATATAAAGAGGTACGATTAAAGTAGGATTAAACTAAAACCTAAACCTTCTCTTCTCATTGTACCGTTATATACATAGCTTGAAAGTGATGAGAACTAAATGACATGTTCTGAGTAAAACGTGCCTCTTGCCGATAGAGTGTTTTCAAAAGATTCTTCCCATGGTTAAAACAGCTTATTTGATTTTTATTTGAGGAGCAATGCAGTACAACCATTTACAATAATATACAACATACTTCATTGTTATACCGGTTATGAATGCAAATCAGTTGTAAGTAATACATTGCTCACATGTTCAGGCCAGGGAGGAGAATCAGGGGCAGACTATCAGGATTAGGGAGGAGCATATTTTCACTGACTCACTCACGTCCAAAACATTATTAAAATCTCTCTCTCTCTCTCTCTCTCTCTCTCTCTCTCTCTCTCTCTCTCTCTCTCTCTCTCTCTCTCACACACACACACACACACACACACACACACACACACACACACGACACAGACACACATATCTTCTTGTATGTCTGGTTTATTTTACCTTATCTTCCCTTCTGTGAATAAAAACTCAGCAACACCAATGCCACATGAAAAATACTGACGAATAAAACTGACAAGAAAGAGAGACACTGTAGATATATATACTATTTATCAAATAAAACACAAGGACAGTATAATAGACAATCATATATAACAGAAAGTCACACGCACCACACACACAGCAGATTCACATTGCATCACCTGGGCCTAGACACAAACTCACACACACGCACACGCACACACACACACGCGCACGCGCACACACACACACACACACGCACACACGCGCACACACGCACACACACACACACACACACACACACACACACACACTATGCTTACAGGAATCTCATCATATGACCCATTCCCTGTTTTCTCTGAGGAATGTTAGAACCGAAACTCCATAGATCATAGATATAATCAAAGATAAAACACATACTTGTGAAAGGTAAGAGAGTAAGGACTACATTTGTTGAAGTGGTGCCTCCCAAATGGCTTGTCCAAGGATAATTTCTAAATACAGTGAGTTACTTTATGAACCTAGAGCTGAGTTAATGCAAGTTTGAATGCCTGTAACAGGGGGCATAAGTTACAATAAAACTGTCTTACCATTTGTTGAAATTAGATAAATGACATGATAGTTGAAATGGGTACAGTTTTAATATGATTCAGTGTTAGTAATTATAATTTTTGAGATAGAGATCAAAATGTGTTTGGCACAGAGACAGAAAAGGTGAAAGTAAACATTAGAAATAGTCTCAGTTGACAGTAATGTTTCAAGGTATTTAATACTGTTTGTTTGTTTTTGTTTTGGTTTATTTTGACAACACACACCAATTGCACATACATATGGCATGGTATTACTGTAATATGGCTCACTTACTTCCCAAAGTAACCGCAAATTGTTTAGGATGTTATGTGAAAAGCCTCCCGACAGACTTACCCTTGGGCTGGAGCGTGAAGTCAGGTCTTGCCAGTTCCTGTGACTATTGGATTATTGTGGCAGATAACTGTTTGGTTTTGACATTGCTGTTTCTTGATAAATCTATTTTTTCACCCAGATGTCATAAAGAAAATCATCGTTTTTTTCACTGTCGTCATCATCACATTGGCATGGATGCTACCTGGTAATCATTACATTATCATAATACATACAGCTCCATGAAAAGTCAAATATTGTCTGCCAATTATATGTCTAAATACAGTCTTGATAGGCTAGTAGACAAAATATCTAAAGTCGAAAACATTTTTTTTATGTTGTGTGTGTGTGTGCACGACTGTGAACAGCCACCTCTGAAGACTATGAGATCAAATGCTCTGAAAGAGAGATGAAGATCAAAGAGGAAGGGAAGAAAGCCTTGGACAAACTAAATAATCTCTATGAGGAGACCAAAAAGACCCTCGACAAATCAGTAAAAGGAGAGAAAAAACTAAGGGAAGCCATCAAGGATGTACAACAAAAGGAAGAAAATAAGAGAATCAAATGGGAGAAATACCTCAGAGAAAAAGCAGACAGAATGCTAAATGCATCACTTAATCAAATGAGAGAAAAGATAGAAGAAATCTTGAGTGCAAAAGAAAAAGAGAGGTTACAGCAAGAGGAGGAGCTGAAGAGAACAGAAAGAGTAAACTGTGCCAAGAAGTTAAGAGAGAATGCTATCAGATGGGAGGAAGAGAGAAAAAGACTGGAGAAGATTGGAGAGATGAGAGAGGCAGAGAGTTTAAAGCTAATACAGGCTATAAAGAGAATGAGAGAAGAGGAGGAGGAGAGGATAAAGGATTTCCAGAATGTAATTGTCAGACAACAACAAGAAATAGAAAAATGTATAAAGGAAAGTAGGCCTCAATATAGTATAACATATACTGCCATTGCCACTGGTGCAGCAGGTATGATAATAGGTATGATAATAGGCTGTTTATGCAAATGCTATATGATGAAGGATCACAAAAACTGTAGCTACCAAGGAGTTATGAAGCATTGAAAGAGAAAAACACAAAATAGTGTAACAGATAACAAGGTGGTGGAAATCAAGCGAAAATAAAGAAGTTATCTTAAAGGTTATTATCACAGAAACAGCAGTTTGAAGTTCTTTTTTTTTTCTTTTCAATGAACTTTGATTGTCTAAATGACTCACTTCTACATTCTTAATTTTTTATGGCCATATCTTTCACTTAAGATTTTCTTAGCTACTTGTCTAGTAGGCTAACCTTTTAATTTTTACATCTTTGCCTTTTTCTTTTCAATTGTCTGTATTATCAATTCAACTTTTTAGCAACTCTTTATATGCACTGGTATTGTGAAAAGTGACATCATAGGTTCATGTAATTAGATCCAAGCTATTACTGGACATAGACACCATTTTTCACCAAATATCACATTTTTGGACATAAAATTTGTCTCATTTCTTGCCTTTCTAGTGAAGGGAATTGTCCCAGTCACTAGAAAGACACCAGCTTTGATACTGTACATAAAGTATGAACTTGACTTGCCAAAACATGTATTAAAGCCCTCTACAGGGTGTAAAAATAGCTTCCAGTGCACAGGGCCGTTTCAAAGTACTTAGGAGGCCCCAAGCAAATAGGACATGGGGGCCCTTCACTCTCCGTAAATACTTACATGAACCACATTGTTATAATTTTCAAACATCATCAATGTAATTATTTGTATTATACAGTTGTCTAACTCCAGATTAAAGTCATTTTTGTTGAAAAACACCACCAACATAACTACTAAAATGATTAAACAGTCAATCTTGGGGGCCCCTTTCAGCCTGAGGCCCCAGGCAATTGCCTGGTTTGCCTGCCTTGTTGCGACGGCCCTGCCAGTGCACACACATAATTGCTCTGCTATTATGCTATTATGCACTTGAGTAGAATGCCTTGGGCATGTAATTGCATTCCTAAGAATCTCTTTCCATGAGTCATTGATAATGCCTGAGTCATCCCATGGTTAGATGGCAAGAGAAACTGTGTCATTTGATTTACTGGAGTCAAGGATTAACCAAAAATGAAAACATGCGGCAAAAGTTCACTATTCTTCGTGTAAAGCTGAAAATTCTCGAAACAGAGGAATTTGTTAAAATTTTAATCTTAATATAATCTTAATATTTCTAGCCTGACATAGCCCACCCATAATACAAATGTTCATCCGTATCCATGGTCTGGGGACGGTCTTCTGGGGCGTGTTTACATCGGTAGAGAGTGTGTAGTGTACTTCATCATCAGAAAGGATTGGGAAACAATGCTTTACATGAATAATACAGCACTTGTGCTTTAATCAAATAAGAGTTTTGGGGCGTATAGGCCTTGAAACGCCTATAGATCTGTCAGATCCTGTTTGAATCAGCTGGCAGGGACTGGAGTCTACCCCGTACAGATAGACGGGACCATACTCGTTGTGATGTGGAGGGAGGTGGTGGCATCAACGCATCGGCAGGCACCTAAGGCAGCAAGACAGGTATGCAAGGTAAAGCATGTGGCGGGTGATGATTGGACGTCAGTAATGAGCACATTACGTGCCATTAGAGTCTTCCTGGAAAAACCTGTGCTGAAGCTTTCGTTTCCTCTTCTGTTTAGTAGTATGCCCTACAGATACTGGCATTAGAGAGCACCTAACCCTGAAATGAAATTGTCAGCAGTTGGAAGACACAATAGGTACATGGCAGGCCATCAAGGAGGAGTGAACATTTACACTCTCATTGAAGGCCAAAAAGTTATTGAAACACACACCTCACTAACGTTGGTTCTTAGATATCTTGCATCTTTGGTTTATTCTGGAGGTTGTGAATCAAAATTTAAACAACCAAGAATAATCAATTACCAACAATTAAACAATTACCATTAATAAAGTATCAAATTGACAAATAATTGTTGTTGCTATTGCTATAGCCCTGGGAAAATATATGTTGCCTCTACAAGGGGAGTTCACAGAAAAAACACATGAACAAATGTCAACTGCAAATAAAACTGAACTTGACCCATGAACATGTTCTGTGTTTTCGCTTCACAGTTGAAAATCCAGTAAAGTCACAGCAGGTCATGTGTTCGTATAACTCCGACAGGATAGGCTACATAATTAGTTCATCAACAACAATGAACTTTACTATCATCGAAAATGTTTCTTGGCATGGTGTGACAATAAATAAGGGAGGAGCTTTAACGTTTGTCTCCAAAGACGAACATAGAATTGAATTAAAATGCCCATTAAGCCTGAACAAGAGTTGGGGAAGGTAAGAGAGTGCTATTGTCCACTAGTCAATCATTAGTTTTTAAATACATTTTAAATACTGGGTTTAAAATAACTGAATAAGTAAATAAATGAAATTCAAAGGGTTTAAGTGTTGATTAAGTCATTGTATTGATACTGTGGCAACTACTGTATTTTGTATTGCTATTTGTTTGATTGATTTGTTTGTTTGTTTTTTTTTTGTTTTGTTTTTTTGTTTTCAAATTACTTCTTAATCTAAACTAGTATATGAATAATGCTATATTCTGGAGTTTCATTTCATTTAAACTAAAGGTTCCACATAACAGACAATAATCTGAAGCCTTCACTATTTTACATTTGGAATAGGTGGCTCTGAGGTGTTCTGACACACATAATGTAATGATATCATACCAAATACATTAATTACGCTCATGTGAGAAGCTGTTAGTCCGTAATTGACTGATAAAAAGGATACTGTTAATAGTAGCTTAACATTGCTTAGTGTTGCTTTGAAAGTAGAGTTGATATAATTTTTTTTTCATTTCAATTTTATTTTTGATTAGATATACCTTATATGCTCGCTTATCTACACTCATTTGTAACAGGAGGAACTGGTTTTCTGACAGGTTTCAGTGACAAAAACCTGGTTTCATATAGTTTCAGATTTTGAGGTGAACACACCACATCAGAGAAAATATGCAGCAATCTGAAACAAATGAGGAAAAATGCCTTCCATGTGAGCCCCATTTCTTTCATATCTTTATAACAGTACTAATTTATTCAATTAATATAATGATAAATCAAATCAAACTCAGCACTTTTTAACCTGTTGAAGTCAGACTCACTTTTCCTTCTCCATCAGATTTCAGCAGGAATAAAAAACTTGCCGTGGCTTTGTGTGTACTGGGCATAATAGCCTTCATCGCCATCATCACCTGTATAATAGGATGGACAAAGTTGAAAGGTAATATGGTCATTCTTTTGATTCATTATTTTGATAATAACACACATGAAACACACAGCACGACTGTCACAGAGTGGCAAAAGACTGCTGTTGATTATGACAAAGTCTGCCCAGGGCTCAAACCCATGATCTCACAGCAGCTTCAGATCAAGATGTGATTATGCTAGTTAAAGTAGTTGACTGAAAAAAAAAATTGTAACACTTTATATTAAGACACACATATTCACCATTAATTAGCTGTTTACTAACATGTATATTAGTAGCAAACTAGCTATTCATTACTCATTATAAAACACTAATTAATACTTTATTATGCAAGACTTCTTCTACCCATACTAGACCATTAACTAAGAATTTCCCCTGTATAAGCTCCTAATTACCCCTTATTAATAGCTAATAAGTACGTTATTGCATATGAATTATGATCTAAATAAGCAGGGTCAGTACAGAGCTTGTAAAGGGGTGGTAACACAAGAGCAGTTATTCACCCCTATGATACTGGTCTACTCATATGGAATTATATACAAAACCATAAAAGTATAATACTGCACAAATTACTCATAATTAAGTCTTTGTAATGCAGAATATGTCCCCTATTCTAAAGTTGTGTCTGTTCAAATTGATGCATGCAAGTTGCATTTTATTGAAAATGTGAACGAACTTGCAAAACGATCTAGCCTGGGAGTTCCCATGCTCCTGTGCACGCTTATTTCATTCCACTCTGCAAAGCAGCATGGTGACCATGGCCGTTTTTCTCGCTTACTTTCGGTATCCAATCGCAGAACAAAAAGGGATTTGTACGGCCCTCGATTGCATTTTACGTCACGTGGTGGCTCTGGTATTGGCTCCGAGGTATGTACAGACGCTATGATAGACATTCGTAGCGCCCAATAAACGGCTCTGGACAATCGTAAACGATGCTTCCGCTACGAGAAATGCAATAGGTAGGTCTCCAGATTAAATATCTCTTGTGATTTTAGTTTGGCATTCGCCAGGCTAAAAACGATCAGGAAAAAAAAAAATCTGAATTGAGCATTAAGGCCTGCAGTGGGAATGTAGCCTCAGACTCTTGACCCAGGTTTGAGACCCAGGTCACAAGTTTGTGTCAGTTTGGATAAATGCCATACATGAAATTACATTGTTATGATTAAAGCAGAAAAAAACTTGTTAAAAATGCCACTTGAAAGACAAACATTTTAAACATTGATTGTAATTAAATTAAATAAAGACAGCTTAAGAGTATTATCGCATTGTGTAGACCTATTTATTGTGGAATTCAGTTCGGGACTGAAATTAATTGAAAGGAAGACTCAACACTCAGTAGGCCTATATTTATACCCACTGTGACGACATACCATCACTCACTACAGTTGAGTATGCGTTCTGACTGTCATTCAACATATAAATTATTCCTCCAGAGTAGCTGATGATGTGCATATGAAATTATTAATAATATATTTTTGCATATTTTAGAAAATAGATTTGATGAAAATTGAGGTTTTTTTATCAAAACAATTCATACCATGAGAAGCCAGACTATCAGATAAAAATTTAATGTATAGTCTTACCACGACTGATAGAACCTCAGCTACGACGGCTACCATGCTAAGTGCGCCCAATGACTCCCTGTCCAGAGAACAGAACATTTTGATTGGCTAAACACCACTGATGTCTGAATAAAACCTAGAACGTTGTGATTGGCTAGACACCGCCAATGTCTAGTCCAAGTACAACTTATGGCTCATAACTAGACTTAGTAAGCAAATCCAATTTGCTACCTCCAGAGTTCTAGGCTATTAGGTTCCAGGAATCTTGTTAGTCTAGTTTCACTCTGTGAGAGGGAAATCCTGTTCAAGAGCAGAGACTCCGAACAAGTACATTTAGTTCTCAGACTTCAAGAAGGTGAGGGAACACTGTCAACAGTTTGAGGCAATAGGTACTTTATCTTTATCTAATTCGTTTAGTGAGTATGCACACAGATTTTCTGTGGTTATGTTTACTGAAATAGTTCAGATTTTCTGAAGTCTCCTAAATAAATTAGATAATGTGTAAATTATTAAGACCGTTGTCAATGGAAACAGGAATTTAATTTCAATATTATTTAATATATCAAAGGCTTATGTTATCAATTTTGAATTTACATGTCAATATGATGTTGACACACAGTATTTTTCTACCAGTTCACAAAAGTGACTAAAGTAATATTATGTTTCAAAAGTAGGTAGCACTTTGTTTTAAATATCAAACTATAGTTCGACCACTAACATAACTAATAGGTGTTGGTAACTTGTAAGGTTTGTGATAAGTAACACTGATCACGGATGAAATTGTCAGACAATGTTTAATGTTAACTATTAGGGATAGGCCTACTTGTTGAACTGGCAGAACCTGCTGAATTAATTGAGAGCTACATAACCTTGTAGCATAAGTCTGTCTTGTATATTTCTGTGTATTGCAATAACAACATAAGAGGCACTGTCCTGCTAGCCTGATTGCCATCGGGAGGGCGTGCCAGGCTACTGTGCCTCATGAGTATGTTACTGAAAATGGTGATATGGTCTATGATTGCAATCAAAGTGATTCTATAATGCAGTGCAGCACTGCATTATAGATTGTGATTATAGATGATAATTACCTCCGCCAAGGCGGTTATGTTTTTTTGCATCTATTATTCCACCTTTTATTTTCTGAGGTTAGTTCATCTAAACCAAATGAAAATGGCAAGGACAGTGTTCTTTACAATGTCCAGGTCCATCAATGTCAAAAATACTTTTTTAAATTCTGCCTCATACAGAAATTTGATAACATTGTAACATCCTAATTATTTGTTAGGTTATTTTCTTTAGGACGCTAGAAACGCTGACATCTGTTTTATTCAGTAATACCATGCCACGAAAGGTAAGATGACATACAATATTTTAAAATATGGTTATTTATTAATCACCTAATGTTTTGCATTTTATTTATTGCATAATTTTATAATCTTGGGAGAGTTGAGATTACAGTGTACTGTACAATTTTCATACCTCGTTATATTGTGCTAGCCTTAAAACTAGCATACATTATTGTAGTTTACATTGCTTGAAATAATTAGATAGTGATTGGCAGATAACAGTGACAATGTGACAATATGCATGCACTGAGATACTATTTGAGAGCGTGTCATATAAGGGCCGTAAAGGGCGGAATCATGGCTGCTCAAAAACAAAACAAACAAAAAAAAAAAAAAAATGTTTTGCTTTGTTTTAACTGACCTCTTTCAAGAAAAAAATGAAGAAGGCAGGATCACGTTACGCTGACGTCATACATGTACAACCATGTGAAGTTCCAGATGAACTCGATCTTTACACTGAGTAAGGACAAAAAGGGAATTTCTTAATTACGAATCACAGTTACACTTTGTTTGTATCACACACACATGTACATTTTGCCCAATTTCAACAGTCCTGAGGTTAATTTACAAGGACAATATATCTATGGACAAAGAGGTGCACCTGGGAATTACCAGTAGCCTCCTCCTCAACCACACACACACACACACACACACACACACACACACACACACACACACACACACACACACAGGGTCATCAGAAGAAAAGATGGGCCCCAAGAGTTTACTCTTTGTCCAAAACTTTGTTTGATATGGTGCACACAGCCTATGTCCATAGTGTTTATTTGAAATGTACAGCCCCTGTTTGTCTCCTGAGACCATTATGTATTCAGGGGGCAGTCAATTACAGTATCAGATCACGAGGAAATGGCTACAATCGTGCTAAAAACCGAGCAGGAACTCATAGCGCACTTTTAAACAATTACCCCACTACATATTCTTATACATGTGTATGCACATACACAAAAATTGGTAGGCTTCTGAATATTCTATAATAAACCACCAATATTTGTATATTCCTTTGTAGTGGTACACAGCACATGGACAGAAAACCTACACATGGTCAGAAAACATTGGATATCGGCCATTGGGATTCCCCAATCGCTGTAACACAAGGTAAGATTTTATTTTTAGGCTATACTTTGTATAACCTTTGAGATTATCAATAGTTGCCAGCATTCACTTTAACGTATATACTATCACACAAATACTGACAGTAATGTTGGTGGGGAAGACTGGATCTGGAAAGAGTGCATTGGGTAACACCATCCTAGGCAGAGAGGCATTTAAATCAGAGGCATCTCCCTTACCTGTGACCAAACACTGTGAGAGTCAAAGTGGAGTTGTGGAAGGAAGGAACATCACTGACATAGACACACCAGGAATGACGACAGGCCAAACTGCATGGCTGTCAGGAAATAAAGAGGTATTGTCCCGGGGCAGGGGCTCAAATTTTTAAAAAGGGCACATTGAACAAAATTTACAAAACAGCATGCCAACTCTAATTACAAGTAGTTATTAATTACAAGAGGGATGGAGAATAATGTTTTGAAAAATTTTGAAAAATAAAACTCTAAATCTCCTATCTTAATATATCCAACAATAATGTTTGTCTTTATACAGAGGCTACTCCCAGGAATTTTCTAAGTATTATCATGCAATTTCCTTCATTCTGTTGCATTTTAACAGGTGGACAGCAATTAATTCAACACCTTGCCTAATTTGATTTGATTTTGCATCAGAAAGTACTTTACAAAGTACTATTGCCACATTAAAATAGTACTAAAAATGGCAGGCCCACCTGTCACCTATGGAACACAAAACCTACTGTGTGTGAGAGAGCATATGACTGGTCTGGCGCCGGATATATTAAAAAGCATAGAAGCAGAAGACCACAATCAGGTGATAAAACTCATCAAGAAGATTGACAATACACTGATGCACCACGTGGGTTATGTCTATACTCAGGAACAACATGAACAGGTGAAGAAAATGGTTTGCCAAGAAGAGAGGGAGAAGTCAGAAAAAATAAGGAATCAACAAAATAATGAAGTTAAAGCACTCATCTCTGGTAATGTTTTATGATTGAAGAATAATACATGGTTTGATGTGAAGTTGAATCTACAATGTCTGATTTAATTTTGTCTCCTATCTTCACTTATGTAGCTTTTTTATGGATTTTGCCCATTCTTCTGGGCATTGCCATCATGTCAGTGATGGGTGTCACACTCTACTACTATTCCCATGCTGGAGGTATATATTTACACTAAATTACACTGATAATATAGGTGATTAATATTAATACTACACACATTCAATTCATCATTGGGTTCCCACAGATCCTGTTTTCCTACCTGAGCTGAGAGTGATGATGTTGGGAAAGAATAGATCTAGAAAGAGTGCATCAGGAAACACCATCCTGGGCAGAGAGGCCTTTAAATCTGAAGCATCAGATTCCTCCAAGACCAATGACTGTGAGAGTGAAGGTGGAGTTGTGGAGGGAAGAAACGTCACCATCATCAACACGCCGGATATCCCATCAAGTAACGCGTCATGGTTATCAGAAAAGAAAAAGGCAGATTTCAGACCCCATGTCTTCTTATTGGTTCTTCAACTGGGTTCGCGCAAAGAAAGCAATGAAGCTAATTGGATCAAGACGAAGTTTGGTGAGGAGGCTTTGAAGTTCACCATCGTTTTGTTTTCTCAAGGACATGCCCTGCACCAAAAACTAGAGGAGAAATTTCTAAATGAGCATTCTGGACTTCAGTCTCTGATTAGCAGCACTAGTGGGGAATATCAGATCTTTCATAATAAAAATCCAAATAGGCAGAAGCAGGTTAAAGGCCTGCTAGAAAAAATAGAGGCTGTACTGAGACGGAACATGGGCTACTCAAATTACTATGCCCTAAAGCAGATGAAACAGAATGTGACTAAAAGTACTGAATCTGTAGACACTATGAATAAATCAAGGGAGAACAACATGTTTAGGATCTACTTCGATTTCAGTTATGAGACATCACTGACTATACTTTACTGTATAATTAGACTTGTGGTTTCTGTAATAAAAAAACAACGCATTGAATTGCTAATTGATGGCCTTTACTTATTAGGCCTGTTTCTAATCTTGCATTGTTATGGGTGTTCAGCTTGATGGACTGTTTAGTATGGCTAGGTTTTGGTGAGGTGGCAGCTATACACATGTGTCAGAGCACACAGGGATTTGCGGTTGATATGTTTATATACACCTCAGGGAGAAAAACTAAAACTGTTTTTCTCTTACTCTTGAACAATGAATCAGATGTAGAAAAAAATTTGATAAAAATCTGTCTCACTTCCACTGCTATCACTTTTTTTTTTTTTTTTACATTTGTTATAATTGTTAAATGTCAGAGTGGACATGTCAGAATAGAGTGGACAGTTTTACATGTTATATTTGTTAAGTGTCAAAATAAAAGACAAAGTATTTTTTCAAAGAGATTTGTTTCTTGTTTTGACATTCATCCAAAAGTTTACAAACAATTACATACACACTCTAAAAAATGCTGGGTCTGACCCAGGCTCTGGGTCACTATTGGACCTACCCAGGGTTGGGTTAAAGTAACTTTATGGCCTGGGTTATTAAATGTAACCCAAAGATTGGGTTATTCCTCCAAACCAACCTATGGGTTATTCTGACAAAAATAGTGGGTTAAGCTGACCCAGGAAATGGGTCTGACCTACCACCCTTTTGTTGGGTCATATTGACCTCTTTGTTGGGTTCATATTGGGTTATTCCTCCAAACCAACCTATGGGTTATTCTGACAAAAATAGTGGGTTAAGATGACCCAGGAAATGGGTCTGACCTACCACCCTATTGTTGGGTCATATTGACCTCTTTGTTGGGTTCATATTTTGACCCGCTATTGGGTATTTTAATTGCATAGGGATTTGCAATAATAAAACTTCACAATATATTAAGCTGAAATATAACATAATTAAATAATAAATTGAATAATTAAATAAAAGAACACAAAGAAAGTACAGTACGAACAAACGAAAATACTGTTTTGCGTCTTTTTTATTGCTGATTACATTTTATGTTCTTTTCACATCAGTACTTCTTTGTTCAGTACTCAAAAACCATTTAAAATATATTGATTTAAATAATTTAAAACCATTTAAAATTTACTAATTGATTTATTTAATTCACTTTTTGAACAAGACCCCATGAAGACTAGGCATAAAACAATGGCTAATGGGGATCCTCAATAAACAATATACACTGACACTGATCTCAAAATCGGATTGCATATTGTGTGTGGCTGTGTGCATGTGAGTGTGATTAGATATACGAGAGGGAGAGAGGCAGAGTTAGCAGTGGCTGAGTGCTGACTTAACCACTGCCACCCCTGGGGACAAGGCTTTCTTTCCCAAACCATCCACCGCCTCCTGGAGGAACTCCCATATCTGCAAGCATTGTTTGGTGGAGTCCACATCGAATATATAAAAACATTTAAAGCAAAGGTCGACGGCTCTCAGCAAACTGGACTCTTCCAGTGCCTTGCCAACCAGAATCACGAACGCCTGGTGTACCACTTCCTCCCCTCCAAGCACCAACATGAAGGGGTATGGCCTGTTCAACTCAGCCTCATGCAGGTACTCAATCATGTTAGTGCCAATCTGCAAAACAAATACATAAACAATGGTCAAACACCCAACCGACCTCAACTGAAGCAATATGACCCAATACAAATTCCAGACGGTGTGACCGATCACCACTGAAATGTAATCATCTGTCCGAAAATTTCATCCAAATCTGTGTGGTAGTTTTTGAGTTATCTTGCTAACAAACAAACAGACAGACAGATGCAACCAAAAACATAACCTCCTTGGCGGAGGTAACAATTGATCTTCCCCACTGATTTTAGGTCATATTATATAAATACTTACAGGCCTGACGTCAATAAAGGCCTTCTTAACGTCTGCCAAGTTGGCCTTCATCATCTTCTTGCCGACTTTGTACAAAGGCAGTGGCATGAGGCTTGCCAAAAACCTCAAAGACACAAATGTCTTTGAATCTGGTGGAAGGAATAAAAGGAAAAACATAATTAAACAGTAGTAATATGATGAGTAGCTTGTTACTGCACCACCTTGCACAGGTGGGTGAGTCGCCAACCAGAGTTGCTACTGTAGTTCGAGACCCACTGACTGAGGTGTCCTTGATCAAGACATTGGGCCTCATTCACCAATATGTTTTTGAGAAATTTCTTAAAATTGTTATTAAAGTCCCATTTAAAGACCTGTATTGGTGAATATACTGTACATTTTCTTAAAAACTGCAATGGATTATAAGAACAAATTTCTTCATAAGAATGGTTGGTGAATGAGGCCCATTGATCCCCAAACTGCTCCTATTGTGCAGGTTGGCACCTTGCATGGCAGACTCTGCCATGTGTTTGTGAGCGAGGTACCTGTTGGTGAATGTGAAATACTCAATGTAGCTTAAATTCAGTTCCCTTGTAAGCTGATTCGACAAAGTATCTGTACTGTAAATATAATGTAAATGTACTTCATGTTTAGTTTCTGTATGTGTGTGTGCGTGTGTGTGTGTGTGTGTGTGTGTGTGTGTGTGTCCATGTCAATATCAGTGGTAAGGAGAAGGCAAGAAAAACATTTATACCCTGTGTTAGTGATTCTGCATCAAAAGTCATCTTTCCTTCCTTCTTCAGCAGATGGAGGACTTTGTCTGTAAATTCGAGCTCCCACAACTCCAACAGCTTTGGTGCAGCCTCTCTGTACAGAATTTGAAAGTCCTGAGCAATCTGGAGGAGAGAGAGAGAGAGAGAGAGAGAGAGAGAGAGAGAGAGAGATATTCATTAATACTTCAATGACATACATTAATTTAAGCAGAAGATGCTTATTTGGTGAATACAGTTAACTGAGCACCAGCATGTGAAACAAACTGAAGCCAATAACTATAGATATAAAGTGAAGATGGAAGAGTTATCTCCTATTCTTCAAGCTCAAGTTCAATTCGGACTGCAAAAAAAAATGTTGTACGTCATGCTCTGTACTGCAATGTTGAATGGATGAAAAATGCTTATTTCTCTGGAAGATTTCTGTTTCTGCCTTTGGAGTACGTACCATGCCTGGGCAGAGGAGTCCAGGGAACTCCTTCAAAACATCCTGTATTGTAGAGGAGTTGTTCTTCCTCACCCATTCAGCCCGGTATACAGCTGTGGAAGACATATAGTCCACCACCTGGGAGGAGGGTGAAGCATTAGCCTTCAACCACTCCACCATCTGCTCGGCCCTCTCCTGTGGTATGGTTGGTGCTGCAAAGACAGACAACCAAACAGCTTAAAAAAAAAAAAAAAAACTAACAAACAAACAATCAGTTTTAGAAAATAGAGTTAGTTATAACCTGGCAGGAGTGTGGGGCAGGGGCAATCCTCTTCTCTTTGTTGACGCTGGGAAGCCCTCATCCTCTTCCTGATGTTTCGGATTCTTTCCTCAAGGAATCCAGTGGCTGGAAGGCCTTTGCGCCCCTTTGCATACCATATATCCTTTACAAAATGAAAGAGAAACACAACCCTCATTGAATTGTTAAGTCTATGAGAAGGCCTGGATCACATGTCTTGTGCCACACAATGTTTATTATCACATTACATGCAATTTAGTTAGAGATGAACTTTACTAGCATGTGGACACCAGCAACATGCTTGCGCCCGATTTGATGGTGTTCTGAAACAGTATGGCAAAGGGCACGTTGCTTGTGAGTACTAAAAATTGGAATTCTGACTGACCCAATCAACGAACAGGGATTGTCGAGTTTGAACCAAATGCTAGTGATTGGTTAAGGGGGCTCCAATGATTTTAAACTCCAGACTAGGGCTGCGCGATAAACCGATTTTATCGATTAACTCGAGTGTGTAGTTCACATCGATGTGTTTGAATGAAAATCGGTTTTCTCTTCAACATCAGCACAACCTGACATGAGTGAAAGCATTGATGCATTTGTGGGAAAATTTTCAGGAATGCGCAACTAACTAAGTGTGACTTTAAAATGTTTAGTCAGTCGCGTCTTTAAATTGCGGCAAAAGATAATTAACTAGTCATAAACTGCTGAGCCCGGATTCGGCGCCATTGTCGTGACAGCTAAGGCCGGATCCGGCGCCAGTGTCGTGACAGCTGAGTCCGGAATCGGCACAATTAGATGTCCACCTGTGCTGGCAAAGTTCCGGGGTGCGGAACCAAGTCCTGGGAAACACGCTGTCGCAGCATCCCCAATGACGGTCATAAAAGCACGCACAAAAGGTTCAAAGAAAAGTTCGCTTCCTATACTATTGTGGTTCAGTCTGTTTGGAATGTTTATGGTTCATCCATATGTTTTATGAGGGGCAATTTGTGTACAGATAAATGTCTGACTGTTACTACGATCGGGGAGTTCGAATCTTGTCTGCTTGCCTGTGTGCATTGCGGCTGTTGAGCTCCCGGTTTCGGAACTGTGTTGCATTAAACTCGAGTTGTCTCTCAACTACTTGTTGTCGGGCCGTCTCTATTGTTTCGTGGTAAAAATTACTACACATGTCCACCTTCACATCTGCATTGGGAGATCGCACTGATGCCTTTTACATAGCCAGAAATGTTTCCAACATTTACTATGCTTGCAGATGCCAGCTGAGTGGCTGCGAGATCTGCTGTGTCTCCCCGCGACGAACGTGCAATTGCGAACGTGCAATTGCGCAACATGTTTATGTTTGGCCTGACCAGCTGACCTTGTAAAAATATGCTAGGCAATAGGCATATTTAAATTACTTACTGAAGTCAGTGATATCAAGTCAGTTCTATGCTGCTCTCTGCTCTAAAACATGATTCTGCTCCCACATGCATCGCCTTTTTGCCTCGCTAAAGTTAGACCTTGCGTTCTACTTTGGAGAAAACATGAGAAAATGTTTGATATAAACACCGTTAAAAACTCCCTCCTAGGGCTGGGCGATTATGTGATCTCGATTAGGGATCGCGATCAAATTTAGTTCGATCACGGTGATCAGCTGTGCGCATATTTTCTCGATCATGTGCGTTACATGTTGGAAAGGTGCGCGCCGACTGCTGCTAACAATCCAAGTTCCCTGCACCGCTTTGAGCAAGCCTAACTTTACCAGAGAGAACTTAGCCGTCGTTTCGGGTATTTATGAAGACACACGCATTTCTATCGTCTTTAGGAAATTCTGGGAGCATTCCATAGCTAGATGTTGGTTGTCTGGAAGACTCTCTTCCCCCTCGATGTCTGCCAGGGTTGCAGTGACCTATGTAAAACAAACAAACAAACAAAAAACACTTTCAGTGGTGTACATTAAACAATATTTTTCAGTGAAAACTTTGGTAACACTCCATTTGAAAGTTTTTTTTTTTTATCATTATAGATCTACTGTACACCCATACACTCTTGCATCCAAATGTCACTGGATATCCAAGCTCCCCTTTTTTTCTATTTGGATGACCTCCAGTGATTACTGTGCACTATCCCTGAAGCTCTCTTCTTCATAAAGTGGTTAAAATTTGAGCTAGAATTTATAGCCTGGCAGGCCATCCTTTAACATTGAAATGTATAGTCTCTGACATCGAGGCATAGACCGAACTCAATCGTGGGCTGAACAAGGCTGTTATCTTTCAAACGACTTCTGGACCCAACAGGATAGCCTATGGCCAATCGGAGGATACCAACGGCGGTATCCAATCAAATTCTCTAAGGCTTGCTGCTAGACATACAGACTGAGCAAATGTATTTGCTGCAGCTAATACATCTAGATTTCTATTCAAGGAACATTGTGGAACTGGAACCGGAACATTCAGTATATCCATTTTGTCTTCAGCTTAGTACCCTACCAGCTATTAGGGAAATGCTTACCACACACACACACACACACACACACACACACACACACACACACACACACACACACACATACATACACTCAAATCTTGTATGTCTGGTTTATTTTAGCTTATTTTTTTCTTCTTGTGAATAAAACTCAGCAACACTAGCACCACATAATCACACACTCACACACAAAAAAAATTATATAATGATGATAATATGGGTCAGTCTGGTCAAAAGTATAAAAGATATTTTATTGCATTTTACAGCATTTGAAAATAATAAAAAAAATTATTCACATTTTAGAAAGTTCCAATCTTTTGGAACTAGTACTTGTAAGTTTTCTGAGGATCAATCACTGGTCATCTGACTTTGATATGAATATTTTATGAACGCATCAGGCTCTCCAACAGACACAGTGTATACATCAGATGTAAGTCATTTTGGATAATTGTGTGTCACATTGTCTCTGCCAAGTTACATGTAAATGAATTCTTTCTACTCCAAGTGGGGGATCGGGAAGTGCCCATCTCCGTTTATGTAACCCTTGGCTGACTGTACACTGATGTGGCTAAAATATTATACACTTACAAAATACAACACTGAATTTTATTGCAACCTGTCTATACTGTATGTCTATTGGAGTAAACATGAGGAGGTAATGAGTATGAGCATAAACAAATATCAAGTGACGTAATCAGGGAGGAGCCTCATCTACTGTCTCCAAAGATTTAGATTGATATGCCCATTACGTCAGAGGCAGAGTTGGGGAAGGTAAGTGAATTGTGTTGTCCCTATACATTAGTCTGCTAGGCAATTGTTTAGCAATAACATAAAATTATTAAGTAATTTTTCAGTTATTACTCAGGGATGTGAGTTATTAGGCTATGGGTTGTTATCAAGAATTACCAAGTTATTACCACAAAACTACCCTCTTATTACCGACCTGTAATGTAAAGTATTACCACTACTATATTATGAACAACTTCTTAATCTAAATCTAGTATGAATAAATCATACTGCACTTTTGTGTTGTCTGGAGTGAAAATTCGCATAAACTAAAGGTACTGTGTAAGAAAACAATCTGAAGGCTACACTTGGTATGATACTTTTGGAATAACCGAGGATAAACTGGGAAAATAACCTTTTGGATAAAATTAACCTTTTGGATGAACTGACACACAGAATGAACGGACAGGGTGGGGACAATTGTCCACCGAGTTCAATAGGTGCTTATTTCACTTATCACTCTGTTGCTGCACTAAAATATTTAAGCATACATTTAAAACAAATGAAAACATTTAGAAAACAAATGAAAAAAGAAACAAAGGTCCATGTTTAAAACTGCAGTAAGGGGGGAATCTGGTGTGATTTTGTCTTGTTAAAACAAGTACAAACTTTTGTCAACAAGTCTACCTCTATATAAGCAGCATTCAGAAATACTTTGCTATTTGCCCATTATATGGATAGGATATCAATTGAAGAAGCCGAGGCATAATGGTTGCATACAAATAAACTAAACAAATGAATAAAGTACCTCCACACTATCAGGAGGACTGAGTAATGACATTTAAAATGAGGCATTGAGAACTTTATATAGATGTATGTTTATGTAGATGTCCATTTACACAGGCAGTACCTTCACCATTCACCACAAACTTCGCCATTCTGAAGGTACTGTGTGTGTAAATAGCTATCGAGATAAACCATCAGTACCACTTCCTCCCCCCAGAATTGCCCTGTTCATAACCTGGAGGTCTGATTACACTCTTCATGACTACATGGCATATAAATTAATTTAGAGGTGGTACCCAAATGAATTTGTTCTGACAAAAATGATACAATGGCTAAAATATGTATATTAGAGTGTTGTGTAGTGTATAGGGTTATAGTGTTGTTTTGATATTAGCACTGATATGAATTTTCATATTTCATACTAGACCTACTTTACAGGCCCACTGATATACAGACTCATTTAAAACAGGAAGAACTGGTTTTCTGACTGGTGGTACAACTGTAATCGTCATCATTTGAATAACACAATATTGGTAACTGCCTGAATATGCCCTGGTTTTACATCTAGTTACAGATATTGAGGTGAACATGGACTGCGACACAGTGAATATGTTGCCCCCTGAAAGAAATGGAGCCATTAAGAATGTGAAAGAATGTGAGTTTCAAGTCTTTCATCATATTTTATTTGGGAGTGTGAAAAGTGTCTATGAAAATGTGTCAAATACAAATTATGAGAGTACTACTGTACTTTGTCAAATTTAAATGCTAAGCAAGATTAAGTATCGGCACATGTTGACTTGTTGAAGTATGGATTGACTCACAATGATAAAGTGATAGAAATGACATTAGCCTAGATGAAGACACTGAATGCTGCAATTGGACAAGGTAAATACAGTTTTAAATATTTTCCTCTCTCTATCAGGTTCCTGGGACAGCATCAGCTGGAAAGAAATTGCCATAGTTTTGTTTGTGTTTTCGATAACAACCATCGCTATAGCAGGATGGACAAAGTTGAATGGTAATTCAATGGCTATACATATGTATAGCCATTCTGACATAGAGTAAAGTAGTGAAGAAATTTCCATTTTATTTCATTTTAGTGTTTCTTTGATGTGGACATAGTAATTATATTGGGGAAAACCAGATGCATTGTTTTAGTGTTTAATTAGCGCCAATTAACACAAAGTTCACGGTCTAATTTATTTACAAAGTAGATTTAAACACCAAAGTCAGTTTTTAATCCTAATAAATAAAAACAAGATTTGATATTAAAGAAAAGAAAAGAAACTGTAGTTTTTTGGCATTCTATCTGGAGAAGCGTTACTAATGTTCCACATGCATATCTTGTCTAGCATCCGGTGTGTGTATGTGTGTGTGTGTGTGTGTGTGTGTGTGTGTGTGTGTGTGTGTGTGTACATACACTAACAATCTTCTGTTTTCACATCCACAGATTGTAAGAGTGACTCTGCATTATTAAAGCAGAAGATTGCTGATCACGAGGAAAATAATGCCAGTCTGACTAGAGACATAGATGATCTAAAGAGTAAGCAAAGAGTTTGTCAGAAGGAGCTGAAAGATACCAACAATGCTATGACAGCAACACAGAAAGAGCTAAATGACACCAGGAAAGAATCTGCAGAAAGAGATACGATGAATAAAAACCTTACTGATATCATTGAAAGAAAAAAAAATCAAGTGAAAGATCTTAACACATCTCTAGCAAAGACAAAGGCAGATCTGAGAGATTGTGAAATTGAGTCTGCAGCAAAGGACGAACAGATTGACAAGTTTAATGACACCATACAAAATATGACGCCTTCACAGAAACAGCTAACTGACACCATTAACACAAAAGATGGAGCAGAAAACCTGAACGCAACAGAGGCAGGTCTGAGGGATTGTAAAACTGAGTCTGCAGAAAAGGACAAACAGACTGAAAAGCTTAATAACACCATACAAAATACAACACAGAACAAGCTAAATGACACCAGGAAAGAATCTGCAGTCATTAAAACAAAAGAAGATAGAGTAGAAGACCTGAACGTAACAAAGACACCGGCAGAGCCAAGGGATTTTAAAATGGAGTCTGCAGCAAAGGACAAGCAAGCTGAAGACCTTTATGACCCCACACAAACTGTGGAACAATTGGAGTGGATTGGAAGTGATTGGGATTTGGTAATTGTAATTGTAATTGTAATTGTATTTGTAATTGGAATTGTAATTGGAATTTTAATTACAGTTGGATTTAAATTAATATGGAACACTTCATGTAAAAAAGATCATCGGTACCGTCTGATAGCTCCTCAGTTTAATTAGGCTACTGAAAAAGAAATGTTTATCATGCCAACTATCTGTCCACACCACATTATTGTTGAATGGTCTCAAATATTATTGGCATATCCAACTTCAATTCCCTATCTAATAATCAAAGTTCATGCTCCAAAAGTGTTTACTGAGTGAGACGTCTTAGTGCATTCTATTTATCTCTGTAAATGAGCCCGGATGGACGCCACGTCCGCTAAGAAAACAACAAAATTCACCTCGAATGCATTCCATTTCGTTGATAAACTTTGGATGGAAGGTGGAAACAAAAAGAATTGAATATTGACCAAGACAGAGGAATATATTGCAGTCTTATTATAATTAATTATGTATAATACCAATATAACTCTGTGTAGGATACTGCCTACAATCACGTATGACGCCAACAAATAACACTTTAGGATGACCATGAATCCCTGGGCTACTTCAGTATGAACTGGCGGTAAACCTATACTAGAAGATGAACATTTTTGGACTTCACAAACTTAATAGATTGTTTTGCAGTTTTGCAGCACTTTATTATGCTTTGTCCACTTAAACTAATGCCAGAAAGTTATCTAGTTAATTGTCATTCAGTGAAATGACAAGAATTGGACATTCATTTTTAATGAAACCAAGGTGTATTGGTGTGTTATGAAAGCTAATCGACCTGATCATAGAAGTTTGAAAACTAATACAATAATGTAACCTTCAAGTAATATAATCTTGTGTGATATCTAGATGTGCAGTGATTGAACTAATCCTGCTATATTGTGTGAGCTTATGTATTATCATTAGTTGTGTAGTATTGTGTGTTGAGCAGTTAAAGGAACAGTCCACCTTTTTATGAAATTGGGTTATTCACCCTCTATCAAATGAAATGGGAGGCGGGGATCAGATTATCAACAGCAGAATTAATTTCCATTGGATTAGGAGTTTTATGGTCTTTATGGTAATTTCAATTGATTCATAGTGTAAGGGTTTGCTGTCATTTACAGTAATTAATTTATGTTATATGCTATGTTCTAATCCACTATACTATACAAATACTACTGCATTATACTACTACATGAACATGTTCCTTAAACATCAGTGTCTAAGAGTATATGTATGGATTGTATACTGTTGTTGTGTAATGTTTTTCATAGTTGTTGGGTTTGATGCCATGTGTTAGACGGAACACCTGTTTGTAAATACTCATACTCATGTTGCTAGTTGTTGTCAAGTTGCATGTTGCTACTTAATCAAATAAAAACAAAAGTTTAAAAGTGACATCCCATTGTGTAAGCCTTTTTCTGCATGCACAATGGTCTGACATTTCTAATGTAACTTTAAATTATTTCTCAAAGGTCAGATTGGATATCAAAGGTTCCCTCAATACCTCAATACCTCTGTGAATGTAGTCAAGTTAGACACTAAGGACATGACACACACCCACACACATGGAGGAGATGAAGGCTCAGTGTACCAGCGGCCAAATTATCAGATAGACTGGATTAGGAGTTATGCTGCCACTGCTGTTGCTGATCAACTGCCTCATACAATAACAGATCTGATAGTGTTCAGGCATCGTGCCTGATTTCAGACATAAAAGGAACAAAAAAGTTTGCCCAGAGATATAAAGAGGTACGATTAAAGTAGGATTAAACTAAAACCTAAACCTTCTCTTCTCATTGTACCGTTATATACATAGCTTGAAAGTGATGAGAACTGATAATTGACATGTTCTGAGTTAAATGTGCCTCTTGCCGATAGAGTGTTTTCAAAAGATTCTTCCCACAGTTAAAACAGTTTATTTTATTTGAGGAGCAATGCAGTACAACCATTTACAACAATATACAACATACTTCATTGTTATACCGGTTATGAATGCAAATCAGTTTTAAGTAACACACTGCTCACATGTTCAGGCCAGGGAGGAGCATATCAGGGGCAGACTATCAGGATGACTCACTCACATCCAAAACATTATTAAAATATCTCTCTCCCTCTCTCTCTCTCTCTCACACACACACACACACACACACACACACACACACACACACACACACACACACACACATCTTATATGTCTGGTTTATTTGACCTTATCTTCCCTTTTGTGAATAAAAACTCAGCAACACCAATGCCACATGAAAAATACTGATGAATAAAACTGACAAGAAAGAGAGACACTATAGAAGTTTCATCAAATATAACACAAGGACAGTATAATAGATAATAATGTAAAACAGAAAGTCACACACACCACACACACAGCAGATTCACATTGCATCACCTGGGCCTAGACACACACACACACACACACACACACACACACTGCGCTTACAGGAATCTCATCATATGACTTGTTCCCTGTTTTCTCTGAGGAATGTGTAGCCCTCTTTTCCCTCAGAGGGTGAGTGTACTAAGTGTTACCTGGGTCCGTGGGTAGGTTCTCACCTATTAAGCCTCCTAAATAAACTATGAGACTTAATCACCCATACAATACACTTAATGCAATAGACTAACAAATACACTAACCAGTGAGTGGAGACTGACACATTATGTAAAATGGGTATCAATAAATGTATTATAAAAAGGCACAGTAAAAATGTACAATACAAGGAAAAGCTCAAGCAGTTGATAAATGTGGAAGTATTAAGTCATCAAATATTCAAGTAATTGGATTATTTTAAGTAAACTCACACCCGTACTAAGTGCAATAAAAGAGGAATAAAACCGATCAGTACTGTGTAAATAGATGTATATTAAAAATGTGTATACTAGCAATTGTATAGTTAAAATGTTGTAGATATGTAAATATGTAACAATAAAGGACGCAATATTAAATGACAGCTGTACACTGTATCAATAATTAAAAACTACAAAGTGTAGTAAAGACCAGGATATTAGGTGCACTCACATATGAAATAATTGACAATGGCAAAAAAGACTAGCCCATTGTGAAGAGACTAGGCCTAGATTGAACAGCTATATATATTCAATTCTACAGATCAAAATACACAGATATTTTCCGATGTAATCACATACAAAAGGAATAATAGGACACCAATAAGCTAGAATGGGTACAGACACCCAATAAGGCACTTAGCACAGATAAGCCTATCACAAATGCTGTAAATATAATAGTGACGTCACTCAAATTAAACGTGAACACAGACAAGCCGGCATAACACAAAGAAAAGAAAAGAACCCCGTTGCAGGCCTGTTTAGCTCCGTGCACGTCACGAATGGATCCGTGCAGAACTACTCACAGTTCAAGTGGAGATGACGCTTGAGTGGTGGAATCGCCAGAGACTTACGATCAGTCAGTCAGTCACGTCAAGTCAGTCAGAGCCCCGCTCTCCCCAAAGGCAGCTCCCTCAAGGGCTAACTGGGTAGCCTAGCTGGCAGGTAGCTGCTATCAGGTAGAAGGATGTCCAGCGTTGGCTGTCTGAGGAACCTCCAGCGTTCCGGTAGCTGGAGGCGCTATCAGACAACTCCCAAGGCGGATAACTATATAAATATTAATATACTAATACTCTATTACACTATAACAATATCTAAAAAAGTTTAACCATTCACTGTCTAGTTCCCCAGCAAAGCAGACAGCTAGAAACAAGTGGCTAGCTTGCTAGCGAGTGCTAACAGGAACTCGGTGTAAATAAAAGTAGCCAAGCTACGGTCAAAAAAACACTGAAAACACAGAAAAGTGACACACAAGTCGGTGCCGCTATTAACCTGAGCTATAGTATACTAAAATAAACAATATATATATAATAAAGAGTCTAGTTGCGCGTGAGGCGACAACTCGCTCCTGCGCGAGCTCTCTCTCGCAGATCCCTGGTGCCGTCTGACGTGTGTGTGTGTGTGTGTGTGTGCGTGCGTTACTCCTCTCCCTCCACCAGATCCCACCCACTGTGTGCTCTGATAGGAGGAAAGTGAAATTGACTATGAACTGGACCTATGATAACTATTATTTTAAAAAGTTATAACGTAAACAACAAACAAACAATGTAACAACTTCTAACCGTTGAGTTCAGTGTTGTGTAAAGCTAGCTAGGGGGCGCTGTAGCTAAACTGTGTGTAAGCTAAGGGGCTATAGCTAAACTGTGTACCTATCCTAAAGAATGCTTAGCCAAAGCATCAGGGTACTAAAATAACCCTGGGCTACAAATGTTAGAAACGAAACTTCATATATCATAGATACATATATATAGACATACTTGTGAAAGGTATGAAAGTGAGGACTACATTTGTTGAAGTGGTGCCTCCCAAATGGCTAATCAGAGGATAATTTCTAAATGCAGTGAGTTACTTTATGAACCGAGAGCTGAGTTAATGCAAGTTTGAATGCCTGTAACTGGGAGATAAGTTAAAACTGTCTTATCATTTAAATTATATGATAGTTGAAATGGGTACAGTTTTAATATGATTCAGTGTTAGTAATTATAATTTTTGAGATAGAGATCAAAATGTGTTTGGCACAGAGACAGAAAAGGTGAAAGTAAACATTAGAAATAGTCTCAGTTGACAGTAATGTTTAGACATATTCAATACTGATTGCTTTGGCTGAATGTTTTTTTTTTTTTTTTGGTTAATTTGGAGAGACACTAATTTAATATCGCTCACTTTACTTCCCAATGTAATCGGAAATCTCAGAGCCGTATAGAATGTTATGTGAAAAGCCTCCCGACAGACTTACTCCTCTCGACGTACGGGGCTGGAGCGTGAAGTCAGGTCCTGGTCTAGCCAGTTCCAGTGACTATTGGATTACTGTGACAGATAACTGTTTGGTTTTGACATTACCGTTTCTTGATTTAACTTTTATTTCTCTCCCAGATGTCGTAAGAAAACTTGTCATCATCGTTTTTTTCATTGCCATATTAGCATGGAAGTTACCTGGTAATCATTCCATTGCTGCTCTTCATTCAATACATCAAAAAGGTTGGGAACACACAGTGGGTACACAGTTCCATGTAAAAAGGCAAATATTGTCTGCCATATGTCTTACAATATTTTGTGTGTGTGTGTGTGTGTGTGTGTGTGTGTGTGTGTGTGTGTGTGTGTGTGTGTGTGTGTGTGTGCACGACTGTGAACAGCCACCTCTGGAGACTATGAGATCAAATGCTCTGAAAGACAGTTGAAGATCAAAGAGGAAGGGAAGAAAGCCTTGGACAAACTAAATAATCTCTATGAGGAGACCAAAAAGACCCTCAACAAATCAGTAAAAGAAGGAGAGAAAAAACTAAGGGAAGCCATCAAGGATGTACAACAAAAGGAAGAAAATAAGAGAATCAAATGGGAGAAATACCTCAGAGAAAAAGCAGACAGAATGCTAAATGCATCACTTAATCAAATGAGAGAAAAGATAGAAGAAATCTTGAGTGCAAAAGAAAAAGAGAGGTTACAGCAAGAGGAGGAGCTGAAGAGAACAGAAAGAGTAAACTGTGCCAAGAAGTTAAGAGAGCGAGAAAATGACTTCAGATGGGAGGAAGAGAGAAAAAGACTGGAGAAGATTGGAGAGATGAGAGAGGCAGAGAGTTTAAAGCTAATACAGGCTATAAAGAGAATGAGAGAAGAGGAGGAGGAGAGGATAAAGGATTTCCAGAATGTAATTGTCAGACAACAACAAGAAATAGAAAAATGTATAAAGGAAAGTAGGCCTCAATATAGTATAACATATACTGCCATTGCCACTGGTGCAGCAGGTATGATAATAGGTATGATAATAGGCTGTTTATGCAAATGCTATATGATGAAGGATCACAAAAACTGTAGCTACCAAGGAGTTATGAAGCATTGAAAGAGAAAAACACAAAATAGTGTAACAGATAACAAGGTGGTGGAAATCAAGCGAAAATAAAGAAGTTATCTTAAAGGTTATTATCACAGAAACAGCAGTTTGAAGTTCTTTTTTTTTTCTTTTCAATGAACTTTGATTGTCTAAATGACTCACTTCTACATTCTTAATTTTTTATGGCCATATCTTTCACTTAAGATTTTCTTAGCTACTTGTCTAGTAGGCTAACCTTTTAATTTTTACATCTTTGCCTTTTTCTTTTCAATTGTCTGTATTATCAATTCAACTTTTTAGCAACTCTTTATATGCACTGGTATTGTGAAAAGTGACATCATAGGTTCATGTAATTAGATCCAAGCTATTACTGGACATAGACACCATTTTTCACCAAATATCACATTTTTGGACATAAAATTTGTCTCATTTCTTGCTTTTCTAGTGAAGGGAATTGTCCCAGTCACTAGAAAGACACCAGCTTTGATACTGTACATAACATATTAACTTGACTTGCCAAAACATGTATTAAAGCCCTCTACAGGGTGTAAAAATAGCTCCCAGTGCACAGGGCCGTTTCAAGGTACTTAGGGGGCCCCAAGCAAATAGGACATGGGGGCCCTTCACTCTCCGTAAATACTTACATGAACCACATTGTTATAATTTTCAAACATCATCAATGTAATTATTTGTATTATACAGTTGTCTAACTCCAGATTAAAGTCATTTTTGCTGAAAAACACCACCAACATAACTACTAAATAGGGTTGGGACATGATTTTCGAATATTCGAAAATCGACAGTGCTTTCGAATATCGAATAGTTAAATCGAATTCTACTGTTTTAGCCATATCATCATAAAAAATAACAAACACCGTTTTGAAAAAGACGTTTCCTAACCAATTTTTCATGCAACGCGCAATTTAGCCTGAGGGTGCCGCTAACAATAAACCTACCTGTAGCCTACAGCAGTAGTAGCAGTCCTATACAATAACAGGCGGCCAAGGAACAGAAATACCCCCGTTTGGCAAAGTTAGCGAGAGCTTGCTTGAGTGTGCCTGCGACGTCAGTGCCATCGGAGCGAGTAGCCTATTCTCCGCAGCTGGATTAATTGTCAATAGACTGCGCAACCGCCTCCATCCTGAGCATGTGGACATGTTATTTTTTTTAAACAAAAATTTGCTGTTTAAATTGTTGTCATTATAATTCCAGCCTATTAGGCTGCTGGTAAATATTGTAGCCGTCCAGGCAGTTCATTCAGGCCGTTTCAGTTGCGCAAATAAGGAAGCCGTTTATGTTCTGAACTTTGATAGTAATATGTTGTACAGAAAGTCAAAGTCTAATTAAAAAGTAGGCCTACTATGCTCATAAGGCTAAAAAACTTTTTGTAAGCGCTGATGTAGCCTACGTTAAACAACGTGTTTGATAAAGTAGATATTTTGAATGTTTACGATGCCTCTTCATTTTCGTGGGTGTGCATGCGGTGGGCATTTTCGAATAATATTCGAATACTTGTCATCGATTTTCGAATAGTGTTTTTACCCAAAATTCCCATCCCTACTACTAAAATGATTAAACAGTCAATCTTGGGGGCCCCTTTCAGCCTGGGGCCCCAGGCAATTGCCTGGTTTGCCTGCCTTGTTGCGACGGCCCTGCCAGTGCACACACATAATTGCTCTGCTATTATGTTATTATGCACGTGAGTAGAATGCCTTGGGCCTGTAATTGCATTCCTAAGAATCTCTTTCCATGAGTCATTGATAATGCCTGAGTCATCCCATGGTTAGATGGCAAGAGAAACTGTGTCATTTGATTTACTGGAGTCAAGGATTAACCAAAAATGAAAACATGCGGCAAAAGTTCACTATTCTTCGTGTAAAGCTGAAAATTCTCGAAACAGAGGAATTTGTTAAAATTTTAATCTTAATATAATCTTAATATTTCTAGCCTGACATAGCCCACCCATAATACAAATGTTCATCCGTATCCATGGTCTGGGGACGGTCTTCTGGGGCGTGTTTACATCGGTAGAGAGTGTGTAGTGTACTTCATCATCAGAAAGGATTGGGAAACAATGCTTTACATGAATAATACAGCACTTGTGCTTTAATCAAATAAGAGTTTTGGGGCGTATAGGCCTTGAAACGTCTATAGATCTGTCAGATCCTGTTTGAATCAGCTGGCAGGGACTGGAGTCTACCCCGTACAGATAGACGGGACCATACTCGTTGTGATGTGGAGGGAGGTGGTGGCATCAACGCATCGGCAGGCACCTAAGGCAGCAAGACAGGTATGCAAGGTAAAGCATGTGGCGGGTGATGATTGGACGTCAGTAATGAGCACATTACGTGCCATTAGAGTCTTCCTGGAAAAACCTGTGCTGAAGCTTTCGTTTCCTCTTCTGTTTAGTAGTATGCCCTACAGATACTGGCATTAGAGAGCACCTAACCCTGAAATGAAATTGTCAGCAGTTGGAAGACACAATAGGTACATGGCAGGCCATCAAGGAGGAGTGAACATTTACACTCTCATTGAAGGCCAAAAAGTTATTGAAACACACACCCACTAACGTTGGTTCTTAGATATCTTGCATCTTTGGTTTATTCTGGAGGTTGTGAATCAAAATTTAAACAACCAAGAATAATCAATTACCAACAATTAAACAATTACCATTAATAAAGTATCAAATTGACAAATAATTGTTGTTGCTATTGCTATAGCCCTGGGAAAATATATGTTGCCTCTACAAGGGAGTTCACAGAAAAAACACATGAACAAATGTCAACTGCAAATAAAACTGAACTTGACCCATGAACATGTTCTGTGTTTTCGCTTCACAGTTGAAAATCCAGTAAAGTCACAGCAGGTCATGTGTTCGTATAACTCCGACAGGATAGGCTACATAATTAGTTCATCAACAACAATGAACTTTACTATCATCGAAAATGTTTCTTGGCATGGTGTGACAATAAATAAGGGAGGAGCTTTAACGTTTGTCTCCAAAGACGAACATAGAATTGAATTAAAATGCCCATTAAGCCTGAACAAGAGTTGGGGAAGGTAAGAGAGTGCTATTGTCCACTAGTCAATCATTAGTTTTTAAATACATTTTAAATACTGGGTTTAAAATAACTGAATAAGTAAATAAATGAAATTCAAAGGGTTTAAGTGTTGATTAAGTCATTGTATTGATACTGTGGCAACTACTGTATTTTGTATTGCTATTTGTTTGATTGAAAGATTTTTTTTGTTGTTGTTGTTTGTTTGTTTTTTTGTTTTGTTTTTTTGTTTTCAAATTACTTCTTAATCTAAACTAGTATATGAATAATGCTATATTCTGGAGTTTAATTTCATTTAAACTAAAGGTGCCACATAACAGACAATAATCTGAAGCCTTCACTATTTTACATTTGGAATAGGTGGCTCTGAGGTGTTCTGACACACATAATTTAATGATATCATACCAAATACGTTAATTATGCGCATGTGAGAAGCTGTTAGCCCGTAATTGACTGATAAAAAGGATACTGTTAATAGTAGCTTAACATTGCTTAGTGTTGCTTTGAAAGTAGAGTTGATATATTTTTCTTTTCATTTCAATTTTATTTTTGATTAGATATACCTTATATGCTCGCTTATCTACACTCATTTGTAACAGGAGGAACTGGTTTTCTGACAGGTTTCAGTGACAAAAACCTGGTTTCATATAGTTTCAGATTTTGAGGTGAACACACCACATCAGAGAAAATATGCAGCAATCTGAAACAAATGAGGAAAAATGCCTTCCATGTGAGCCCCATTTCTCTCATATCTTTATAACAGTACTAATTTATTCGATTAATATAATGAGAAATCAAATCAAACTCAGCACTTGTTAACCTGTTGAAGTCAGACTCACTTTTCCTTCTTTCATCAGATTTCAGCAGGAATAAAAAACTTGCCGTGGCTTTGTGTGTACTGGGCATAATAGGCTTCATCGCCATCATCACCTGTATAATAGGATGGACAAAGTTGAAAGGTAATATGGTCATTCTTTTGATTCATTATTTTGATAATAACACACATGAAACACACAGCACGACTGTCACAGAGTGGCAAAAGACTGCTGTTGATTATGACAAGGTCAGCCCAGGGCTCAAATCCATGATCTCACAGCAGCTTCAGATCAAGATGTGATCATGCTAGTTACAGTAGTTGACTGAAAAAAAAATTATAGGTAGCTCTGGAGTTGTTGGGAAAGAGATTGTTCAACAGTACACTACACACAGTAAATTGACTAGCTAGCATCTGTTTGTGTGTGTGTGTGTGTGTGTGTGTGTGTTGCAACTATTTGGATGCTGTGTTGTTATAATCAGTATTAGCCATTCCAAATAAATAATCAAACTGTGTATCTCTCTGTGTGTGTGTGTGTGTGTGTGTGTGTGTGTGTGTGTGTGTGTGTGTGTGTGTGTTGTCTTTATATGCCCACAGATTGTCAGCATGACACTGCTGAGATGAAAAAGAAAGTGGATAACCTGACTCTAACTTTAGAAAAAGAGCAGAATAAGACAACTCATCTAGAGACCGAGCTCGGAGTTTGTAAGAATGAGTCTGCAGCAAAAGAGGAGATGATCAGAGACCTAAATGAAACCATACATGATTTGAGGGCAGCAAAGAAAGAGCTGAATGAAACTCTAAACACAATAATAGAAGGCACTCAAGAAGAATGTCAGAATGTGACAGAAAATCTTAATTACATACAAATTATGATAGCGACACAGAAACAGCTAAATGAAACCATAGAGACGGTGAAAAATCTGACCGCCACTCTAGGAGAGACGCAGGGAAAGCTAGAACAGTGTGAGACAAAGTGTGCAGAGGAGGACAAACATCCCACTGTCACACCAACCATTCAAAATAATGGGAATGATCTTACAAAACGTCCTTGTCTTTACTATTGGATTGGATTCGGAATTGGAGGAATTGTCATTGGAATTGCAATAGGACTTTTGATATACCACGTATGTAAACAAAAAAGTTGCCGTCCTTTAGCTTGTTGTCAATAGGCAGTGGAGATTGTGACTGAAAAGAGATGACTGTAAGTACAGGGGTGCTGCTTGAGAATTTTGGGCCCTACACTCTTAGAATTGGAGGAGCCTCGAGGCACCTTTTGGGGTTCCTCACCATTGCCACTGTGGAGGAACCTTTTTGTTAAGATAGGTTCCTCCAGGAACCTCTTGAAAAAAGAACTTTTTTTTTTTTTTTTTTAACTGTATAAGTTTTAGAATGGGTATTGGGATTTAGAAGTTGACTCATTGAAGTTTCTCTCTGACTAATCAAACATAAACACGCAATGTTGGTATCAACAGGGCACATAGGTTACATGTGACTACCTTGGAAGAATTTTAAAACATAGCAGTGTTTTAAACAATGCATAAATAAAGTGTTGTCTGGTGTGTAATTCTTACTGCAATTTTGCTCTGTGTTTAGGTTTTGGGAGAGAGTGCTGCTAGCAAAAATGGGGTAGGTGCAACCACCACTGATGAGCCTGAGGAGGATGCAGATATCTCTACTATGGACCCTGAGCCATCCGTGGTCCGTCGTGGATCACAGTGCAGCATCAGATGTTTTCATCGTTCATCAGGTAGCTAGGCCTAACTAACGTGTCAATACTTGTTGTAATAATGCCCACGGTTACAGGGCTCTAGACCAGTGGTTGTCAAACTGAGGTACGAGTACCCCTGGGGGTACTTGGATGGGTTCTAGGGGGTACACAAAATTAATCTGTGAATAGGCTTTCAGCCCTCACCAGCATAAAGATAATATGAAAAAAAGATCTTATACTCTAATATGGCCAATATCCCCTATTGCTAATGCATTGCTGTTTACCCCTATAAGTAATTTCTCTTCACATTTTGTAGTGTAGCAAAAATTACACAAAAATCTTCATTCTTGCGGCAAGATGTCTGTGGTGCAGGGGTACAGATAAAAGTTTGGGAACCACTGCTTTAGACTAACTTTTTTGCACTGGTGCGCCCAACTTGTTTTCTTGGGTGCACCAGGACAAAAGTTAGGTGCACCCAAATTTCCGAACACTTTCCATCGCACTTTACAAGGTTTTAAAATGGTTGTTGTTGTTGTTGTTGTTGTTGTTGTTGTTATTATTATTATTATTATTATTATTATTATTACAATAAGGTCTGTCAAGGGTTGTAGGAAGTGGTAGACCTTTTACAGTAACCACTTTAAATGTGGGCCCCACCTGTCTGCACACATCTCTATGCCTGTTCCACAAAAGGGAAATAACCCCAAAAGAGAAATTATTGCATTATTATTAGTGCGACCTCCGTTTTTTTTTTTTTTTTTTTTTGTCGCACTATTGAAAAATTAAGTCGCACCAAATTGGTCGCACTCTAGAGCCCTGGGTTAATATTGTGCAATCTATTCATTTCAGATAGCAAAATTGTATAGTTTGGATTAGATGGTGCATGCTGTCACCAATGAATGTATAATGGTGAAAAGTGATTAAGATTAACCTCTTACCTAAGATGTTCAGGAACTGTGTCCAAAAGGAACAAGCCATGTCTTTTGACATCTGGCATGTAAGAAAATGTATGTATTGTGATATCGGTAGTTTTTTTTTTTTTACGCATATAGAGTTGTTTTTCATAGTTGAATTAACTTTCCCAATAATTTGTTTGCTCTACTCTGCTCTACTTGACTTTTTTGACCAGGTCTACAAAAAGCACCGGATGCTGCTGCAAAAGAAAGGCAGTGTGAGGATCTGAAGCTGTGGAGGCCAGCCATCATCAACCATCTCTACTGGATGGCTGCATCCACCCCTACAGGAGATCCAGATGAGATGCAGGCAAAGTGGGATCAATCGTGTGCAGGACATACATGACCACAGCACTGCATTTCCCTGCTGCGCACATCCACCAGGAGGAGGAAGGAGAGGCAAGAAACAAAGAGTGGCTGAACCCAGGTACAACATGGGTACTACATAGTAGTCTATGTGAAAAGATGATTTTGTTGATCAATACATAACCCTATTTGAGTTTCACGTTGATTCATTACTTTTTTTATGGGAGTCAGTCATGTTTCTAAGTATGTTCTGATATTTCTCTTCCCAAGAATATGCATCAAATCTTCTGATGTCACTGGCAGAGGAGTACTTACAACATGCCCTACAGGAAAGCGGTGCCATCTTGTCCTTGGCTGCCCACCCCCCGACCAGTTCCCTCCAGAAGGTTTCCATCTTGCAAGACACTCATGCTTTAACAAGTCTCTTGCGCGTTGATGACAAAATAAAAGATACATTTTACCATAAAAATTTGTTTCGTTACAAATGTATTGTCTCCCAAATGGGGCAGTGGAAACCTTTTTGTATCTTAGTCCTTCTGCAAACTACCCAATTGCTGTGACAAAATGCCCGTCTTGTATTCTATAATCTTAGTGGACATCCTGCTTGTATGCTGTGTATATGAATTGCCTGAAGTGGAGATGGGGACACACATGTAATACAGTTTTGATCTGGCCATATTTCCAAATATTTATAAAAAAAAAAAAAAAAAAAACAAGGCTAAATACTGTTGGCTGATTTTCTACTGGGGATGTTTTTAATCAGGTAGCACTTGGTGTAACATGTTGGGCATTAAGGAATTAGGCTATTGTTTAAGAGTGGAAAAGCTGGTCCTTTGGAAAAAGTGAAAGTACTCTGCTGAAAAAGTGCCAGTACTCTGATCTGACTTGGAGAGGGCCGTGCTCTGGTCTGAAGTTCATGTAATTTATCTGCAGCAGAGAATGATTCAGACAAGACGCTTCAATCTGTGGGTGGAGTATGATGCAGGTAATATCCTAAAATGTCGCTTCAACAAACTTTTATAATAAACTATGGGGTGGCAGTGGCACTGCGACATGTGAACTAGCCTAGGCTACCCGGTAAGGAGTGGGTAAGAACGGCGTAACAACAACATGCGTGTAGGCCTACATGTTTAACAGAAACATGAAAGTGCTATCGAGATCACAGCTGGAGAGACAGGATACATCAGAGGTCAAATGAATTAACAATTTAATTCAAAAACTCTTTTAATACACAACATTTGATGAATTTCTTTCTCCGTACAGTTTCTATGCTCTTTGTCAACACGTTCATTCACAAGGGTCATCATATTGCACCACAGCCTTTAAGACATTTCTTCACAATATCAAAGCATAACTCGCAAAGCAGGGGCTCTAAACAACACCGATGATCATAATCATAGTTAAAGTAAGTAGTTTGTTTTTATATTTTGAAAGGAAATGCACTTACCACGTAGTTCTCACAGCAGAGGCAAGGTATGAAGAGGGATCGTCTCGTTGATAAAATGCTGAAATCACGGCCATACAAAACAGTTGTCTTCCGGTACCGCCTGTCATATTGTATCATAACCTAGGCTATTCCATAGTGAAGGCAATGCTTGCCTAGTCTGGCAATTAGCTATGGGCAACCACAGATATGCGAACTTTGAACCATGGCATAGTTAGATCACATTATACCCTGCCCATACTAGTTTACTTTTGTCTTTAGGCTAGGCCTATTATTGATAAATACTGTCTAATGACGAGGAAACAACGGCTATTGATATCGATATAGAATTAATGTTGACTGACTATACAACAGCTGTAGCCTATATTAACCTTGGCTATGTGGAAAGTCGGAAGAGAAGTAAAACAGGACATGTTATATCGTTAAATGAAATTAAAATTAAAGGTCATTAAAACAGAATTGGCTAGCGATGTAATGGTAGCGTTAGCTATGACTGGCTAGCATACGTAGCTATAAGCTATCATAAAAAGATAAGCGTAAACACCGTGACACTTACACTAACACTAACACTTGATAGGGTAGTACACTTGAATGGGCTCGTTATTTATCAATGTTATTATCTTAATAAATGGCTACTTATTAGTAGAGAAAACACCGACAACCCACCTGTAATTTCTAGCCCCAGGAATGTACGAAACCAACCTGCGAAATTTGAAGTTGTCTAGCTCGCGCATGTTATGGTTCTTCCAGGAACCTCCAAGCTCTCTCAAGAACCTCTTGAGCAGGCACAGTGCCTGGAGGCACCCTTAACTCTAAGAGTGGGTTCTTCCAGGAACCCCCAAGCAACAAGAACCCCAAAAGGTTCTCTCAGGAACCTCCCGAGCAGTCATAGTGCCTGGAGGCACCCCTAATTCTAAGAGTGTATGACAAAAAAATAATTTTGGGTCCCTCAAATATTGATTTAAATATAAAAGTTGTCTACTCTGGGAACCCCTGTCAGTGCCCGGCCCTTAGAATCATCCTAACCCCCACCCCACCCCAGCGGCGCCCCTGATTAAGTTTGTCATGCCATACAACACTCAATTATCTCTTTTTCTCTTCACATTATACATGCACAGCCTATTACATATGATTATAAGAGTTGTCAAACTCCGAGACCTAGATATTATGGAATAAAATATGGGTTAGGGTCTAAGTAGGTAGGCTATGGATTATAGATGATATTTTTCCTTGTTGTTTGGTGATACTTATTCATAATTATTTTTTTTATGTGGTTGCCATATATCAACACAATGCATTTTGTGCAGGTGGAGGAAATCTTTTGTTTGATGGTATGGTTGGTGGTTGGGTTTTTTTTTTTTTTTTTTTTTTTTTTTTTCAATCACTGTCACTATAGAGCTGACCACTAGTGGTCATTAAGTATACTACATGTTTCCTGGGTGTGGTGTGGTTGAGCATCATTGACTACTGTCAAGCTACGTTCACACTGCAGCCTGAAGTGACCCAATTCCGATTTTTTCGCCCCAATGCGACCGGTATCCGATCTTTTAATCACAGTCTGAACAACACATATCCAATTTTTTCAAATGTGACCCGTCACTTTTATATGAGGTCCTAAACCAAAAATGTATCTCATCTTTTGACATGCAACTACTGTCTGAACAGCCAGGTCATATGCATCCGACCAACAATTCATTAAAATGACTGAGGATTATGGCAGTAAAGATGTAATTTCTCACTAGAAAGGTCATAAAATATATTATTCGTGACAAATATTTATTCCAACTAGGGCTACTGTTTGCGTTCATGTTTAACACTTCTTCCTTAGAGACTATAAGCACGTTTGCTGTGTCTGACGTTCTTATGTCCCTCAAAGCTCATGCGGGGCAGTTTTGGTGCATTTAAAGTTCATACTGGAGATCATATACAGATGCATGCAAGTCGCATTTTATTGGAAATGTAAACGACCTCGCAAAACGATCAGGAAAAAAAAATAATCTGAATTGAGCATTAAGTCCTGCAGTGGGAATGTAGCCTCAGACACATGACCCAGGTTTGAGACCTAGGTCACAAGTCTGTGTCAGTTTGGATAAATGGCATGAATGAAATAACACTGGTATGATTGAAGCAGAAAAAAACTTGTGAAAAATGCCACTGGAATGACACACATTGTAAAAATTGATTGCAGGTAAATAAAATAAAGACAGCTTAAAAGTGTCATCCCATTGTGTAGTCCTATTTATAGCTGACTATATGCCCATAGAGTTCTAGGCTACTAGGTTCAAGGAATCTTGTTAGTCTTGTTTCACTCTGTGAGAGGGAAATCCTGTTCAAGAGCAGAGATTCTGAACAAGTACATTTAGTTCTCAGACTTGAGGAAGGTGAGGGAACACTGTCAACAACAGTTTGAGGCAACAGATACTTTATGATTCATCATAATCTTATTCGTTTAGTGAGTATGCACACTGATTTTCTGTGGTTATGCTTACTGTAATAATTCAGATTCCTTGAAATGTACATTTACATTTATGCATTTAGCAGACGCTTTTATCCAAAGCGACTTGCAAAAGAGGGATAACAATCAAACTGCAACACAATACAAGTAAATGCCTACTGTACATAATGTGTTGTGTAAATAATTAGACAGTTGGCAATAGAAACAGGAACTTAATTTTTTCTACCTGACTAAAGTAATGTTATGTTTCAATGCCAGGTAGCACTTTGTTGTAAATATCAAACTGTAGTTGATCCACTAACTAACATAATAACTAATAGTTGTTGGTAACTTGTAAGCTTTGTGATTAATCACAGATTTGGATGAACTTGTCAGACAATGTTTAATATTTTATTAGGGATAGGTCTACTTGTTGAACTGGCAGATCCTGCTGAATTAATTGAGAGATACATATCCTGGTAGCATAAGTCTGTCTTCTGTGTATTGCATTAACAATCATGAGAGGTACTGTTCTGCAAGTCCGTTACTGAAAAGTGATTGCGACCTGTGATTATGATTACAATATAAACCATTCTTATACGTACACTGCGATAATAGATTATAATCACGTGATTATCTGTGAATATGATCTATGATTGCAATCAAAGTCATTACCTCCACTAAGGAGGCTATGTTTTCGCCGGTGTAAGATGACATACAGTAGCCTATTAAAAATATGGCAATTTATTTATCACCTCATGTTTTTTTTATCATTATTATTATTATGATTTATTTATATAATGCATAATTTTATAATCATGGAAGAGGACAATTTGCATATCTCAGAGTAATTATATTGTGCTGGTAGCCTAGCATACATTATTGGGACATAGACATAGACACGCTCCCTATTGTAGTTTACTTTGCTTGGACATAATCAGATAATGATTGACAGATAACAGCTAGTTATGTGAAAATGTGACAATATTTGACAGCGTGTCATATCAGGGCTGTAAAGGCTGTCAAACTGTATTGTTTTGTTTTTAACTGACCTCTTTCAAGAAAAAAACATGCAGCAGGAAGGACGTTATGTTGACTTCATACATCCACAACCATGTGATGTTCCAGATGAACCCGATCTTTACACTGAGTAAGGACAATAATACCATTTCTCAATTTAGTTACATTTTGTTTGTATCACACATACATTTTGCATAATTTCAACAGTTCTGAGGTTAATTTACAAGGGCAGAGATATCTATGGACCCCTTCAGGTCTCTACTCTGGCCAAGAGGTGGCAGTAGTGCACCTGAGAATCACCAGTAGTCCTCCAACACACACATTCCAGCCACATCACTGAGTGACATGGGACTGGACAGCTTATTCTCTGCACCTCTGCTGCATGGCCTGTGCCCATAGTGTTTATTTGATTTTACAGCCCGAGACCATATTTTTTCACTGTGTATTCAGGGGGCAGTCAATCAGATCAAGGGGAGATGCCTACAATCATGTTAAGAGTAGACCAAGCAGGAACTCATAGTGCACTTTTAAGCAATTGCTTCACCAGTGATTTTTATAAACATGTGCATGAATACGGAAATAGCTATTCATACATGGCATGGCTGATAAACCAACAAACAAACAAACTGGTGAGGCTTCTAAGGATGCTATAATAAACCAACAATATTTGTATATTTATTTGCAGTGGTACTCAACACATGGAGATACTTACACATGGTCAGAAAACATGGGATGTCTGCCTTCGGGATTCCCAAAAAGCTGCAACACACAGTAAGATTTTATTTAGTAATGTATAGAACTTTGGAGATTATCAACAGTTACCAGCATTTACTCAAAAGTCACACAAATACTTACAGATGCGGAACTTCCTGAGCTGAGAGTGATGTTAGTGGGGAAGACTGGATCAGGAAAGAGTGCATCTGGAAACACCATCCTGGGCACAGACGTTTTTAGATCTGAAGCATCTCCATTACCAGTGACCAAACACTGTGAGAGTCAAAATGGAGTTGTGGAAGGAAGAAACATCACTGTCATTGATACACCTGGAATCACAACAGGTCAAACTGCATGGCTGTCAGGGAATAGAGAGATATTGTCATATCCCCACATTTTCTTGCCAGTGATACACCTGGGTAGATACACAGAGGAAGACATCAGTGAGGTGAAGTGGATACAGGAACATTTTGGAGAAACCTCTTTGAAGTTCACTATCATTTTGTTCACTGGTGGAGATCAGCTGACTGGGAAACCAGTTGAAGCATATCTGCAAGAGAGTATCACCCTCCAGTCTCTGCTGGACAGTGTGGACAGAAGGTATCATGTATTCAAAAACACTGCAGCAGGTGAAAGCACTCATCAAGAAGATTGACAATATACTGATGCAACATATGGGTTATGGCTACACTCAGGAACAGCATGAAAAGGTGAAGACAGCTGTTAGACAAGAAGAGAGAGACAATACTACAAAGAATTTTTGGATTTAAATCACACGTCTCAGGTAATATATGTCTGATATATCTGGAATAATATGCTCTACAACAGGGGTGGGCAATTATTTTGGCCAAGGGGCCACATTGGCTTTTAGATTTTGACTAACGGGCCAGGCCGAGTTAACCGACCGATGTCCATAAATTGGCAAGTCTCAAGCCATTAGCCTCACTTTCTTCAGAGGACATGTTAATATGCAGATTTAAATTTGCATTTCATGATCTGACAACACATTTGATAAATAAGGCCTTTAATCTACTGTAAGTCACCATGACTAAATGAGAAATTATTTCATTTAGGGAAAGCTCTGCGGGCCGCATTAAATAGCTCCGCGGGCCGCATCTGGCCCCCGGGCCTTAGTTTGCCCAGGTATGCTCTACAATGACTGATTTCATTAATGTCTCATATCTTCACTATTGCAGTTATTTTATGGATCATTCTTCTGAGCATCATAATGTTAATGTCAGGTGTCATATTCACCTGCTACTCCCAGGCTGAAGGTAAATACTTACACTGAACTATTCTGATGATACAGTTTACTAAGGCACTACAGGGAAATTTACCACCCTATCTCACCTCACTTTTGAAAATTAAACGCAATCCACATTAACACACGTTCCCAGGTATATCTTTCACTAGAAAGTCCTACAGTTAAGTATGAAATTGGCAAGATGGCTTTTCTATGCCCCCACAAAGTGGAACAAGCTACAAGAACTTTTAAAATTAGAACATCTTGTAGCAGGAGGCAGGTTTAGGGCCTTACTGGTTGATGTGTATAAACCTATTGTATAGTGTTCTTGCTTTAAGTAGTTTGTAGTTTTTATTATTATTTTGTTAGTTTTTTTGTGTGAAATCTGTATTATTACTTTGTTTATTTTGTCTTATTTTATGATTGTTATTTCCTATCAGGGCATTGCTGTAAAAGAGCCTAGAGCTCAGTCAAGTTCCCCTGAATAAAGAATGGTTGATGATGAATACACACAAAGGGCCCTCTCAGCAGGACAGGCACACCAGGCAATTGCCTGGGGCCCCAGACTGAGAAGGGCCCCTAATATTGACTGTTTAATCATTTTAATAGTTGAGTTGGTGGTGTTTTTCAATATACTATGACTACAATGCTAGAGTTGGGCAACTGTAAATTCAACACAAATAATTATATTAACGAAAGATGTTTGAGGATTATAACAATGTGATTCATGAAGGTGTTTTTTGGGGGAGAGGGCCCCCATGGGCGGTTTGCTTGGGGCCCCCTTAGTCTCTTGGAAACGGCCCTGCACACACACACACATTCAGTTTTTCATTGTATATTCCCCCAGATCCTGTTGATCTTCCTGAGCTGAGAGTGCTGTTGGTGGGGAAGACTGGATCAGGAAAGAGTGCATCAGGAAACACCATCCTGGGCAGAGAGGCCTTCAAGTCTGAAACATCTCCATTACCAGTGACTACAAATTGGGAGAGTCAAAGTGGAATTGTGGGGGGAAGAAACATCACTGTCATTGACACACCTGGAATTACATTAAAGATGGGTACTTGGCAGTCTGATATGCAAAGGGTTGATTTAGGACCTCATGTTTTCATACTGGTGGTTCAGATCAAGAGTAATAAATTGACAGAGGAAGCCTTTAGTGCAGTGCAGTGGCTCCAGGCTAATTTTGGAAAGGAGGCTTTGAGGTTCACCGTCATTTTGCTAACTGGAGGAGACAAGATCGATCAAATACCTCTAGACAAATTTCTATATCAGAGCTCTGCGTTTCAATCTGTGGTAAACAGCATTGGTGGAGGATATCACATTTTTAACAACAAATATCCCAAAGGGCAGAATCAGGTATACGAGCTGCTGCTGAAAATTGAGATATTACTCAGAAAGAACATGGGTTACATATATTCCCGTGGCTTGTACGTACGGAGTAAAGCTAGTATGAGAGATGAGGTGACACTAAAACTGGACGGTTGCACACAAACTGCAATATTCCGTCAAGTGCTAAAAGATACGAAGAAAAAGATTGAGCAGAACGTTAAGGGGCAGATGAAACTTAAAATGGCTCAAAGGCTTGCAAAGGCCACAGCTTCCCTGAATGAATTAAGGGAATCCATCAGTGCCTCAGCAGAGAGTAGTTGGAGTTGTTGGGTTGTGCTTATCGGGTCTGTGAGTGGACATATGTCATGTTTACTAGGTGTAGAAACAATGAGGAGTGGCACTTTTAAAGATAATCTGCAATTGTTTCTGGCTGGGCTGTTTATAATTGGACTTGCATGGGATTATCTCAGTTTCCTGCTTGGGCTGATAAGTGGACTGTTTATATTTGAAATGAACAAAAAGGAATTCAAGATTTTAGGATATCTGAATTTACATGTTCTTCTTCTCGCTTTAGCGGGACATTTACTAGATTGTCAGATATTGGTCATCAGTGTAGTTTGTGGTTTTGGTGGAGCTTTCTGTGTGGTACGTTTATTTCGGTATCTAGAGGAGAAACTGGCCAAACGACATCATCAAAGAAATGTCATGAATACCATGAACAATCCCAACGTCCCCATACAAAACCAACAAACAGAAATTAAACAAACAAGCCACAGAAATCGAGCAGGAAAAATAAAACAAAAACAATAACTTCTGGTCCATAGTAAACTACTAGATAAATCATTAATATCTTGGGCTTTTCATTTCAGGTAGAAACACCTCATAGCTTATGTGTCTAAAATGACCTATCATGGCATATTTTACAGTGTATCCTTACACATGCCTTGATGTTCCTTCCTTTATGTGTTTTCTTATTTCTTTTTATTCATATTTCTTCACTAGGCCATATTATATTTAAGTGTAATCATATGTCTAGTTTATTGCTTTTAAATGAATATTCTGTCTAATCACTTTTGCATTTGAGCTAAGCCTAGTATTTTAAATGTGTGTGTTTCCTTTTATGTGTTGAAGATTTTGCCTGTTTTTATTTTTTCATTTAGTATGTAAATCGGGGGTGGGCAATTATTTTGGCCGAAAGGCCACGTTGGCTTTTAGATTTTGACCATCTGAGTTTGCCCAGGTCTTTGCCTAGGTAAATGATAGTGTGTGAACCCATCCATCCTCCCTTTGCAACCACCCTAGCAACCCCTCTCCTATACATCACATGTCATACTATACTGCCTTTTCCTTCTGTGTCTATTTGAAGAAATATAGTAGTTGATTTTCAAGAAATTAATGGTAAACTGCCTTATATAGTTTTATAATAAAGTAACAAGTGCAATTCTCCAAGAAAAATGAGTTGTAAGTCTAGTGTTTTCAACCAATGGCCTGTGGGACTGGTAGGGATCATTGAAAAGGGTTGGGGTGGGTTGGTGATAGTTGATTTGTGGCAGGATTTTAAAGGAGAAATCCGGTGTGAATCAGTGAATAACCCTGTTGTTCCTGGTACCTGAATGATGTATGTAATGTTTTTTGGGTACTCTTTTAAGTCAAATTTCGTAGAATTGTCACGTTATTCTGGAAGTAGTACATGAAAAAGGCTATTTAGGAAAAAACAGAACTCTCTAGCTCCATCTAAAACCTGTAATTGTCGTTGCAGAAATCCAGCGTTCCCTGTGGCCTTTCACCAATCAGGTTCGGAGGGAGGGATAGCTGCCTGCCTGTCAATCACAGCAAGGGAGGGATTTGAGAGGCCATTGAGGAGCATAGTACAGACGGGGAGGGACCAGAGAGTTGTATGATTTTATTTTTTTTGCCTAAGTCTCAGAATTAAGTAGACTTGCTGAATACGGCTTTAAGAATAACAATGAGAAAATTTTATGCTACATAGACCGAATAACAATCTGATTATGCTGACTGAATGGGGCATAATGAAATGAAACTGAAAGTAAGCTGTTACACCCAATGTTCAAAATAACTTCAAATAATACTACTTAAACTTGCTAAAATTACATTGAGCATAAATGTATTAGGCTAGTATACACATAAATCTATATTTTGGAGCTTAATAGGGACATGCCCCTCCCTCTCTCGACCCTCAGAGAAAGGGTTGTCTTCTGCAAAGTCTGAAGCTCTCTCAGATCAAGTCACAACAACAATAGTAGGTTAACAATAGTGCTATGGATTGATTTACACTGGATTTGTCTTTTAATTTTTAACTGCCGCTATACCCGAGTCTTTGAGTCAGTCAGAGCCTGTTATTTACAAGACAAAAAAATCCCTTCTACAAGTATTTGCATTAAATGTAATATTTTTTTAAGGAGGAAACCACGTCCCAAGGGCTCAACCCAACTGCCAGGGGTCCAGTACCCCTACATTCAGTAGTCTAGTGGTAGATCAGAAATTGTCCATGGTTATGAGTTATGACTAATCAACATAGTAATACAAATATAGAACTGGTGGTATGGTGTATTACAGTATTGTAACTCTTCAGCTCTACTGACCCCTAGTGGTTGATTTGAGTTTTGCCCCTCTTTTAGAGAAATACAAATGAAAGTCTGAACAAATAAGTAATACATGTATTGTGTAGAACTGGCAACATTAACGCTTGAACTCTAGCGATTAATCAAAAAAAAAAAACTCAGATTAAAGGTTGATGTTTTTGGAAATCTATAGGGGTATAGGATAGGTTTGAATTGCCCATTTTAGAAGAGCAAAGCCAGGTATTTAGCATCAGGATCTTATCATGGCAAAATAAGCATCCAACATAGCCTATCATCCAAATTGTTTCTGGAAGAAATGAGTTGCGAGTAAAAGATTACTCAAGGTAAAATTTTGTGATTAATAAGATTTTGTGCCCTATGCGATTGTCTAGTTTGTCTATGCGTAGAACTGGTCCTTTTTGTAAGAGAAATGGAGTCACGAGTGAGTGATGCACATTCATGTTCACTGACCTTTAGAGCTTCATGTGAGTCAAATATTGTTCATATGACTTTGATATGAGTTTGAATTTATGAAAGCAAAAGGTTATCCAACTGATACAGTACATGACACTAGGTTTCAGGAATGTTGCTTGACTTGTTTAGAATTTCTTATGTACGTTCCGTCGTAACCTACGTCTAACGTTGAGCCATAGGGAATCTCAATGGGGATCGATCACAATGCTCCATGTGTGCTAAGAGTCGTTAGGCGGGTTCAATTGGTTGTTAGAATCGGCTTGTTTGTTTTTCTGATCGTTCAAAGCCAGAACCATAGAAAGAGTTTTCATACGACTCTGGAAGTAGCATTTTTCTATTCCTTGCAGAGGCAATATGTATTCCACCCATAAGGTTTAGCCACAGTCTATATGTCATTGGCAGTCCGGCTACCTGTACTCTTTTGGAAACATCAAAAAGTTGTAATCAACACCAACTCTGAATTAGTATACTTGAGACACAGATGAAAGGAGGGTGTTGGCAATTGTTTGTTCGACAAAAATCGTATTTTTGTGGCAATATTATGGCATATTGCGGTGTCATAAAAATCTGGAAGTATAGCCTACTAAAGGCAGCAAATAGATTTGCTCAGGCAGTATATCTAGTATCGAGCCATCTTTGGTCAGACACGGTTGGTTGCTCCAGTGCTCTATTGTTCCAGTGTTCACCAATCACAACGCTCCACATGTTTTTGGCGGGCTTAGCTTAGCTGGTTTGATCTGGTCTAGTCTGGTTTACTTATTTAGAAAGATCATGTAAACTCAGCAACACTCCATCTACACAGTCTTGAGGGAAGGTAAGAGATCTGTTTTTTGTTTTGGTTTTGTTTTGTAATGAATCATGTGTTCTCTATGCCTTAAGCTATCCTTTAATTGCAATATAAATCACGCTAAGAGCTAAACCACATAAAAATTAATATCAGGGCTGATTACTGCGAAAATCTGATAGAGCACTGTTTTCTCTTGTGGAACCATTTGTTTGTTTGTTTTAGATATGAATCTACTTACTCCAATCTGTATCTAGAGTAGTTATCTGATAAGTCATCTGTCATACAAAGGATAACAATCTATCTGACTCATTTTTTTTGATCATGGAATGTATCATCGTCTTGTTTAACTTATTTCCTTAATTATTATTACCTCCACCTAGGAGGTTATGTTTTTTGACGCGTTGGTTTGTCTGCTTGTTTGTTTGTCTGTTTGTCAGCAGGATAAGTCAAAAAAGTTATGAACGGATTTTGATGAAATTTTGTGGAGTTGTTGGAAATGGCACAAAGAACAAGTGATTACATTTTGGTGGTGATCCGAATCACAATCCGAGGCCTTGGCGGAGGTTTGCACTCTCTGAGTGCTTCTAGTTTAATATAAATGTAATTTGATTATAAGATTATGAGAATGAGTGATTAATTTACTTATTCAGTTATGCAGTGCCGTTGACTGTGGACAAACTCAAACAAACAAACAAACAAACAAACAAGGATACATTTAGGTTGTTGAGTGTGTGGTGGATATATATGTGTAGGAGTGATGGAAATTACTTTAAAATTTAAAATTACTGAAAGATTATTGACAATGGAAATATTTTTCAAACAAAATGCTGAAGAATATTTTTAGCCTATAGGCAAGCTACGTGAGTGGCTATGGTCCAATATGGGAGAATATGACATATATTATGTAAATATAAGTGGCCAACCGATGAAGTGACACGTCATGTCATGTTGATGCCATGTCAACAGCCTCAACTAAACTGTAATCAAGTTGTAATGACGATAATGTGTTTAACATATCTTTTTTTCTAATGCATTCTTCCAAGCTTAATGAGCGTCTCTTCAACTGGAACAGAATTCAGGAATCTCGTTGGTCTTGTTTGGTATCAACCGTCTACTCCATCAGGAATAGAAACTTATTGAGGAATTGTAATCAACGCCACCTCTAACGTAGCACTTGTGTCAGGTACGAGAAATCAACTGATTTGACACCATGACTGAATTTAATTTCTAATTGTTTTTGAATAGAACTTTTATGTGTATTGACAAACTATTTTTTTTTTTTTTTTTTTGCCGTGGGTCATACATACATACAAATATGTAGATTTAAAAAAATGTACATGGCACTGCTCGTTTACAGCTTCAGACATAAAATATTGTCCTATTTCAAAAGTAAAGTTGACAACAAAATGACACAATGTGAACATTATAGCTTGATATTTGATGGTTGACATTTTGTGGGCTTCATGTATTTCTTCATACAGCCCACAGACAGTATCAGTTTAAAACAGAACTGATTTCAAACAAAGTCAAATAACATTAAAGTCATAATGAATATTACATACAAGTCATCACCTATATCACAACACTGGATTTTTTGTTCCCCCATTTACTTGCGACCGAGCCAAGTGGAACTACTTTTTCAATTGCCAGTTGAATGGAGTTAATAGGGAGTGCTCTAGCAGACAGTAGCAGTAACCAGGCTCTGGTAACACCTACTTCCTGGAAGACTGTCTACTGTGACATAAGCATAAATAAGTTCAGGTTCAAAGTAAGCTAACCTGCTGTGCTACCTTTTGATTACAGGATTCACGGTGACCATGAACAACGACGAAGAAATGATATTGCCACCTCAAACAAATGGCACCAAGGCAAATGTGAAGAAACGCCTTTCCAGTGAGCTCCCATTCCATCGTCATATACCCCATTAGTTTAGTTGTCACTGTCTATGAAATATGTCAAACTTGATTTCAAGATATTAAAATCAATGCAAAACTTTTAACACTAAGTTGATAAGGTAGTTTTTTTATAATATTGTTTTTTCACCCTCTTTCTCTACTAGATTTCTTGGAAAACATCAAACAAGTGGCAGTGGTGCTTCTTGTTATTGGTCTGATTATTATTGGTCTAGTTATAACCATTATCATAGGATGGAAGAGACTCAGAGGTAATATACTCCATATTCATTTCTATTATGAATACATTTAATCAATTCATTGGCTACACTGATCAAAAGAGAAAGGCTACCAGTTTTCAAGTTGTATATAATGTAGGCCTAAATATTTTTTGGTCTAAAATGTGAGTCCATACCATGAGTGCTATTATGAGGTGTTGAGCTTTATATGTGCATGGACACTGACTATCATATCTTTACCCCCCCCCCCCCCCCCACCCGACGAAATGGATACGAATACCAACCTGCAATTTGACTTGGAAGCGGAAAAAAATATGTCAGAAATAATGAAGTTGACCATTGAAGATCAAAATGGCACCATACAAAGACTGATGATGGCTGAGAAAGGGTTAAATTACACTATCCGAAATTTGACATCTGAGTTAGCTTCAAAGGAGCTGGAAATATCAAAGAACGAGAAAGATCTGCAGGACTGCAAGACAAAGTCAGATGAAATGAAGAATACCATTAAAAAGCTTAATGCCACCAACCAAAATTTGACATCAGAGTTAGATACAATGAAGAATGACACCAAAAAACTTAATGACATCATACAAATCATGATGGAGAGAGAAAAAAAGCGAAATGAATCCTGTGGGGCGACTGCAGCAGAAGCAACAGAAAGCACACCTACAACTTTGGATCCTCTGAGAGAACTCAGAGGCTCCAGAGACAGAGCCTGCACCAAAGGAGGAGGAAACAGAAAACACTGATGAGCTGAAGGACACCCTAAATGAAATGACAACAGCAGAAAAACGTGAGACAAAGAAAACTGTGACAAATGATCCAGATGAAAAGGTGCAGAATGAAAAAGATAAACATGAGTTTAATCACTCTAAAGGAAGAAATATTGGTACTATTGCAAAGGGAAGTCCACTTGTAATTACAATTGGATTTGTACTATACTGCTTCTTGCAATAGCTGGATTTACCTGTAGCTCACCAGTGGGGTTGCTATAAAACAGTAAAAAACAAACAAACAACAACAACAACAAAACGTCCTGGACCTGACAAGTTGAAATCCAAATGACTAGTTTTTAACTGAGTAGTGAAAGACAAATCCCACCGGGAACTTTGCAGATATTTCCACTGCTGTGGTCAACCACTGAGCAGAAGGTTGCAAGCATAATTGAGACTTGTCTGGCTGTGGTTACCCTATTTGCTTAATCAATATGTGGCTGAATGTAAAATTTGGTCTTCAATTGACCTCTGTAAATTGGGCGGCATCCACTATTCACCGTTCACTGTTCATAGTTTTGTGTGATAATCTTAAGTATATGCATATTGTTATAAACAAATACAGTAACATTATTGTAGTGTGCATACCTCTGTCTTGAACTGATTGGGTCAAGTGGGAGATAAAGACTCTGCCAATTATGTAGCCCTGATATTGATACGATGGAACGTCAGGGCCAGTCCTGTATAATCATGGGTAATCACGAGTAGTCACAAGTTTCAGTCGTGGCTAGAATAGTTATGTGTGTTTGGGTGACAGATTTGTAACGATGCAATTCATCCCATTGTTGACGCAATTACAACTGAGTTGGACTGAATCAAACGTAAAATGTTAACCGGTCCATTCTGTGGTCGCTATGATACCAATTATGACATTAAAATGCCGACACCTCAATCGTTAGGTTTGTGCTAATGAACGACTCTCAATCATCCCAGATTGAGTCTGTAGGTTTAGCTCACTTATCGTAAAAGACTGGCGTTGTAATCATAAAAGACTGAGAAAGTCGGTAGGTCTGTTCCCAGCTTTAGAATTTCAAATCTCTAACCTCAAGTTTGAGTTGCCTGCACTTGGGTTCTTAAATCTGCATCTTGGAAGATTGTGACGACCATTGACAGATGTCACGTCCATCAGTAAACACCAGAACTGTAGGCAGCACAATTGTACATAAACAGGTCTGGAATGCCATCTGGAATTTATATTGCGTCAGTGACCATATTGGTTTAGCGGAGGTATGCACTCTCTGAGTGCCCTTGGTTAGTTAGTCTTAGTTTGTTCTTGTTTGGGAGTCTTATGCTTGTATCTGATTAAGACTTGTAAAAAATGTTACAGGTATTTATATTATTTATAAGGTGATGGGATATTATTAAATAAATAAATAAATAAATAAACAATTCATTGTTAAACCAGTCCATGCAGTGTATTTGTTTGATGTACCATGTCCTTCTTGTGTCTCTAGCTCATAGGTTCTCAATGGCCTCGTTCCGCTTGGCATTCAAAATCCGATTTTTGGCATCTGCTGATTGTATCTAGAATTGATTTTGGGTGGTCTGAAACAACAGAAAACCATATGAATTCCAATTTTCCCAAATCTGATACACCCCACATATGGAGGTGGTATCAATTGCAATTCATATTCGAATTGCTGCGATCTGAACAGTTTAACCACATGGATAGGATTTCACCGTGTCACTTACGTCATTTGCTGATGTTGATCAGATATGCCATATGCCAGATAACCCTAACCCCCATCCACCCACCCCCCAACCCCCACACATACACATACATCACACACACACACACACACACACACACACACACACCAAAACCCCTGATGAGGAACAAAGACTTAACCCATAGTAATGATGAAAATATGAAAATCAGCATGCCAAAAATGAAACTCCATACTCCCCTAGGGAAGAGTAGTTTTTTTTCTCTCTCTAACTACAGTATCACACCCTTTGCACTCTTCATGTTGCCACAGAGGATGAAAGGGATGAATATCTATTTTTAAAGAAGATTCTCACCAAGAATTTACCTCAATGCTTGCAAGCACAACAATCATAAGGTATGAAATGGTGTGTTACATTTACAGTATATTACTCTGTTTTGCCGTTTTAGTTCCACACTGAAATTTGGATTTGCTAATTTGTTAAGTCTAGGCCAGGGGTGTCCAACCTTTTTTCTCCAAGAGCTACTTTGAACAAAATCAGTTTGGCTCTACTACATGTATATTACCTCAGTATTACTGACAGGCATGGAGAAGATATGTTAACCATCTGTTTACCATCTGTCCCACTTACACTGCAGTGCAAACTAACAGCTGGGAAACACTTTATTTTTACAGTGTCACTGTTACAGTGTATTTACCTAGGTTATGTAAATACAGTGGTACAACCTGTGTAACAACATGTAATATCATGCATTGATTTAGTACTTACATTATGTATTTTTGAGTAACTACATATTGTTACACAGGTTGTACCACTGT
>JAODXP020000033.1:27187307-27207307 GCA_027497455.2 Sardinella longiceps | reverse complement strand
TGTACAGCTCTGTGTAGATCTCACTGAGGAGTGTCTGAGTTTCTGATTTGATGATGCCTTCAGATACCTTCTCAAACCTCTTCTTCAGACTGGCTTTATGATTCACTTTAACTCTTTTCAGGACCTCGGCATCTGTTTGGAATAAGTAAAGAATAATTTGAGACATTTAGGCTTTATATGTTACACAACCATGCTGTGGTCAGTTGAAAAACCATTTGCCATTCAACTATTTGAACCATTAAACTCATATCAGGCAACATTTCATATTGTATATGGGCAATTCCACGAAAAAGTAAAACTCACCTTAAAACCTTCAAGTCTCATCTACATGGATATAAAAATTCTTTCAGAAAACTTGCAATACAAAAAAGTATTGTCTCAATGTAAATAATCATCTGAGCAAGTTTCAAAAGGATATCTATTTGTTAAAATGTTTACTTTACCCTATTCAGCCATAATGTAAATCTATGGAGGGGCTTATAATGGGCATAAGTGGGTGATAACACACACAAAGCTGCAATGCTCAGTTATTTCTTATTGTCATATTACTATTTCTGTCGTTGCAGGTTAAAATCCACCATTCACAATTGTTTTGTATTGTTTTGGAAGGTTTTTCCAGACGTCACGTCCATAACGTCACATCCCAATGAAAACCAACTTTATTACATTTGCATTTAAAATTAAGTCTTTCTCTGTGTTTACTGAAGGTGTCCTGTTTGGTATGAATGTAGTAATATTTACATTTCTCTAGAAATTTCACAGACTTCACAGCAAAAACTACTCTCCCATAAAAGTTTGTCCATTTTTCGTCACGTCCATAACGCATGTTGAAGGGCTCATATTCTTATAACATTAATCATGATATTAATTTATTTTTGTGTTTGCCTATTCAGCCATGGAGTCTGCATAAGAATATGAACAAAATTGTGAAATACTGCTAGGTTAGCGGAGGTTATTTGGCATTTTGTTTATCAATAATGCATGAAAATGTCACGTCCATAGCGCTGGAATTGCCCATATATATTTTTATAAGGTTAATTCTACAGTGCCACAGTGACTAAGTGGCTCATTATAAGTTGAATGAAGCCTCTATCTGCAGGCTCTCTCTCCCATATGGTGCTGCTAAGTGCAGTTACAAGCACTTACAAGAGAAAACTGATAATTAATAGTTAACACTGAGTTTTTCAATTTAGAACACAACAATTATGTGGCGAGTTGACGCACCATTTACCGTGAACTATGTGAACCATTATCATACCGGGCAACATTTTATGCTGTTTTAAGGTTAATTCAACAGCGTCATAGTGACTAAATAGCTCATTATGGGGTGAATAAGGCCTCTATCTGCAGGCTCTCTCTCACATGTGCTGTAGCTGCTAAGTGCAGTTGCAAGCACTTACAAGTGTGAGTCAGAGAAAACATTATACTCTTTCATCATTCAATTTGTGTCAACTGTCACTGTTATTTAAATTCACACATCCATATTGTTTACAGTTTACTGTAAACTACCTTACACTGACTTTGTGTACTACTACTACTTTGTACTGCTTTTCCTTTCTTTTTTAGAAAAAAAAAAACTTTTTGTTATCAGTCTTTGCCAAGTCTGTCAAATGAAAAAGACACATGAAGTTGATTAATAATCATTATAAAATTATATAAAAATATAAAAACATTCAAATCTACTGCTCTTGTTTTATGTTAAGTTCTTATATTCTAGTTTGGGAGAGAAATTGTTATAGTGAAGGTCTTATCTTATAAAAGAATCAGCAAAACCCTAAAAACATCTGAAGACACTACATTACTGATCCCTCATATTACCTTGTGTGCTCCTTGTATGTGATGTGTGTGGCAATAAAGGTTTTCATTCATTCATTCATTCATTCATTCATTCATATTACCTTGTGTCCTCCTTGTATGTGATGAGTGTGCAGTATGTAGGTGTCCTGCAGAGCTGCCCTCTGCCATGTCTGTGTGTTCATCATCATTCAGAGGAGACTGAGGGTCTGAACAGCTCAACACACTGCAGAGACAGAAAAAAACATGAGGAGAAGAAAATAGAAATATATTGTGTTTGTGTATGAAGAAATGTGTAAATTAAAGGTAAGACAGGCTAGATAAATGAATGACTTCAGACCAGATTTGAAATCATGATTTTTCTCTGCACTTCTAATGCAGGCTGCTAATGTAGTCATTTCTGTCTGGAGCATTAACTGTTTTTTATTATTATTATTAAAAGAAAAAGTTCAGGAATGAACATTAGTTTTGGTGTGGAAAAATAAATAAATAAAATGAGGCAAAATGGAGAACAACTTGATATTATATTACCTACAGGTGTGAAAAGAGATCATTTTCACTTTTCACTTCATTCTCCAGCCATAATATTAGCATGCACTGTGTGTGTGTGTGTGTGTGTGTGTGTGTGTGTGTGTGTGTGTGTGTGTGTGTGTGTGTGTGTGTGTGTGTGTGAAAATTTCTCATTTAAATAAACTCACTTTACTCTTGATGAGACTGGTTCTTTGCTAAAATCAGGTCCTTCAGGCATGGACTCTTCACTCTTCAGAGACACACAGCTGGACACTGGAGATGGAGGTCTAGGGATCCTTGGGCTAAAAAATCAAAGTCAAAGCGAACATTATTGTCAATCAAACTCTGCAACAGTACATTGCATTGCATTTCAGCTGCAAGTTTTCTCCAAAACTCCAAATGTGCAACAAAGCTAAATACTTGACATATAAGGGTCATTTCATGTCAATTCACCCAAATTCTGGAAAATTCCCCGCTTGACCAGCTCAGAATTTACTGAAAAAAATCTACTAAAAAGATACCATTTTTAATAGTAATAATGCAAAATATTAGGTTCATAACCTCAATAGTTTTTTAATAAGAAATATTTCATTTGGAATGCATTTCGGGCATTTTTTGGCATCATAATCTAAAGGCTGTTTTTAAACAGCAATATCTAGAAAACTATCTCACCTATAGCCTTCAAATTTTCTACTGTCAATATATGGTAGTTACAGCCTCCAGACATGGAATATCAGGATTGTAGCTCAAGCATAACTTAGGACACAGGCGCTCAAACTTCTACCAAAGTATGGCTTGGCAAAATGAGATGGTAACTTTGAAGAGTTGTCAAGGCCCCAGTTTTGGACATAGAAGACTTATATTTTACAGAAAGTATATCTGGCAACAGCTCAAACACTCTACAAAACATGGTCACTCGAAGATGAATGGATCCACAAGTATTATGCCTCAAATATGGGGAAAAACACATTTGTGCCCAAATTCAGAGCCATATTCCAAAAAACTGAGTTAATGGATCAGGTCCATTTTTTTGTTTTTGAAAGATCAAATTATTGTTAAACTTATATAAAAAAAATTGGGAAGGTGTTTTGCCCCATTTCGTCACAATTCATTTTCAAACATGGGCTATATGTGGTTGGGCGATTGTTTTTTTTTCCTCTTGATTCCTAGGGGTGTGTTTACCTATGACTATGTTTACATAGCCATGTGTTTTGGAGACTGCTGTATTTGTATCCAACCATTTACTAAATATGTGAATTGATCTGATAAAGATTCACCTCTCCCTTGTTGAGTTCTTTATAGTCATGTTTTGACCTTTTTATTCTCCATTGAAGAACGTAACAAATTCATGTTTTTACCTTAATTTCGTGTAATAAAAGTGCTTGGTGTTTGATCAACATTTTCAGAGTCAACAGTAGATTTTATGCTCATTGTAGTTGCATTGCATTAATGAAAACAATGACTGAAATGTCTGTTGATTACTGACTTTTCATAATTTGAAGTGAAATTTGAAAGAAAAAAAATGAACTCTCCTTTGAGTTATGCGCTCATTAAAAAAAATTACATTGAACTTCAACAATGTTTTAGGAGATTAACAGTCACCATGCTAATCTGCATCTCTACATTTCTTCACTTTAAACAAATCTATGCTATTCTTTGGCATAGAAACGATCATTATTCATTTTCTGCAATGTTAACAGCACGGCAGTGTGAACATGATTCTCCCTTGAAAGTTCAATGTTGACCAAGAACAAATACAAACTTGGATGAGATTCAAAAGCCATTTGTATGATCTTCCATGTTGTCTACATGAGGGTGGCTCTAGCGTTTTTCCAATATGCTACCAAAAAATAAAATAAATAAAATCACAGGACGACTACACCTTCACTCTTTTTGCTTGTAGAGCTTCAAAAGGCTAATTACTAGCACAAACATGAAAATAAAATTTAAAAAATCATGAATGTAAGTCGACTGGTTATGGTGGTGGGGTATGGGTAATCACTGTTTGATTGCGCACATGCTGTATCTGTGGGTGTGTCTGTCAACCACCATGATGTAGAAGCCATGTCTGTTTGGTTGGGCTGGATGAATTTAATGATGCTATGCCTGAAGTCTTTTCTGTCTAAACCAGACAAGCAAATGTTTAAGATAACTAAGTCTTACATTTGAATTTGGAAAGTAAAAAAATACATAGTTGTGAAATGTAATACTGTATTGCTGCTGCATTTGGTTGAGTTTACTTCTTTCAGATGCAACATGCAGATATTACTTCACATAGAAGCATCTGTATTTTAAATAATAACAGAAACATGTAGGGAAGGGCGGAAGATCCAAGGTAAAAGCAAAGGAGGAGTATCTAAAACATGTCTCAAATAAAGTTGATTGACTTTGACATGGCAATGTAAATATAGTCACACGTGGTAAAGGTAAACATTGTCATAAGACAAAAGTCAATGTTTGCAATATGGCTCTGGAGTTGGGTGGACACACCCCCAGGGATCAAGAGGAAAACCCCAACATATACCCCATGTTTGAAAATTAATTGTGACAAAATGGGCCATAACACCCTCTCAAATGTTTTATGTAAGTTTAACAATAGTTTGATCTTTCAAAGTAAAAAAAAAAAATGGACCTGGTCCATTAACTCAGTTTTTTTGGAATATGGCTCTGAAATAGGGTGGACACACCCCTAGGAATCAAGAGGAAAAAACAATCACCCACCCACATATAGCCCACGTTTGAAAATTAATTGTGATGAAATGGGGCAAAACACCCTCCCAGTTTTTTCATATAAGTTTAACAATAATTTGATCTTTCAAAAATAAAAAAATGGACCTGATCCATTAACTCAGTTTTTTGGAATATGGCTCTGGAGTTGGGCAAAAATGTGTTTTTCCCCATATTTTAGGCCTAATACCTGTGGATCTGTTCATCTTAGAGTGACCATTTTTTGTAGATTGTTTAACCCTTTACGTGAGATACTTCCTGTAAAAAATGGGTCTTCTATCTCCAAAACTTGGGTCTTGACAACTCTTCAAAGTTGCCATTTCATATTGCCAAGCCATACTTTGGTAGAAGTTTGAGTGCCTATATCATGAGCTACAATCCTGATATTCCATGTATGGAGGCTACAACTACCACATATTGACAGTAGAAAATTTGAAGGCTATAGGTGAGATGGTTTTCCAGATATTGCTGTTTAAAAATGGCCTTAGATTATGGTGACCAAAAAGCATGTCATTTGAAATATTTTTTATAAAAAAAACTATTGACCGTATGAAGCTAATATTTTGGATTCTTACTATTAAAAATGCTATCTTTTTACTAGAATTTTTTCAGGAAATTCTGAGATGGTCAAGCAGGAGGCATTGGGTGAAATGACATGAAATGACCCATAACTAAGATAACTGTATTTAAGACATTGCAACTCACTAGGACATAAAGTGCAATTGATATCAAGATATCAAGCATAACAAGAGATAACATTAACAGTAGACAGTAATAGATATCAGTAACATAATAAAAGGCAACATAACATAGACACTGTGAGCATACATTCTAATCTGTCAGTGTTCAGAAAGTCCTTGAGATAAGTTGCTGGAGTGCGATAGTACTGAGTTACAACAAGGTGCAATGCGGCAAAAGTGCATGGTACAAAGTAGCATAGAGATGCAAAATTTTGTACCATGCACATTTTACATATTTAATATGTAAACTTTTTAAAAACCATATGCAGATGAGAAATCAAGACTTGAAGTTTCAATTTCTTTACAAATGATCTTGTTCAAATCCAATATAACAATGCAGAATAAATCATAAACAAAAAACACAAGAACACACTTTACTCCTGATGGTTCTTTGCTAAAATCAGGTCCTTCAGGCATGGACACATCACTCTTCAGAGAGACACAGCTGGGCACTGGAGATTGAGGTCTGGGCATCTGTGGGCTATAAACAACTACAATTACTTTATCATGATGACATACATGGGCATGTGGGCAATTAAAGAATATCTACAGGATAAACTTTAAATATTTTTTGCAGGGTTCCTAAATTGTACTTTAATCCAGGATCTTGTGATTTAATATGGTTGAGTGAGTAAATGCCAGTGTCCTATAACCCTATACGACCAAGAGCCAGGGCCGGTTCTAGGCATAGACAAATGAGGCGGTGGCCTAGGGCACCAAATATCAGGGGGGGCATCACAATACATTTCTTACTTTTTTTCTTCTGTTTTTCTCTTGTATTTTTAGAAAAGGGGGGGCAAAACTCAAATCTGGCCTAGGGCACCAATAAGGCTAGAACCGGGCCTGCCAAGAGCAATGGGTGTGTGATGGATGCAGAGCAACAGAATTTATTGAGAAATTAAAGAGAGAGAGAGAGAGAGAGAGAGAGAGAGAGAGAGAGAGAGAGAGAGAGAGCACCTTGTACTGTTTTGTGTTGATGTATTTTTCATGTTGACAAGGTCCTCCATTTTCTTGTGTGTCTCCATGGTGACACAGCTGAACGCCTCACTTAGGCCTGCTGCTTCCTCAGACTTCACTCATTTCAGAGAGATACTGTGTCTCACTAGGACACAAACACACACATAAATCTCAACTGAGGGACACTGTGTCTCACTAGGACACAGACAACTCACACAAATCTCATATCATTGGGACACACAGAAGGGACACACAAGCACAGAGATAGGAACTACTGACCATCATTACAGCACTACAGAACAAACAGCAATCATACCACAGAATACTGAGTTTGTTTGTGATGGTACAGTATAACCCAACTACGTTTACACACTGCTACTGTGACAATATAAATTTGGTGGTGTAACGCAGGTGTCGTTTCTGTTCATTTATTAGATGAGGACAAACTGCAGTGATAGGAGAGTTGATAGTAACAGGCATGAGTAGCAGAATTCTACTTGCACTGACATTAATGCCAGTCATGATTATTTCAGTTAATTTATTTGATGTTGATAATTAGTTAAATTCAGATCATGAAGCAGTGGCGATAAACCCAATTAATTATAAACTTGGACATTTGTACCAAGTGTGTCAGTAAAGGTATGTCAATCTGCGATATGCGCTCGTATGAACCCTGCGTAACTTTGATGCGTCCTTTGATGCAGGTCTAAAGTTTAAATTCTGTACTTTCTTTCTGACTGAATTCTGACAGTCAATTTGACAAACAAATATAAAAAAATAAAAGCAATAAAAAAACTCAAAGGTAAGGGCACTACTTCTAACAATAATAACATGAGTTATAAAGAGGCGCACACACAACTTATGTTATGTTTTCCTACAACCTCTTTTGTCAACCTCTTTTTGAACCATTAAAACATTTTTAAAAATCCAGAGTCATTCTGGAAAATATATTCAAAGCCTACTGAGACAATGGAGGCTACATACAGGCCTACAGGTCTGCTGAGTGTAATAGGGAGTGAAAGACTCACCGTAGTCCTGAACCACAAATACGTGACACAGAACATGGGCCTCAGGCCTAGTCAGAAATCTATTCTCCAAAGAAGCACTAGGTCTACTTGGTCATAGTTAATCAATGAAATTGCCTACGACTACTTTGATTATAAAGTAGGCAAAACTTAGGTAAACTCATGACATGACTTCATGACACAGAACATCCAGTTTGAATCTTCCCCAGTTGATCAAATTAGTGTGAGTGTAGATATCAGTATATTTAAAAAAAATGTAGCAGCAATATTGTATATCCACTAAGGACAATTCACAATGACTATCTGGCCCTTTAGAGGTCACTGTTCTTATAGGGATAGTCAACACAGAGACGTCAGAGAAAAGAACATTTTCTAGGCTAAAGTCAAATAATCTTAGTTCTGCTCTTAAAACATCTAGAAAAGTCCCCTCATGATGATGAGAACTACACACAACAAGAAAGAATCTGACACCACCAGACTGTTGTTGACTGGTGTTAAAATGGAGACTAGTGTTCCATTGCAAATCAGTAACTGATTAAGAGTCTTAATCATACTGTTGTGTTGCGCTACTACATATGCTTTTGATTGACTGGAGTGTAATCTTTATGTGCATAGTTGTAATACAGTACAAGTCAGATGAACATTTATTGTGATAATTTTATTTCACACACAAAATAATTATTTAAGCCACTCACCTTGAGATGGTTTTGAGACGCATAAGACATATTCCACGAGCTGATACCTGTCTCAGAGTGAACTTTGTGTTCCTGACAGTAGTAAAGTTTTATAGATCAGATAACTTCCATCAGAACTAAAGTCCATCCTTCAGCATTGAGAGGCTTCCTTAAACTGACAGTAACACAGCACAAGTGTATAGTAGGCTTACTGTACTTCAGACCAGGCATGGACTGGCCATAGGGCATACAGGGCAATGCCCGGTGGGCCGATGGTCATTTTTGGGCCGGGCGGTCATTACACATAATTTTCATGAAGAGTATTGGGCTAGTTTAATTAAATCTATCGTGTTCATGCAACATATCCAACTTACAATGTTATTTTAGCTAGCCACAACGTTATTATTATTGAATAAAATTGTAGTGGGCTGCCATGTCCGAAGATGCCCGGGCCATTTTTTGGTCTCAGGCTGGCCCTGTTTCAGACAATAGACTTAAACTTTAAGTCCCCATATACAGTATAATCTCTAAATCACAATGAAACAGTTAAACCAGGTGTCAAACTCATTTTTATCAAGGGCCACATGAGCATTGTTTTTTTCCTCAGAGAGCTGCCATGCCAAGGGTGAGAAAAAAACACACCATGCACTAACACCGTTCTAATGCACCACAATTATTTCTTTCCTGTTTGTTAGCAGTAACCTTATAACTTACTAAGAGCCTTATAACCTTATAACTCACTAAGTTCACATTTCTCCAAGTTCATCAGCTGGTAGACAGCGGAGAGGAAGCAGGGGGTTCACCGCTCCCAAGGCGGGTCCATTGGTGCCCTCAGGGCTGGTCTTGGTGGCCAGCAGGCCGATGTTCCTCTTCAACAAGGTGGAAGTTACTTGCTGGCGCCCCCCATAGGCAATGTGCACCAACCAGGCAGGAAAGAGATACAGCAACCAGGCCCACAAGCTAGGGGATACTGGTACCAGTATATTTTCCTTTCTAAGGTTGCTACGGCTACTTAGTCCATGCATATGTGTGTGTGGGGGGGGGACTTCTCAGTTAAGAGTCTAGTGAAGGAAAAGACAATCATATTCTCACAGGGAGCACTTCAAATGGCAGTTCACTCTGCATATGATCACTACAAACAGGGCTCAGTGAGATAGGTCACGGCACACAGGAGAGAGGTTAAGGTCAAAAGCTATGGCTGGGTTATTAAAGATAAATTGAAATGGGAATTGGGTTACTGAACAACATCAGCCCTACTGTGGTATTCCCTGCAGTGCCCCCTTGGGTTAGGGAGGCTACTAGGGGGATTGAAGGTGGTCTGTTGGGGGAAAGGAAGGACGGTGGGGTGGACAAGTTTATAGTAATCAGTTATATAACCAGACAGTACAGTCAGTGTGTTAAGGTCTTCACAGATGCATCTAAGATTACTGACAATAAAGTAGGGTTTCCTACAAGAAAAACACACGCACTGAGACCAAAATGCTTTTACCCACATAACTCCATGTAAGAGGGTAAATAACCCATTTTCATAATAAAAAGGTGGAATATCCCTTTAAGGAATGGGGGTGCACTGCACTCCTAAAGGGAGGCCAATCAGATTTAAGTTCTTATTGAATGTGTGATGTTGTGCATATCCCCACCCCAGGTGCTGGGCACCACCCTGGAGACGTACTACACCTACAAGCAGAAGAGGGAGGACCGGCATCTCCAGCAGGTCTCAGCCCAGAAGGAGAAATACGCCTTCAAGAACAAGATGCTCAAGGCTGCCCAAGCAGCAAGAAATGTTGCAAAATGGCCGAAGGCGAGTGGCGGGACCAAAGGGTGGTGGAGACGTTAGCAGGATATCGAAAAGTCTCCCAGATGGAGAAAAAAAAGATTTTGGCCAATTTTATGTCATGGATATCCACCTATCATTATTAATTCAGATGAATGAGATGAATGTATAAATATAGTTTGTATGTATGACAACTGAAATATACCTTGTTGTACCTTGTGATTTTTTTTTGCCAATGTGTTTCTTTTCTATTGTTGTTGGTTTTGAGTGGACAGACACTGAATAAAATGATGATGATGATGATGATGATGGTGATAATGAATATTTTAAAGTAGATAAATGTACAGTATGCACATCGCATCTCTGAGGCCAACTGCAGAGCTAAAAAAACATATCAGACAGAGAACATGGAGGTGGGGTGGGTAAACGTTAACTCAAATAGTGTTTGTGTGATGCGTTGTGTCTGTGTTGTGCATGTGTGTCTGTTGTGGGGGGTTGTGTGTGTGTGTTGTGCATGTGTGTTTGTAGGGGTTGTGTGTGTTGTTGGTTTTGAGGGAGCAGACACTGAGTAAAATTATGATTTTTTTAATTTATTATTATTATTATTTTTATTAATTTTTAATTGCAGGACAAAAAGAAACATATCAAATCAAAGAGAGGCAGGTGTCCGCAAACTGCATTTTCCCAACAAAACTTCATTTATCGCCTTGACAATGTGGTTCCTTTGAAGAGATAAAAACAAATGATAACACATATTTTCACATGAATACAGATCATCTTTTAATTTAGATGTAATAAGTCAGAAAAAAATGAAAAAAAGTGAACGATTAAGTATTATCAAACCATTGCTGTATGTATAGAAAAAAAATCAGATATACAGTTTCCATAGCATGTCGGTTGCATCACACACACAATACATAAATATGACATGTATGTCACAGAAATACAGATCTCTTTTTACATGCCTAAATAAAAAAAAAAAAACATTTATATAAAAACCCATAGTACACATTATTGTTTAACAAATTCAAATACAATATATTTTCATAGAAACTCAGTATCACAAGTGAATTGCAGTGTGTGACTCGGTGTGTCAGAGGGGTCACTGTAGGTCATCTCAGGGCAGAGATTCTAGAAGCATCTCAGCATCACACAAGAATCTTAACAGGAGTGTGTGAGACTCTGGTGTTCCTGCAGGGTTCTGGCACAGGGACACTGAACGTCCAAACCTTTGTGCCTGTGTGTGTGTGTGTGTGTACGTATGTGTGTGGGTGTGTGGGTGTGTGTGTGTGTGTGTGTGTGTGTGTGTGTGTGTGTTTGTGAGACTCTGGCGTTCCTGCAGGGTTCTGGCGCCACTGTGGATCTCCAAACCTTGGTGGTGGTGTGTGTGTGTGTGTGTGTGTGGCAGCAGACCCTAGAGAGAGAGAGAGATAAATGAATGAGAATGACGAGGTACAAGTAGACAGTGAAAGAGAAGAAAAGAAAAAAAGGGGCAGAAGATGAACGAGAGATGGCAGATAGAGAGAGAGAAAGAGAGGCAGATGAAGGAGGGGGGGAGGAAACAGAGAAAGAAAGGAGGATTAATAAAAAGAGATAAAGGAGGAGAGCAGAGAGAGAGAGAGAAAGGAGGGGATAGGAAGCAGACAGAGAGGGGTGAGAGGAGAAAAGAGAGAGAAGCAGGGATAGAGGAGAGGCTGAAGGAAAGAGAGAGCAGGTAGAGGGAAGAGAGAGATGGAATGATGAAAGAGAAAATGGAAAGAGAAGGAGGAGTAGAGGAGTCAGAGGGGAGGATGGGATACCGATAGAGGGACAGTGAGAGGGATAGAGAGAACAGAAAGACATGAAGAAAAACACAGGGTAAGAAAGGGAGGAGTAAGAGCAGGCAGAGAGAGAAAGATGATGGAATGAGGAAGAGAGTGAAGAGAAAGGAAGGAGGTGAAAGAGGAAAAAGATAGAGAGGAGGATTAATACAAAGAGACAAAGGAGGAGAGCAGAGAGAGAGAGATAAAAGAGAGAGGAGGAGATAGGAAACACAGGGATGAGAGGAGACAAGAGAGAGAGAAGGAGGGATAAAGGAGGGGCAGGAGGAAAGAGAGAGCAGATAGAGGGGAGAGGGATGGAGGGAGAGATGAGAGATGGTGGAATGATGAAGAAAGAGAGAAAAGGGGAAGATAAGAGAGACAGATAAGGAAGGGTAGAGGGGTCAGAGAGGAGGATGGGATACAGATAGAGGGATGAGAGAGAGGGATAGAGAGAATAGAAAGACATGAAGAGAAACAGAGGGTAGGAAAGGGAGGAGTAGGAGCAGGGAGAGGAAGAGGAGAAAAAGCAAACGTGTGTGTGTGTGTGTGTGTGTGTGTGTGTGTGTGTTCACGTCTACTCCTAGAGGAAGCAGGTAACTCAGACTTTATTATGTAGGACAGATGGAGGGATGAGGAAGAGAGAAGAGAAAGATGAACAGAAAGAGAGGAGATGGAGAGAGCAGAAAGTAGGAAAGAAGAATAAAAAAGAGAGGGAACATGGAAAGAGTGAAGAGGGGGAGAGAGAGTGAGAGAATAGGAGAAGAAAATAAGAAAAAGGGGTAGTGAGAGGAGAGGAAGAGAAAGGAGAAGAGGAGAAAAGAGTGATAAGAAAAGGAGGAGGAAGAGAGGGGGATGGAGTGACACAGGGGGCAGAGTGAGGGAGGGGTGGAGGACTGACGGATGGATGAGAAAGACACGTATGAAAGTGTGAAAACTGTTTGAGCAGGTGACAGGTGAACGTACCTGTTGGAGGAGGAGCTCATGTGATCTGGCACAGGGACACTGAGGAGCCAACCCAAAACCCTGGATAGAGGGGCTCAGTGAATGTGGAGTGGAACGTGTGCAGGTGTGTGAGTGTGTCAGAGATGACGCTGTAGAAGGACAGAGTGCCGGCCGGCCAATCCAGGTAAACTCCTACTCTTCTGGAGCCGGAGGAGGGGACAGGTATGTCAGTGTGTTCTTTATTATTGTACCAGGCAGAGTAACTGTCAGGAGAGCATTCCAGACTCCAGGACTTGGCATTCCGTCCCATTGTGACATCATCACTGCTCCCTTTCCTCTTGATGCTTTTATAGGCCACAGCTATACGAGCCCATTTCCCACTCCACTCAGCCTCCCAGTAGCAGCGTCCAGACAGGCCCTCTCTACACAACACCTGAGACCACCAGTCAAATCTCTCTGGGTGGTCAGGATACGGCTGCTCCTTATTCACACGTGTCACCTTTCTGTTCCCCTCAGAGAGAGAGAGATATCTGTGTGCTGTGTTTGGGTCCAGTGTGAGTTTACAGGCATCTACAGACAAGAGGGAAACGTCCTCATCAGAATATGGACACACACACACACACACACACACACACAGAGAGAGAGAGAGAGAGAGAACTAGAAGAGGTGAGAAAAAGGGGAGCAGAGGAAGATAAAAACAAAGGGAAAAGAGAGAAATACAGAAACAGAGAGAGAAGGATTTAGGGATAGAGATAAATAAGTGAAGAAAGAGCAGATGAAGAGTGAGAGAGATAAAGGAATAAATGAAGAGAAATGAGAGATGGAGAAAAGAAAGACACACACATTAACACAAACACACACACACACACACACACACACTCCACAGGCATGCGTAAAGGAGTATGGAGTGGTCCTAGTGAACAGACTTAGTGTAGTGTGTGTGTGTGTGTGTGTGTGTGTGTGTGTGTGTGTGTGTGTGTGTGATATAGTGAACAGAATTGGTGTGGTGTGTGTATGGAGTGTGTGTGTAGTCCTATGAACAATGCAGTAGTGTCAGCAGTTAGTGTGTATTCAGTATTTAATTTTAAGTGCCCTGCTGATAAAATTGGAAATATTTCAATATTTCACCTGTCTATTTCCCGCTTTAAATCCATTATGGAACAAACTGTTACAATTGTTGGACTATTCTGAACTTTCACTGCAAAGAATGGCGAACAAGAAATTGTTGCTGTATGATGTGTGTGTGTGTGTGTGTGTGTGTGTGTGTGTGTGTGTGTGTGTGTGTGTGTGTGTGTGTGTGTGTGTGTGTGTGTGTGTGTGTGTGTGTGTGTGTGTGCGTGTGTGTAACTCACATTGGAGGAACTCCATTCTGGTTAACGGCTCAGAAGGCAGAATAGTCTGGACATCCATCACTATTGAGTTAGAAACAATAACAACTTCAATAATAGCTTCAGTACAAGTATCAAGATCGCATAAAGATGTTAAGTAAATTTTGGCTACAAGTGAGATTGTTAGTTTCCAGCTTCTTGCATCATAAAGACACAATCATGGAGAAACACCTTTGTACAATTATACAATTATAAATAAAATCAATATATATATATATATATATGAATATATATCTGGACCAACCAGCTGCATAATTATAAAATATGTCAGGAAAGTGACCAACCAGCTGCAGAAGTCTTGAGAACTTCCTGCTTGCAGAGATTCTCCAGCTGCTCCTTCAGTGTGGAGACAGATTTCCTCACAGCCACAAAAGAGAGACTTTGGTTCACACTGATGGCACCTTTAGACTCAGGAAGTTCACTGACTGATTGGAAGATCTACATGAAGATGACAGAGGGAGTGAGAGAGAGAGAGTGGGGGTAAAACAATTAACAGAAGCTGTGTTTATATGAACACTTTTAATCTGATTAGAAACAGCAGAATGACAACCAAAATGAAAACATCATGAAAACACCCTGATTGGAATAGAATTTCTGTTTAGATAGGACGGATAATTTAGTTTCTATTCCAACTGAACAGTCATGCTTGATGGGATTGAGTGCTCCTTTTGCCTTTTTGCTCCATGTAGGCTAGTGAGATCTTAACCAAAATTTGGTTCCTTTCTGGAAAACTGAAAGCAGTTTGTATTGCTCAACATACATCCTAAATTCACCTAATCCAGTTTGATGAGTTATCTCCCTGCTGTTGCCTTATAAAAGCCCTGAGACAACATTAGATCTAATTTCAACTAAGTGCTGAAAAAGACTGACTATCCTAATGACATGTCTGATTGGATAATATTGCATTTGAAAGGGCTCATAATTTTTAATCAAAATAGTCCTAACAGAAGTGACAAAAAAAAATCTTTCCATGTAAACGTGACTATTGTGTGAAATAAGTTGGACAAGTCGATGTTTTATGTCCAATTCTATTGAAAACATTTTTAGTAGGCCTAGCCTATTTTATGCACTAAAAATAACAATCCATGAATAGTGACCTTGAGGAAATGGATGTGATCATCTGTGCATGAAAGTTGCTCCAGTTCAGCATCTCTCCTCTTCAGCTCAGCAATCTCCTGCTCCAGTCGCTCCAAGAGTCCTTCAGCCCGACTCACCTCAGCGTTCTCCTGAGCTCTGATCAGCTCTGTCACCTCAGAGCGCCTTCTCTCAATGGAGCGGATCATCTCAGTAAAGATCCTCTCACTGTCCTCCACTGCTGTCTGTGCAGAGCTCTGGTAGGAGAGAGACACACAAAGTGGAGGAGTCCATCTAAAGCAGCTCAGTCACTATAAGCCCCGGGGTGGAAAACTACAGGACACAATATTTGATAAACTTGACTCAAGTGCTGCCCTACTTTTGTCTCTATCCCCTGACTCTTCCATTTGATTGACAGTTTTGACTCTTCCATTTGATTGACAGTTCTACAAACTACCCTGTTAATCACTACCTAAATGATGATCTCCACTTGATGAACTCTACCTAAATGCCACCCAACTATTGACTCCACACCTTGACTCTTCTACCTGATTGACTGTTCCACAAACTATACTATGCCTACCATCTAGTAACTCTCAGGCAATATTCTGTATTCATGCTGTTACTCTGTGAAAAGGTCAATCTACTGTATGTAGCAAGTCTTGACCATCAACTGTACAAGTACTTCACTGAGCCCCAGGCAGGTGGGTTGGGCCCATGAGATGTGGATTCCTAAAATGAATTATTAATTATTAATTAATTATTATTAAGTGAAGGGAGTTTTTGCCTTGGCCCTGTTACTCATGGGTCCTCCCTGTACTGTCTGTATTGCGCCGTGAAACAACTGTATTGTATTTGTGCGCTCTACAAATTAAATTGGAAATTAAAATTGAAACATACTGTAATGAAATGACATTGCCTTGCCCCTGTTACTCATGGGTCCTACCCATACTGTCTGTATTGCACTGTGAGTTAAATGTATTGTATTTGTGCGCTCTACAAATTAAATTGAAAATTACACTGTAGTGTGATTCAATTACTCAGGTGTTTTATGAAGAAAAACAAAACACTAATGCAAATACAGCCAGCTTCTGTTCTCTCCTCCTGTGGTGGTCAGTCAGTCAGTCCCTACTCACCTTGAGAGTGTCCACAGTCTTCCTCAGCTCCTGCAGCTCCTTCTCTCTCTCTTGGATTCTCTGCTGGAATCTCCTCTGCTTCTCCCCCAACTGGGTCTGTGTCAATCATACACATAAAATTTGCATTGCTCTTAAAACAAATAATATGTTCAATTAAACAATAATTCAGTATGGTGTTATCATACGATATGTTGTGGGAAAAGCATAGTGACGGATGGAAGTGCCCCCTGGGCAAAATGTTACTTTTGTCCCTTGATATGCCCAATTGGCCCATTTACTAATTATGCCATGTGCATATACCCTACACACCATGGTCTGGTTGCCATTGATTAAAATTCATAACTCAACCACTTCCCACGCCCACATTTTTACAACTAGCCCAGGACTGAACTTCCATCTAGTTCTATTTACACAAACCAGAAGTAGTGATACATGCCCCTCGCCAACAGTAGTCTATTGAACATTTATTGTGATTTTTAAAAGATAGGCTTATAGGCAATGCAAATGAAACCTTTGAATTGAAAATGACTGATATTACATTTGACTACTACTCTGTCCTGTCATTGAAATAATGTCAGCCGTGCTTACCTGTTTCTCCTTCCTCTCTGCAGAGGCAGACACAGTGTCATGGCCTTTGTGTTCATCCACCATGCAGAGAAAACAGACACAACTTTGGTCTGTTCGACAAAATATCTCGAGAGGTTTCTCATGCTGGGAGCAAATCCTCTCCTGTAGTTGACCTGTGGCCTCAACCACCTTATGTTTTCGACCAGGATTAAGTTCATTGTGAGCTTTATAGTGAGTTTCACAGTAAGACAGCAGACAATCCAGACAGGACTTGACAGCTTTGAGTTTTCTCCCAGTGCAGACATCACACTCCACATCATCTCCATGTCCAGCAATCTGAGCAGGAGCAGCAGCAGCTTGGATTCTGGTCTTCCTCATCTGATCCACAAGTTCAGCAACAATATTATTTTTGTTCAAAACAGGTCTAGGAGTGAAGGTATGTCTGCACTGGGGGCAGCTGTAAACTCGCTTCTGATCTTCCTGATCCCAACAGCCCGTAATGCAGCCCATACAGTAACTGTGTCCACAGTGAAGAGTCACTGGATCCTTTAGTAGGTCAAGACAAATAGGACATGTAAAAAGGTCGTGGTTAACTGAAGACGCTTCTGCCATTTTATCAATTTGATGTGCCGTACGTCTTTGAAAGTTCTTGCGAACGTTACCCAGTTTCGTTTCGCCTGAAGCCGGTGTGCAACTTCCTAGGCTACTCCTAGTCGCGCTGTGGGCGTGTTTATTACACTCGATTTGCTCGTCATGACGCACGCTGGGGAAAGTTTTTTGGAGTATTCCCAAACACTGGTTGTGCTTTTAGCCAAAAGACTTATCTACGACTTTACAGCTCAAATAGCAGGTTGATGTCTCTTTCCAAAACATCCGTAATTTGACACAACGGATTCATGGTTTAGGTTGTCAAGAGTTTATCTGGCAGTGGCAGAAACATAAACAGTCTTTAATGCTACATCTTATGCAATTACATCTATCTATCTATCTATCTATCTATCTATCTATCTATCTATCTAGATTCACTGATTAGGCTACTAACATGAACTCATAATTGCATTTAATTTCTTATTAATTCTTATTAATAGCATTTAATTACTTATTATTTATCATTATTTTTTTATTAAATCCCTACATTCTGAAAAATTAGAATATGGTTTCGTTGTAAAATAAAACTTCCGACCTATCCCAGGTCTGGCTTACTTTCGATTTCCAAGTCACCCCGCTATGAAAACCTCCACCAAGAAATCTGAAGTTCTCAGTTGCATTCTCACAGTTGGCCACTAGATGGCCTCCTCGGTAGCCTACTCTTTCAAAGGCATTGCTTTCAGTAACATTTTCCTCTCCCTCTGTCAAGCCCATCTTTTTGTTTTTAGGCCTATTATATTCATGTGTGTGTGTGTGTGAGTGTGTGTGTGTAGGTTTTCTTGAATATGTTTAAAAAGTTGGGAAGAGCCTCGAAAGTGGCTCCATTTCTTCCCTTAGTACTGTAAGAGTTTGAATGATAAAACAGTTACACTCACGTGACACGTGTGTGTGTGTGTGTGTGTGTGCTGTGTGTGTGTGTGTGTCAGATGTGCGACATAGAGAGAGAGAGAGAGAGAGAGAGAGAGAGAGAGGGAATGTGAGTGCTGTGAGATTTGTCCCCACACTGAGAGGAGAGAGGTGATGAGCAGGGAGAGCTGAGGGACACGAGAAGCAGCTGCCCAGTGTGAAACCCACTGCTGCTGATAAACTATCTGCCCCCATTGTGAGGAATTCAGGGGTTAATAAATGTCCTAAAAGGAGCAGCTTTCCATCTCCACCTGAGATAAACACCTTTCACTGACACACCTGAATGCCTGAAGAGAGAGATGTGGACGCCAAGGAGGAATGTTGTGCTGCTGACCCTCTCCAGCGGGCAGCCATTGCTGTGCAGTGGGGAGTGTTGAGTCTTTGAGCTCTAAAGTCCACAATGATCTCTTTAGTCTTGTGGCCATTAAGAGAGAGGTTGTTATCTGCACAGCAGCCCAGCAGCTGTTTCCCCTCCCCTCTGGATGAGGTTTCATCATCAGTACTGATGAGACCCACTACTGTGGCCTCATCTGCAAATGGGATGAGCTGCTTTTGGCTGGATTGGCCACTTTTACACTCATGTGTGAGCAGCAGGGGGAAGAGCAATGGACTGAGTACACAGCCTTCACAATGTGACATGGCCAGAATACAGATGTCTGACAATAGCTGGACGAATCTTATTGCCTCCTGGTATATCTGTTCTCGGGAAACAGTCACAAATCAAACTACTCCATAGAAAGTATTGGACCCCCAGTAAATTAGCCAAACTGAAACTGTTAGATAGGGAAACATGTTGGAAATGTTAGAAAGAAGCTGGCACTTTGGTCTATATGCTTTATTTCTGTGAAAAAAATGATCAACTATGGGATGGGATTATTAGTCTCTTGAATGATCTATTTCAACTTAATCTGTCTAAATCTCCTGCTGTATGTATACTGTGTCTACTACCAGAGAATGTTAATTTATCTGGAAGACAGAGGTGTTGGGTATACGCCTGGCAACCATAACAGGGTGTAGGATAATACTGAGACACTGGAAGTCATCTAATCTCTGTTGTTTTAAGGAATGGACCTCCTGGAATGGTAATGGAGTTGATGACCAAAATGGCTCTATATGACAGTGTGACATACAGTGTTAGAGGGAGAGAAGATATTTTTAATGTGGGTTTATTTTTGAATAATACAGAGAATGTGTCTACAAAATAGACAAGATGTAATGGTGGATGTACTGTAACAGCTTGATGTATACAGAGGTCAAGTCAACTGTATGATGTGGGCACTTGTTTGTTTTGTTTTGTTTTGTTTGTTTGTTGCTGTTTGTGTGTTATGTTTCTACA
>JAODXP020000033.1:27157307-27174807 GCA_027497455.2 Sardinella longiceps | reverse complement strand
AGCTAGTTTAAGTACATTTCAGGACGAAGGGGGTTAAGTGGGGGTGCAACCCCTTACATGTTAATGACTCTGGATGGATACCTTGAAATGACCAGGTATTGCAGACCTCAGATAAACATGTCAGGACTAACCTATTTCTTCATGAGACTCAGACCATGAAAATACTTAGATTTAGACCATCAAAATGAGACCAAACATGACATACAATGACATACATCACATTTCTGTAAATTCAAAGAGTACTATGATATGTAGTCACCATTGTTCTCTCTGTCTTCACTGTGAGGGGACAGAGTGTTAACAGGGGGGGATGGGAGGCAGGCTTCAGAAAGGCCTGGATACTTAGCATACTAAAAGAGCAGCCATTGACACACACTCAAGGTTGGGGGAGGCTAGCTCAACTATTTCACATTTCAACATAATGTTACCTTAGAAATAACTTCTTACAGGGTGACAATAATATACAAACAGTATGAGAACATAGTTCAATATTCGCTACCATCAGGTCAATGACAGAAGCATATAAGCAAAATAATGCATGTAAGCAAGGTGTAAGAAGACTGACTTGCAATTTATATAGCACTGCATGTATGGTTCCCAAACAAATTTATCTTATGTTCACATTTAGCTTTTTTAGTGCTGTCTTTCCTTTCTGTAGCACAATGACATGGTTTGTCAACAAATTGCTGTATAAAAAGTAGTAGCCTAATTTTGAATCTTCTCCATTCTATTCAAACAATCTTTCACATACACTAAGATGTCATTTACAACATACAATACTTATCACCCAAATGTTTTGGTTTATATAATGTTTATAACCATAGTTTACACAAGAAAACTCCTCATGTGTGCACTGTTACATTGACAACATGACTAAACAATTTGACTGTTATGTTCACACGATGACACAATAACCTTTCCCTCTGATGGAGTGACATGCTTATTGACACAAATATTTAATTTTGAGAGATGATTTAAGGATTTTGAGCCAGAGACTTGCTTTTGCTGGCAATCCATGCAGGGTATCTGCACATTTTTCAAGTACAAATTTAAAGACTTTTAAGACCTTTTCAAGACCTCTAAATGGAAAAATTAAGACTGTGCCACGACAAAGAAAATACGACAATTGAAAACTGTTTTGTGCAATAGGTTTCTTTTTACTAACTTAAAGAACCTAAGAATGCACAAAATTGGTGAACAACAGGGTGCATCAATAGCAGCTGTTAGATATGCAAAAAGTTGAAGCAAAGTCATGCGTTTTGGGCCTACAGAACTACTGTAGCAGCAAGGAGAAAACCGGTGTTTACTGGAGAAAACATTCTGAATCCTTTCAAAAATGAATACAATAAACGGCAAGGAGAACTCTGAACAACCTTAGTCTGCATTATCAGACATCCCAACCTTGGGAAATTCATTTCAGGGAGGTGTCGTCCCATCACCCACCCGACCCACCCACAAGACTTTTTTTCTGATGGAAACACAGAAATTACACCCATTGAAAGTCAATGAGACACAGCTCCTCCTTCCTTCCTAATAGGCTACATAACTGAGCAATGCTGAATATGCAGCTGTATCTTTTTAGCACAGAATTCTTTAGGCTATTTATGATTTTGTGACAACAGTGTAACCTGCCACTGATTGTGTTTGGAGAAAAAAATATTTTATTTCAGTGAATGAGTTGTGTCCAGTGGACGTGATTTAAGTGCTACAATAATTTAGTCTACAATAATGTGCTCCCACCACAGATTTCAGTTTTAAAAATTGTGTTCATTTCACAGGTTTCAATGAGATTGAAAACTTGAAAACTTATTTCTGCAAATTATAGGTTCATATTATAATGTGTGATGATCTAGCAAGTTCAGCCGTTAACACTAGATAAAGACATACCTTGCCTAAATACAGGCGATCCTTACACTGAAATGAAACCCTCTCATTCTCTAGCAAGTAAGTTACCAATGATACCAATGGATAGATCTGGTTATCTAGTTTAATTTGATACCAAATACCTCGATTGTAAGAGGTATCATGCCCATATAAAGCTTCCGAAAGACAATGAAGCAAAACCGGAGATATGTTTTGCGGCACTAACGCGCGCAAAGGATTAATAAATTGGCGCGTTTGAAGAATGTTTAACTTATTTTCGGCTCGAAAAAATTACCGAGATCCAGACCTCGGGGTCCTCTATTGTAGCTACGGCCATGGGTAAAATTGACACTCTTTTTCTGCCATTACGATCCCGTTGACGTTATCGTAGGCTACTGACTGAACAGAAGTTTGCCTCGACTCATCAAACAGAGTTAAAAGCCCGCCCATAATGAAAGCTGATTGGTTTACTCAGCAAGTAAGCCAATCAGGACGCTCTTTGTCTTGCATGCACCTGACATGCTCAAGACGAGCAGGCACACACACACCGTTCCGTCAGCCAACGCTTCTCTCTCTGCCCCTCTCAGTCACTCTCTACGGTCTACTCATATTAAGATGCGCGATGTAGAGGTAAATGTTTCACGTGCATGATCTGGCTTGCTAGCTCTAGATTCCGGGAGATATTATTCAATTCACTGCCCCCAAAAGGTACGCTGGTCACTTTTTAAATTATGGTTAAAAATAACCGGATGGAGGTTTCATTCATTCGGTCAAATAAATTTAATACCTTCTTCTGGAAAATTCCAGTCATTCCGAGCAATTTAAGACATTTTTAGGCCTTAAAAACCGATTATTGTATTTAAGACTTTTTAAGACTTTTTAAGGACCCGCGGGGACCCTGTCCATGGTCTTCTGCCATTTGTCCAAATTGTTTTGAGAAATGCACTTACTGTTTTGCAAAAAGTAAGGATGATTTGAGAATTGTACCAAAGTGACTGGGAAAAACTGTAATTAGGCATGCATAATTGCCTAACATGTGATCCTTAAAATAGAGTGGGATAAAGGGAAGGGAGCTTGAAATACTTGAAACATGACTTGGTGACTGCAGCAATATGTTCAACAAAAGTAGGTCTATCATCAACTATGACACCCAAATGATGATTTAGTTTTACTTAGACAGACTCGTCAGAGCCAACTCAGTTATTTCCAATTTGAAAATCAACACAGGAATATATTTGAAGCATGAAGTAATCCTAGTGGATTACTGTAATCCATTTTTCTGCAAAGTTTTAAGTCAACTACAAACAATAAACAAGAGCACTCAGAGTGTGCGGTAGCCAAGTGACAACATATTTCATATAACTGGCGAAAACATATTTAATATTTAATATAATACATAACACAAAAAAGTTAAAAGTTAAACAAATATCCAGACTGTTCAGTGCTGTTTCAGAAAGGGTTTACATATGAGTGTTATTATTATATGAGTTATTTAGAGGTTTTATTTAGCATTATTTAGTGTACAGCTGTTAACCACCACTCACCTTAATGTCTGCAGTTTGCAGTGAGAACTAGACAGTCCCTTAGAGAGAAGCTGAATTCCAGAATCTCCCAGATCATTGGAACTCAGGTCTAGTTCTATCGGAGGGTTTGGAGACTGAAGAATAGTAGCCACAATTCCACAGGTTTTATCTGTGATTTTGCAGTCAGCAAGTCTGTAAAACAACATTAAGATATGTAAATTATCCAAAAGGTGCTGTTTCAGAAATGACTTAAAGATGTGTGGATGTCAAGCTATTACGTTACTCAGTTATTACATTATTGGCAATTATTACGTTATCAGCCTTTACACACCTTAATGTCTGCAGTTTGCAGTGAGAACTAGACAGTCCTTCAGACAGAAGCTGAACTCCAGAATCTCCCAGGTCATTGGAACTCAGGTCTAGTTCTATCAGAGGGTTTGGAGACTGAAGAATAGTAGCCACAATTCCCAAGGTTTTATCTAAGATTTTGCAGTCAGCAAGTCTGCAAAACAACATTAAAAATGTAATATATGTAAATTACCCAAATGGTGCTGTTGCAGAAATGATTTAGAGATGTGTGGATGTTCAGCTACTACTGTAGCTACCACCCACCTTAATGTTTGCAGTTTGCAGTGAGGACTAGACAGTCCTTTAGACAGAAGCTGAACTCCAGAATCTTCCAGGTAATTGGAACTCAGGTCTAGTTCTATCAGAGGATTTGGAGACTGAAGAATAGTAGCAACAATTCCCCAGGTTTTATCTGTGAGTTTGCAGTCAGCAAGTCTGCAAAACAACATTAAAAAGAAATGTAAGATATGTAAATTATACAAAAGTTGTAAATATAAATATACACCTAGAATTATTAAGTTCTTGGATTATTGTGCTTTATTAGCACAATAATCCATTTTATCTCAAAAGTGATGAAAACCGATGAAGATTACATTGTAAGTTGACTGAGATGAAATAGAAATATTTGTATTCCAATATTAATATTTAATATTCCAATAATATTAGTATTATACCACAAAATAATATTAATGTTATTGGAAGTATAGATTGATGAGGTGTAATGACTTGATAGTGACTTAAGAAGATGATGACATTTCCGTCAGAAACTCACCGTGCCTTTCTGCAGCACCTAACAGCTGGGATCAGTCTCCTGCGTCCCTCATCTGATGTGTTGTATTTCTTCAGCTCAAACTCATCCAGCACCTCCTCAGACAACAGAAGCATGTGGGCCAGTGCTGAACAGTGAGCTGGAGACAACTTCTGTTTGAAGTTCTTTGATGACAGGATCTTCTGAATTTCTTCATGCATGGAAAGGTCATTCAGTTCAGACAAACAGTGCAGAAGATTGATGCATCTTTCAGGAGGGAGATCCTCACTGTTAAGTTTCTTCATATACTGGCATGTTTCTTTAATGCTCTTAGAGGTGTTGTGTACTTGATTCAGGATACCTTGCAGAAGTCTCTGATTGTTCTTCAGAGAGATGCCCATGAGGAAACGAAGGAAAAGATCCAGATGTCCATTCCTGCTCTTCAAAGCCTCATCCACAGCACTCTTCAGCAACACATGTAGATGATCTTGTGATTGTAGGCCCAGTGCTGATTGAAGCCCAGTGCTGATTGAAGCGATGATAACATAGAGCTGTTGGGTTCTTGGGGTCTATGCTCTTCTCTGAGGAGGGATTTCAGTGTATCCAGGTTCCCAGTCACATAAGAGTGAAACACAAACACAGCTGCTAGAAACTCCTGGATGCTTAGATGCACAAAGCAGTAAACTTTCTTCTTTTGAAAGACTGATTCGACCTTGAAAATCTCGGTACACATACCAGAGTACACTAAGGCTTCACTAACATCAATGTCACACTCTCTCAAGTCTTCATCATAAAACATCAGATTGCCACTTTCCAGATTCTGGAAAGCCAGTTTGGCCAACTTAAGTAAAATATCTTTCTGATATGTCAGACGTGTCTCTTGTTTCCCTGTTTCAGTTCCACACTGATACTTTTGATCCTTCCTGGTTGTCTGGATGAGTAGGAATTGTATGAACATTTCAGTGAGAGTTTTGGGAATGTCTTTGATGTTTTTCTTTCCCAGCATCTCCTGAAGCACAGTAGCTGCAATCCAACAGAATACTGGAATGTGACACATTATATGGAGACTTCTGGATGTCTTAATGTGTGAGAGGATTCTGTTGGCCTGTTTCTCATCACAGATTCTCTTCCTGAAGTACTCTTCTTTCTGTGGGTCAGTGAATCCTCGGACTTCAGTAACTTGATTAATACACTGGGTAGGAATCTGACTGATTGCTGCAGGCCGTGAGGTTATCCAGATGAGTGCAGAGGGGAGTAGTGTTCCCTCAATGATACTTGATATCAGAACATTCACAGATGCAGTTTGATTTACATCTGATAAGCTCATGTTTTGTTCAAAATTCAGTGTCAACCGACTCTCATCCAATCCATCAAAGATGAACACAACCTGACAGTCTTTATATTCATCATCATTCAGCTCCTTCAGCTCAGGGTGGAAGGCAAGCAGGAGGTTGTGAAGACTATACTGATCATTCTTGATTAAATTCAGCTCACGGAAAGAAAGGGGAAACATAAAGTCTACATTCTGATTGGCTAAACCATTTGTCCAGTCAAGAATGAACTTCTGCACTGAGACAGTTTTTCCAATGCCAGCAACACCTTTGGTCATTACAGTACTGATATGCTTCTCCTGTTCAGGTAAGGGTTTGAAGATGTCATTACAGTTGATTGCTGTGTCTTCTGTGTTTTGTGCTCTGGATGCTGACTCTATCTGACAGACTTCATGTTCCTTATTCACCCCTTCACTCTCTCCCTCTGTGATGTACAGCTCTGTGTAGATCTCACTGAGGAGTGTCTGTATTTCTGATTTGACGATGCCTTCAGATACCTTCTCAAACCTCTTCTTCAGACTGGCTTTATGATTGACTTTAACTCTTTTCAGGACCTCGGAATCTGTTTGGAATAAGTAAAGAATAATTTGAGACACTTAGGCTTTATATGTTACACAACCATGCTGTGGTCAGTTGACAAACCATTTACCATTCAACTATTTGAACCATTAAACTCATATCAGGCAACATTTTATATATTATATATATTTACATCTGTTAGGAAAGAAAAGGAAGAATAATTTAAGAATACATTTCTGGAGGGCTGCCCCACCATTTACCATTCAAACATTTCAACTGTTAAGCTCATACCAGGCAACATGTTTTGCTGTTTTTAGGTAAAATCAATAGCTTCATAGTGATCAATGGCTCATTATGGAGTGAATGAAGGTTCTATTGGCAGGCTAAGTGCAGCTACAAGACGGGAGAACTGGTACATTACTCTCTTCACATTTTGTGAAGTTTTGTCAACTGTCACAAAATATTTACATTCACACATCCATATTACTGCTCTGTCAATTCTGTCAGTACTGGGTCAGTTTGACTCCAAGTACTGTATTGGACCTGTACATAGTTCTGGAAAACGGGGGTTGTTATATAATCACAGACTAGACACAGGGCTGATGGTGAAAAAAAGATCCTGAGCCTGAACTTTTCTTCCAGGTGGGGATGTTATATTTGTGTCACACTACTTGGTTATGAACAAATTCCATATCTTCAACTAGTAGGAAGTCATGGCCGTGCAAGGATGCACATTTAACTCAGAACATGTCACTTATCAATCCTCATCACCTTTATGAGGATACAATGAGAAGAAAATGTTTACATTTTAGTTTAATCCTGTGTGACTGAATGGGTCTTCAGTAGTCGGCTGTGCGAATGCACAGACTTTGAGGAGAAGCTGTCCTACAGCAGCTTATAATCAAACTAAAGAAAAAGAAAACTAACTCCTCTCGATCAGATAGGCAATGAGCATTAAAAGTTTATTTTCATTAAGAGTTGTTTTCTAGCCTATAGGCTATGCCAGTCTAAAGGTTGAAAATCAGTTAGCTGCTAAGATGAGAGATGTGAATCACCATTAAGTGGAGTGTCACACAATTGTGGGCAAAGCTTCTCCTTTGACACACCCAAGTCATACAGTCAGAATTTCATTCAATTCAAATTTATTTGTAGAGCGCTCAAATACAGTGCATTTGCCTCGCGGCGCTTTACAGACAGTACGGGAAGCATCCATGAGAAACAGGGCCAAGGAAAAACTCCCTACACTTTGCTAATGCTAATGCTAATGTGCTGTGCTAATGCACATGTAGGCTATTTCATAGGACTTTCCTGAAAAATTATCTTTCACATAGCACTATTTATTCAATTTAAATGTAACAAATGTATCCAGAGATTAACTGATTTGATCTCACTTTCATTCAACAGTCCAATGTGGTCAATACGGTAATCATGACACTGCAGTATTTGTAACTGTCAAACACAAAAGTTGACTAAATCATAAAAATTATATATAAACAAACACATTTAAATACACACAAATGCACACAAAAAAATCCAATCAAATCTACTGTTCCTGCTTCATGTGAACTTCCACTAAGTTATTTTTTCTGAAAGCACTTAGTCAAGTTGGGGAGACCAACTGTTATAATGAAGCTCTTATAAAGACATCAGAAAAACACCCTGACACAATAGTACTGATCCCTCATATTACCTTGTGTGCTCCTTTTATGTGGTGTGTGTTCAGTTTGCGGGTGTGTGCTGCTCTCTGATATGACTTTGGTTGTGTGTTTATAATCATCATCCCGAGGAGGCTGAGGGTCTGAAGACCTTAACACACTGTAGAGACAGAAAGAAAGATTTTGAAGAGTGTGAATTATGTGTGTGTGTGTGTGTGTGTGTGTGTGTGTGTGTGTGTGTGTGTGTGTTTGTGTGTGCACCTCAACACCAGAGTATAGACTCACGTTAGTCCTGATGGGTCTGGATGATTGCTGAAGTTGCCAGGTTCAAACATGGAGTCATCACTCTTCATGGACACACCACTGGGCACTGGAGATGGAGGCCTGGGTGTGTGTGGACTGCAAACACACAGAGACAAAACATATGCAACTACTACTAATGAGTGTTTGTGTGTGTGTGTGTGTGTGTGTGTGTGTGCGCGCGCATCTCAACACCAGAGTATAGACTCACCTTAGTCCTGATGGGTCTGGTTGACTGCCGAATTTGAGAGGTAAACATGGAGTCATCACTCTTCATGGACACACCGCTGGGAACTGGAGATGGAGGCCTGTGTGTGTGTGGACTGCAAACACACAGAGACAAAACATATGCAACTACTACTAATGAGTGTTTGTGTGTGTGTGTGTGTGTGTGTGTGTGTGTGTGTGTGTGTGTGTGTGTGTGTGTTTGCGCGTGTTTGGCCTAGAGAGTGCTATCAGTAGGTAGAGGCGGATGAAGTACTCAATTTCTGTACTCAAGTGAAAATATAGATACACCAGGACAACAATTACTCCACTGCAAGTGGAAGTTGCCAATGCAAATGTTTACTTAAGTGAAAGTACAGAAGTACGTGCTTTTAAAAATACTTAAGTATTTCTGTGTTAATGTGTTAATTAATACCTATTTTGTCATTGATCCGGGTCCACAGACTTAAGAAGAAATTAAATGGAAGGCCATCTTGTTGGAAGGAAAAAGAGCATGAATTGTTTTACCAATTTTTTTTGCACTTTGATTGTTTTAGTAAGACGATTTTTCTGTAAAATGGTTCTGACCATTTGCAAGTTTCCTTGTCACTCAACACTTAAAAATAAAATTATTTCTGGGTCCTATCCGTTAGACTTGTAAACAATTGTGTGGTTTTGAAGTTCAGAATAGGGTTGGGACTTTTCAGAAATTTTCATGTTCGATTATTCAGAAAGTTAACAAACAGTTAATCGATTATTTGCAAAAAAAAGACCCATCTTCCCCACGCAAATTAATGTAAAAAAACGCACATAAAATGACTTATATTTCTCCAAAGTTATTAAGGAAATACAGCATTTTGGCCTTCCGCAGCATGAGAGCGAAAGGATCAGTGTGCATTAAGGTGCGAACTTGCACCACATCAACCGTGTAGACCTGGTTGCGATGTTTAGGGATTTCGTGACGGAATTGACCGTCAGTTATTAGAGCTCTAATGTAGCTTTTGCTTATGCTGTTAAATATTTTTTTCGACTGTACTTTTATCCAGAGCTTAATGACGTCCCAGATTGTGAAATAAGAATCCAGCTCCTGGCTAGATTTGTCACAATGTTTTGAATGCAGCATAGGCTATCATGAGCATTTTTGAATCCACAACGAAATATGGAACTTTTCTGACCAAAATTGCCAACGGATAACAGCTGGTGATAGGAAGAACTTTCACATAGTTTTGTTCAAACTCAGGACGAGAGGGCGGGGGAGCAAGGCACACAGCCTATGCATATTCCATTGGATCACACGTTCATGCTTTCCGAGGCAGAGACAATTATTATAAAAAGTTGACGCGCTCTCTAATAGCCTTCAGTAGCCAAGTAGGCTACGTTAAATAACGAATAACATTTGTTTCTCAAAGGCCTAATAAGCAGTAGCCAATTTATCAACAGCATGCCTGTTTACCTTCACATCGGAGAAAACATCGCGACTAGGCAATGCGCACATTCTTTTTGCCAAACTAGCTGATATGAGAACAGTTCTCCAGTATCAGACCGCATTTTAAATGACGTTGGTAGGTAACAGTGTCACTGTAATTTCATTGAAATTTATAAGCTATAGGCCCATGTTTCTTGAGAAGTGGTCCCACACTGCTATTCTCCTCCTAACCTCCTTCACCTCTCCTCGTTGTTGCGCAATAGCGTACCGGAAGATGTAGCTGCTCTAATGCGCAAGATTTAAACGATTATTCGCTAAGCTTTAATTTTTATTCGAACAAGCCTTAACAAACAAATAATCGATAATAGATTATTCATTAACAACCCTAGTTCAGAAAAATCTCTTGCGCGTTTATTCCCATTTTAGTGATTAGATTTAGGCCGAGTGATTTGTTTAACATGTAGGTATAGATAATAATAGGCCAAAAAAAAGAAATGTAAGGTGAACAGCACAAAGAATTTTCAGCATTATCTACCAGTGCCATCATGAGTTTGTATTCATTGGTTGACATAGTTAAGACAACATAACAGTATGATACACAGTATAATACTGTATATAATGTAATTATAAAGTGTCAATGTAACTAGTACTCCATGCTCAATTCCAAATGTAGTGGAGTCAAAAGTACAATATTTGTCTTCAAAATGTAGTGAATTGAAAGTCACAAGTTTCCAAGAAAAAATATACTTAAGAGAAGTACAGATACTTGAAAATCGTACTTAAGTACAGTAATTGAGTACATTTACTTAAGTATTGTCCGCCTCTGTCAGTAGGTATTACATTATTTCTTGGTACGACGTAGACCAAAACTGCAAACATGCAGTTAACGTCAACAAATATGATTGAACTCTGAAATTGAACTTTCAAACCCTCAATAGTTAGTGTTGACTGTTTGGCTGTATTGCACATAATTTGATCATTCCTATTGACAGCACTTTGATGTGAAACAACAGGCTACAGATTGATCCATTCTGCATAATTCTGTTAACTCACCCTGCCATGGTCTGTGTTGCAGTTTTGCTCCTGTTGTTCCCAGGCTCATCCATGTCCTCAGTCTCCATGGTAACACAGCTGTGTACTGCAGACTCTGGTCTCAGATCCTCATTGTGAGCTGCTGCCCCCTCAGAGTCTGGATTCACTCACGAGTCTCACTGGGACAGAAACAACAAAAAGAAAATACTATTAAAATACATTTACATTTATGCATTTGACAGACGCTTTTATCCAAAGCGACTAACAAAAGAGGGAAAATATTTTCAGAACTTTTATTAAAACATCAGGTCCTCAGTTAATGTTTGCCCAGTCCCCAAAAACTAGCTTTAAACAAGAGTAAATGACAGGTCATGCCCAACGCTGATCACCCCTAAGCTCAAATGTGTCTGTGGTCATCTGCACTGGTCATGATCCTATAGCCAGTCTGCAACTCACTGATCCCTGGACTGGGAATAATCATTTATATGGGCAACCAGCTCCCCAGTTTACTTTATAGAGTGATCTTAGTTGACAATTAGGCCACTGTTTGGAAAAGTTATGAACAAGATAGCCTACAACTTGCTGTAGACCCATGTCACTGGGCTATGAAGACTGAACACATGATGTGAAACATCTACAGGCCATTTGATCTGTTTATGATGGAGCTGCAGACAGTCTGTTATCTATATGAGCAACCAGCCCTGCAGGTTGCTGTATTTAAACTGACAATTGTATGGAAACAGTTTAAAGCAAATTAGCAGTAGCTGTGCCTGAGTTTGTAGGTCAATGGGCTACTAATGAGAATTTGCCGTACAGTAGGCTTTTAAAATTAGGTAAAAGTTACATAGCGGACCAGCCTTTGAGCATTAACTCCAGTCAATTTCAAAGATCAACTTTCTATTACTCAGCCAATACTGAAGACGCAAGACATTTTGGTCCAACCATAGGGTTTTTTTTAACAGACATTAAGCACTAAACAACTAACCTATGGGGGCAGAATTTTGATCACAACCAAAACTATGAAACAGCAACAGACACCTTACAACACAGAACTAGTGTGTATGGCTACAAATGACTGCAAGTAGTTAAAGTAATTAAACTGTGTGTTATGCATGTGCTATGGTTTTGTAAACATTGCATAAAAACTTTTAGTTTTAACCACTTTGTTGGTCATTTGATTGCATACAGTAGTGTGTTGTAGGGTGTGTCTGATGATGTTGCAAAGCGTTTGGTCTTGGGATGATATTTGGAGCATTTTTAAATGCTAAAAACGAATCTGTCCCAATGGGTTCATTGTCAGGGCTAATTCTCTCTTCAAGAAAACCTTCCTTGCGTCTTCAGTATTGACTCTGGTATTGAGTAGCTTAATAGAGCTGTTGTTGAAATTAATTGACTGAAGTTGCCCATTAAGCGACTTGAATTAAATAGTTTCTTGTCAGATCTGCAAAAAACAGTCAATGAAAAATTTGAATTTATTTATTGGATGATTTACTATAAGTCTCAAAGGCCTTAGTAAACTAATCGATACTTAGGCTATCTCAGCGTTTAACGTTAACACCGTCGGGGCCTTTCAAAGCCTAAACAACATGCAGAACAGTTTCGGATTATCAAAAAAAAACAAAAAAAGAAAGAAAGAAAAAGCAGTAGCCTGGGCCACAGTTGACCACATGAGACTATGCATATTAATATTACGAAGTAGAACAATTTAGAAGAACATTTCGACTAAGGTCAATTCACGGACAACTGTTGTAGGAGGAGGCCACTGTTGGATAGCCAACACGGAAATGCCACAGAAAACCTCGCAATACATTCGTGCGGTGCGTGGATAAACTTTGTAAGCCTAAGCTATACAAGTGATTGGTAAGCCGATCACCAAGTATTATTCAGAGCAGTGATTTACTTACCTTGACGTGCATGAGGGAAAAGTAACTATTTGCAAGACAAAAAAAAAAAAATGCGACGTACGCAACGTCCCTCAACTACCCGTCACCTAATTACTTTCGATTTCACAACCCGACTCCACCACCTACCTACGGAAAGCGTAAACGGAACTTTATTCTGCCGATTATAATCCTTGGAACAAAATTACCCCAAACAAAATGCAAGGCCTATTGAATTGACTGTCATACAGTCCTCACTCCTCCCTATGGTGGCAGCATGCCTTTGGACTTCTGCAGTTTGTCATGCGGGTATAGTCTCTAGGCCTATATGGACACTTTTTGAACTCTCTCTCAACCCACTTTTTAAAATGCTTTCTTAGCCTTTTGTATGTGTATTTATTTATTTATTTATTTATTTATTTATTTGTTTATTTATTCATTTATTTATTTGGATATAAAAGGCCTTCATACCCATGTCACACAGCCTCCCAGTAACCTCTTGCCAACTCCTGGACTTGAAGCTGTGTCCCTTTGCACTATCATGGTTAGCCACTAGGTGTCATAGCAACTCTGTTTACATCCTTTCCCCCTGATTGCCACTGGAGGCAGCATGACATTGGTCTCATGCAGTTTGCCTGCAGTCTTTCTATGGACACCCTTTTTGAACTCTTATCACAACACATATTTTTGGTTGATTGTATTTTATCTATTTATTAATGTATTTCAAGAGCTATCCACCTATTTTGCGTTCTTGTTCATGTGCCAGATTCAGGCTTGAAAATCTGAGTGCTGTGAGATTTCTGATGAGCAGGGAGAGCTGAGGGACACTATAAGCAGCTGCCCAGTGCGAGACCCACTGCTGCTGATAAACTATCTGCCCCCTCATAGACATGGCAGCCTGGGGATGGAGGTGCTCCCACTGGACAGACTGGGGCTTTGAGCAGTTTGGAGATACAAATCAATTCCAGTGTGTGTGTGTGTGTGTGTGTGTGTGTGTGTGTGTGTGTGTGTGTGTGTCATGATTTTCCCCTTTAGAATGAAGATGTGATGAAAAGATACATAAAATAACAGTCTGGGGTTTTGCGCCTCAGTTTGGATTGGATGAGTCAAATCTACTGTAGAGTGTGTGTGTGTGTGTGTGTGTGTGTGTGTGTGTGTGTGTGTGTGTGTGTGTGTGTGTGTGTGTGGCACACAATTCACTTTTATAATTTCTAACAACATGATGAAAAGAAACATAATCATATCAGATTTATCTGACCTTTGGATTCATTCAAAGTATAATGCATATTACCAAATGTATTATAAACACAATATATTTAGGAAACAAATAACAAAGAGTAATCTTACTTACCAAGTAATAATCAAATCAGCATGTGTAAAGACTTTTTTATAGACACCCGGCCATAAGTATTTCAAGGCATCTTATTCCACTGTGTCAATAAACTTGCGAGAAACGTGGGGTGAATGCAGATGAGAGCGTCAGTGGACACACTAGAGGACAGAGTGTTGTCCAGGTGGCCAGTCCAGAGGAAACATGGATGGAGTTCAGGTGTGTGTGTGTGTGTGTGTGTGTGTGTGTGTGTGTGTGTGTGTTTCATAGATAGATAGATACTTTACTGATCCCCAAAGGGAAATACATGAGGAGCTGCTTGAGTGATTTCTGGAAATTTAAAAAAATAATATAATTGGAATATAAACTAATTTGAATGCCAGTATTTTGAGCAGTATCTTAGTCTCACACATGAGAACAACGAGTGTGTGACTCTGGTGCCCATGCACCCTGAGGAGGTTGTGTGATCTGGCATCTGGCACAGGAACACTGAGGAGTGTGTGTGTGTGTGTGTGTGTGTGTGTGTGTGTGTTGTGTGTGTGTGTATCTGATAATCTGGTACAGTAACACTGAGGAGTGTGTGTGTGTGTGTGTGTGTGTGTGTGTGTGTGTGTGTGTGTGTGTGTAACTGGCACAGGAACACTGAGGAGTCACAATAAACTTCTACAATAAAGTCTGAGAAGTTGCAGAGGAGGCCCAGAAGATGTCTCTGCTGGAGCAGACCAACAAGACAGAGGAACCTCAATTGCCTCAAGGTGTGTGTGTGTGTGTGTGTGTGTGTGTGTGTGTGTGTGTGTGTGTGTGTGTGTCTGTCTGTCTGTGTGTGTGTGTCGCTTGTGATTTGATTTGATTTGATTTTTATTGTTTTCTGAACAATCCACATTGATGAACATATAGGTACACGTAAATGTGCCAGATTCTCATCCAGAGGCTAATCTGTAGTCCATACGCAGGATTGATGTAAGATTATTATTAGGATAGACAAACGTAGACATACATATGTTAGTAGTTGTGTGACATTACTGTTCAGTCAAGTCACCCATTAATCACCTATTAATGAGACACAAGGCAACGTTTTTCTCAGTGAATTTCATTAAATGGCCCTTATGTCACCAGATGTGAAGGAATCTGTTGTCTTTTCCCATGTGATAAATGTCATTATTTTACATTATGAATTAGCATACTTCCTCCTAATTTGGACAATTTGTTTATTTATTTGTTTGTTTGACCCCTACATCCCATAGGCCCTACTCAAATTCCATGGCTGCTGCTGTTGGGAGCTTGTTGTTCTTTGCAGAAGTCATAGTCTCTGAGGACCTCTAGTGGGGAATGTGAGGAATTTATTTTGTCTGTCTGTATGTATGTTGGAAATGACAAATTACTAAGAAACTTCTACTCTAAATAAAGACAAATTTGTCAGGGAATGGGTGGCTGTAAAAAAAAAAAAACAACAACAACAACAAAAAAAACAAAAAACCTTTCAATAACTTAGGCCAATTGAATGTCATTTTAAGGATTTGTCCTATAGTTCAATCCAAGAATAGTAGGTGTAAGATTCATGAAAGCACACATAGTAGGTTGGGTATGGCCTTTAGTTTAGTTTTGTTTTGTAACATATGCTATAAAGATATCTGTGTGTGCTTAGCTCCCTGGACACTTGCGCATGCGCAATGCACACGGTCGAAAGTGAAAGTATGCCGAGGGAATTTCCGAGAAGTCAGAGCTATTCATTCAAGTCTGGCTGGCGTCTCTCCACTGACACAGAGTGGAAACTTGTCTCGGCGCCTACTGTTGTGCTAAACATCAGTCCTAAACTTGGAAAATAGGGTGAGTATTAATCTCGTTAGTGTCGTGGTAATGAGGTCTTGACTATCGGCTAGGTAATCAGTCGGCGAGCGAGGCGAGGACTAGGCTAACGTTACTAAGCAATATGCTACACAGTAAGGGAAACTCAGGACTTACAAATGCCCACGTCACTTACGATAACATGTCTTGTGTTTTGTAACAAGCGATATTACAAGCGGTTTTATTTTCACTTTCATTCTTTCCCCTTTTCGGTTTGACACTGCGCACGGATTCTGCATTCGTCTTCAGCTAGCCAGATAGACAGCAACATTACTGTAAAGGTAAGCAGAATCCGCACATTCGAATGACAAGAAAATAGAAATAGAGCCCGAGCCTGGTGCGGGGGTACACAGTTCTGGCACCTCAGGTAAATTAACATTATCATCCCAATCGTCTTCTGTACATTTTTCTTTGTATAGAAATATGAGAGTTCATGAAAATAACGTTATATCAAGTATTAATGATTAAGTGTGTGTTCATTTGTGTGTGTCTGTTTGAAGTAGCAGTTTACAGATGTGTGTTTGTTTTATTTTGTTTTTAACCAACGTACTGTACAATATGTAGGTTGTTTCGCCATCTTCCAGCCAGTTATGTCCAACAATGGTCTTCCCCACATGCCTGCACCTGTGTGCCTGATTGAGAACACAGACAATGGCCTTCAGACGGTGGAGTCGTCTCTCGCTCTCCTTCGGGGGATCCAGCAGCCGGTGGTGGTGGTGGCCGTGGTGGGACTCTACCGCACTGGCAAATCCTACCTCATGAACCGGCTGGCTGGGCAGCAGTCAGGTAAAAATGGTTAGATTACCCATAAAGAAGTTACAGGTACAATTAGTGATGCTGAGTAGCTTGTATTTTTCTATAAACATTCCTATTTAGTTAGAATTCAGTTAATATCTCCCCATGATTTGAAAACTCTGCAACAGACATTTAATACTCACCACTTAGGCCACTCACCAAGAGATTCCCAGTCACACACTCAGACACACACACACACACACACACACACACACACACACACACACACATCTCTCTCTCTCTCTCTCTCTCCACACACACACACACACACACACACACACACACACACACACACACACACATTCCTCTTCACGCACACTGAGACGTAGTTTAAACTCTCTAATTAGCTTCATGAATGTAATCAGATCCCAAAGCACAGACTGTGATTAGTGGTTTGCAGCTCATAACAAAAGATTAGTTAGCATTACATTTACTGTTGGACTGGTTTTAAAAGCCTGTCATGGGGTGGCATATAATGTCCTTACAACGCCCATAACTTGTCCTGCTTGTCTTTTTTCTTTCCTTCTTTCTTTCAAAAACTAAAATATTGGTCAGATAAGTTTAAGCCTGTGTGACACTTTGTCTCAGTCAGTGTTAGTAAACCCAGAGGTTTACAAAGGTTAAAGGTTACTGGATAAGATTATGAGTGTTTCTCAAAGTCGAAAGGTTTTTCCTAAGGTTCAGAATGATGTTTACTACTG
>JAODXP020000033.1:27052307-27154807 GCA_027497455.2 Sardinella longiceps | reverse complement strand
GGAACTTCTTCCCGACCCGGAAGTGCTTCACCTTCCCATTCCCGACTGCAGCTAGCAAAATGACGAACCTAGACTCCATGGCTGAAACCGACCTTGAACCTGACTTTCGCAGGGTCGCCGACCGTTTCTGCAGCTACATCTTTGCAGAGTGCCGTGTGAAGACTGTACAGGGAGGCCATAAGGTCAATGGAAGCCGTGAGTCACAAGCCTTTTTTAAAAAAAAGATATTTTTAAACCTTTATTGTTATAAGATAGCGTAGAGAGACAGGAAATCAGTTGAAGAGGGAGATGGAGGGATCGGGAAATGACCTAGGGTTAGAATCAAACCCATTTCCCCGGATTTATGGTGCGGCACCATAAAACATGGAATATCAAAAATTTTATTTAATTCTTGAGCATTATTACAGAACAATGAAAAGTCATATCAGACACAAGATATAAATCATATGCAGTAAAAGTTTAGCTTAGCATAAGTCACTGCCAGAGTTCTTCGTAGCTGCAAATTTCCAAAATGTGAGCATGAGAGATAAAATAGTGTCAAATCACTTGATTAGGGAACTAGATTAATTTGCCCCACAAACCAACGGCATTCTTTCTTGCTTTTTGCTAGGATTCAGCCATCTAGTGAAGATCTACGTGGACACCATCAACAGTGGCAGCGTTCCCTGTCTGGAGAACGCTGTGGTTGCCATGGCAGAGATCGAGAACCAATCGGCTGTGAATGAGGGATTCCATCTCTTTGAGCAAGGCATGGAGGATCTAAGGAAGAACTTCCCCATTGATCTTGGACAGCTGTCAGTGGAACACCAGCGTCTTGAAGCCATGGCTGCACAAGTGTTCCTCAAGCGCTCCTTCAAGGACGAGGGGGGAAAATACATGACGCAGCTGCAGGCAAGTTTCTTTTGTTGTTGTTGGTTTCTTTTGCCATCCATTTACTGCCAAGGATGAATTGTTAGCATGTATTATTGTTGTTATTGTTGTTGTTATTATTGTTGACAATAAACCTATAAGGGATTGTTTTTCAATTGACAGGAAAAAGTGGCTAAGTTCTATGAGCAGCTGATCAATGAGAACATGGAGGCCTCTGAGAGGTTGTGCCGGAAGCTTCTCTTTGACCTGTACGCTCCAATGGCCGCCAACATTCAGCAGGGCACCTACGCCAAGGCAGGAGGCTACGAGATCTACTGCCGCGACAGAGATGCCATGGTGGCCAGATACAGGCAACATGGCAATAAAGGAATGAAGGTGAGGGTTCTCTCTCTCTCTCTCTCTCTCTCTCTCTCTCTCTCTCTCTCTCTCTCTCTCTCTCTCTCTCTCTCTGTGTGTGTGTGTGTGTGTGTGTGTGTGTGTGTGTGTGTGTGTGTGTGTCCTCTCTTTCTAACTATATGCTCTGTTTTGTGTCATAGGGGGAGGAGGTGCTGGAGGAGTTTCTGCAGGAGAAGAACTCTGAGGCCAACGCCATCTTGATGGCAGATGAGAGACTAACAGATGCCGACAAGCAGATGGCAGGTAAGATGGCAATTTCAACCAATCAGAAGAAAATGTTGACCCCCAAGAGCCAATCAGAATAAGCCTACTAAACTATGCCTCATTTTGTGATGGTTTGATGAAATATGAAAGATAAGGTATGGTTGTCATTTCAAAAAATTGTGGGAGCATTAAATCCTGGTTGCAGCGGACTTTTTTTATTCTTTTAGACTATTTGATTGTCCTGCTCCCAGGGCAGGTTCGGATGTGCGGGCTTATGGTTGTCATTTCAACCACAAATATAACAGCATAAAACAATATAGGGTGAAGTAAATAGAATATAGGATTATTTATTCACATTCAAATGCATTCCCAGTTATTATTGAATGTCGGTTGATGTGTGGTGGTGTGTGCACTGTTTAGTACTTTGGCATTTTATTTACTCAAACATAATTTACTGTAGGTCATTAAATGTCGGATTTCTTTGCATGTGTGGATTTCTTTCATTAATTCCAATGTCCGACCAGAAACATGTACGGAAAAAAAGTACTTTTTTTTCACTTCTATATATCGCTAATAGCATTGGCCCCAGAATGGAGCCTTGAGGTACTCCAAGATCTATATTTTTTGATAGTTTAATAGCTCCAAACTATACTGTACATCACCCATATCACCCAAATAACTCGTGGTAGCAATTATCCAATGGGAAAGTTTTCCCCGAAAACGTCTCTCATGCCACCCTTTCCTTTCTCCCACCTCTCCCACCTCCCCACCTCTTTTTATTTTCTGGACCTGCTGGGGAATCATTGATACAACTCCGTGCGCATCACTTCTCCTGATCCTGATGTGGATGGACCCACTAACGGACCCTTTTCATACAAAACCTGGACTGGCACCCGCTGCCTTATCTCACCAGAGGCCCATGAGAAAGCGAGGGTGCAGGAGCAGAAGGCCAAAGTAGCGGCGAAGCGTCAAGAGGATCTGCAGCGCGCCCTAGAGGATGAGCAGCGTCACCAGGAAGAGCGAATAAAGCGCATGGAGGAGAAGATTGAGGAGGAGAAACGTCTTCAGCGTGAGGAACTGGATCGCGCTCTGGAGAGCAAGCTGAAGGAGCAGAAAGAGATGCTGGAGAAGGGCTTCAAGGACAAAGCGGAGATCATGGGCCAGGAGATCGAGCAGCTCAAGGTTGAGAGGCAGAAGCAGCCAGACCCAGGGTTTTTCAAGAAGGTTTTCATGCCTGTGGCCAAGCTTGGTGCAAACATATTGTCCTCTGTCCTACAATACAAAGCAATGGGCAAAATGTTTGGCAAAAAGTAAGGGGTGTCGAAGCAGGGTTCAAAAGTGAGGTTGAGGATGGTTTATGATGGAGGTTCTCAAACTTTATTGGGTGGAGGTCCCCCCATGAGGCAGACCCCTTACAATTTCAACACAAATGTAACATTGCAGGCTTATATTAATTTGTTCTGCTTGATGCTAGAAGCCCCTTTGTAGCGAACAGACTCCCTGGTAACACATTGTTGACCCAGTTTGAGAACCAATAGTCTTTAAAAAGCAAAGATAAATAAAGTACATCATGTGATAGCCACTTCTTTCTCCATTAGTCCCCAGTATCACAGGGGAAATTTTTACTTTAATCTTGGAGTAGAGGCCCAGCTTTCTATTAGATTAGATTTTACTACATTTAGCAGACACATTTATCCAAAGCAACTTGCATTTGTCTGCTATCAATTACTGGACTTCAGGCCCAGACTCTCTTCAAGAACATCTTATGGTTAAGTGTCTTGCTCTTGGGCACAATGGTGGCAGGCAGGATTTGAACCCGCATTTTCTGTGGCTACTTGTCCAGATTCCTTATCCATCATGCTAACACCACCCTAATTAGCATAGATATTCACTTGAAGAGTTTTTTTTTGTTTTGTTTTGTTTTGTTTCGTTTTGTTTTTCTCTATCTGTTGCATTTGGTTGTGGTAATATAATTTCATTTCTAGTATACAGTACAGACCAAAAGTTTGGACACACCCCCTCATTCAATGCGATTCATTTCTTTCCAAGACAATTTATATTGTAGATTCTCACTAAAGACATCAAAAATATGAATGAACACATATGAAATGATGTACTTATCAAAAAGGTGTGAGGTTATGACAAAATTTTGGACCTGAGCCCAATCAAGATGGTTTGGGGTGAGCTTGACCGCAGAGTGAAGGCAAAAGAGCTGACAAATTCTTAGCATCTCTGGGAATGAATAACTGTTCAAGACAGTTGGAAAACCATTTCAGGTGACTACCTCTTGAAGCTCATCCAAAAAATAAAAAGAGTACAAAGCAGTTATCAAAACAAAAGAAGGATACTTTGTTGAAACAAGTATAAAACATGTTTTCAGTTATTTCACACTTTTTTATATAAAGTACATAATGCCACGTGTTCATTCATAAGTTTGTTTATTTTGTAGATTGTCACTGAAGGCAACAGTCATGAAAATAAAGTAAATAATTTAAAGGGAAAGTGTGTCCAAACTTTTGGTCTGTACTGTACATACAGAGGTTTTTTTTTCTCTCTAACACTCCGTTGCATGAAGTAGTTTTTGTCTACCCTGTTATTTCAAGTGTTCTTATTATTCTAAGGGAATTGGTGTTGACAGTGTTGTTGCATTCCTTTCTTTCCGTTATTCTCATCCTGAGAGCTAAGGCAGTAGAACATCTATACCTGTACACTTGTACTCTGAGTATTATATCAATAAAAAAAATGTTCAACCTCAATTGCGATGTTAATTTGTGTCTTTGGCTACAAGAAAACAGAGATGGTTTTGATTGTTTAAGTTTGAGTCTCTTTCCTTACCAAGTAGATAGCAAAGTAGGTCTAGAGGATAAGCAAAGCTTTGATCTTCAAATGAAAGGTTTAGACATTGGTTGTTTCGAACTAAAGGTTAATTGATTCTGATTGGCTCTGGGGAAAAGGCTGGAAAATGGCACATCTCTCCCTTGGATTAGGTAGCAGTATGTAGGATTGTGGCCAGAATTGGTACTAAAGTCATGTTATACTTATGACTTTTGAATACATTTTCACCTGTCTCCATCTTTCCAAAGGATCCTCTTTACATATCCTTGTTTTATTTCTCACTTTATCATGTTGTATTTCAAAAGCATAACGAGGCCTTGACAATTACAACACAAATGCTACTTGGAATGACAACATACTGTAAACACTACTTGTGGCCTGCAGCTTTTCACCTGTTAGTCGTATCAGTGTTTGAAATGAACATGATTCCTTCATGTCTGGTGAAACAAACAAACAAAAAAGCTGCAGTAATTTCTAGTATTCTACAGTTACATAGAGAGTGCTGATTAGATTGTTCACTGGTTCTAAAGAGGAAGAAGGGGAGCTGTGATTGGACAAACATGTTAAAGGGGTGTGATTGGACAAACATGTTTGTATGTTGTTTGTGCTCCGGTGCAGAGGAGGCCCAGAAGATGTGTCTGCTGGAGCAGGCCAACAAGGCTGAGGAGGAGAAATGCAGACAGCTGGAGAGTCTCTTTGAGGAGGAGAAGAGAAGCCACCAGGAGAACCTCAACCGCCTCAAGGTCTGTGTGTGTGTGTGTGTGTGTGTGTGTGTGTGTGTGTGTGTGTGTGTGTGTGTGTGTTATATACCTCAACCGCCTCAAGGTCTGTTATTACCTCCACCCAGGAGGTTACGTTTTCACTGGCGTCTGTATGTGTCTGTCTGACTGTCTGTCTGTACAAAATAACTAGAAAAGTACTCTACGGATTTGGATCAAATTTTCGGACAACTTGTGTATTGGGACAAGAAACAACTCATTAAATTGAGGTGATGATAGCTGAACCAGAAGAACATGATCTGGAATTTATGTTGTGTCTGTGACAACATTGTGTTGGTGGATATCTGTGCTCTCTGCTTTTCTAGGTTTTGTTTGTTTTGTTTTTGTTCAGTATTGATTATGTGTTCTTATTAATCTTTTTTTTTTTTTGTCATTCCCCTTCACTTCCCCAGGAGAAGCAGAGGGAGGAGTATGAGCTGCTGGCGTGTGAGCAGCAGAGGGCGCTGGAGAGCAAGCTGCTGGAGCAGAAGCAGATGCTGCAGAAGGGCTTTGAGCACCAGGAGCAGGAGCTCAGGGAGCAGATACAGCAGCTGAAGACAGAACAGGCCCAGAGGGAGGCAGAGGAGGCACGACTGAGACTGGAGGAGGAGAAACAAACCACCCAGGCCACCATGCAGGTAGGGAGGGAAGGACAGGTGGGTGGATCAGGGACGTTAAGCAGACCGCACACCGGCTCAGACACAGTGATGGGCACTCCTCTTCCAACATTCTGTTCCATTATTTTCAATGCAACCCTGCACACCAGTTACCTCACTCACGTCAGATGATGCGCTACGTAACTTTAAGGCACTTCCGCGCAACGATCTGATGTTGAAGCCCTTCAGAGCGATTTCAAGCCCAATATTCTCTAACCGAACCAATCAGGGCTGCTGGCTGCTGTAGAGGGTGTGACATAGCGAAGAAGCAACTATTTTGAATCCAACCAATCCAACAAACGTAACCAGCGTCATCGGTTGTTTTCGATGTGATTGGCTGAAGTGTACGTCAATTAAATTGATGGACAAGCCGTTTGTCCAGTTAGATTCAAGGATTTCTGGCTCCTGAAATAACTCGTCTATCGTTGATCATCAGATTGTCGCGCGTTAGCGCTACATCTGACATGAGTGAGGTAAGCACACCAGTGCCTGAACTCTTCCGCCATCGACTGTGAATTACGAACGAAGTCTATTTTGATGGTGGATAAGACGGACTACAATGAGAATCATGAGAATCAAGAAATTTATTTGTCACATGCAAAATTTATACTTGTACAAAAAGAGCAATGAGCAAAGAGCAGTGAAATGTAACTGCACCTCCCACTGCGATACATAATTCTGGTGAAAATAAATAAATAAATAAATAATTTATGTATTTAAAACCAGTATGGCTTGGGGGAAGAAGCTCCTTCTCAAGTCTCTCAGTTCTGGCCTTCACACTATGGAAGGTAGAGAGACTACCGGCCAATAAGCGAAGCTCATTAGACAGGCTGTCCAATCGTTTCAAACCAGAACTGAATTTCTGTTTACCAACTCTAGATGCTGGGCAACGCTGCAGATATGTACTACAGCTATAAGCTGAGGAGAGAGGATCGCCGTCACCAACAGATCCTAGCTGAGAAGGAGAGGTACGCCTACAAGAAGAAGAAATTAGCAATGTCCGGAGGTGGACCACAACTCGGGGGGACTCCAAAAGCCGGGGATGTGCCAAAGGGTACAGGAGCGTCCGGAGGAGGAGGAGGTGTTGCAGGTGGACAGACAGAAGTATAAGTGATATAATGTTCAGGAAGTAAAAGATTGCCTGTAAAACACAGTAAATGATCAGCAGACACATCACACAATTGTTGTGATTATTATTATTATTATTATTATATTATTATTATTATTATTATTATTATTGTTGTTGTTGTTGTTGTTGTTTTCAACATCAGATTAATGACCAGGTTGCACCTCGACAGTTTACATTTATTGCATTAAATAAACGTGTGTGGGTGCCATGAAACACCACTAAATGTGTGACTAAATGTGTGACAGTTTTTAAAGTTTTACAGATATTATCAGATGTTATTGCGGCCCGCCAAAAATGTTTCCGGGGGCCGCACTTTGAGAACATATGATTTGATATTATATTTTGGCAAACAACAACAAAAAAAAATCTAACCTGAAGGGGGGAGAAATGAGTTTTGGGCTATTGAGCATCTTTAGATAACCAGGCAAAGAAAAAGCAATGAGAGGCCCCTCATAGAAAACATAGGCCTACTGTATCTTTAAGGTATTTGATGAACAATGAATAGAGGCTTGGGAGAGTCCCGTATGTGGTTGAACAGCCCCATCCCATCGAAAGGCTGAGTGGATGGTGCCAAACCAATTTGACTCAATTGTGGTCGAATAGCCCCATCCTGTGGCTAACTCAAGTTATGAGCTGAATTATAATTAAATTTTTAATTTTTAATTTTTAATTTGGTTTGTTAAATATTTATGACTGATAATTGTATGCAAACTTTTCGCCAGGTGTCAGTAAGGTGATTACAAATAAAGTCTATTTCCGGATTAGCCTATTCTGATGTGGACATTGATTGCTTTGATTATGACGATTATGTGTGTCAGATCTTATACTGTAATAGGACTAGCCTAGTATGTAGGTGGAACAGTGTATATTTTATTTACTATAATTACTTATATAGTATTTTATAATTACACAAAGACAAGGCCCGGTTCTAGCCTTTTTGCTGCCCTAGGCCAGATTTGATCCCCCCCCCCTTCTCCTTTTTTCCCAGAAATACAAATGAGAAACTAAAGAAGAAATGTATTGTGATGCCCCCCTGATAGGCGGTCGCCTAGAGCACCACATAAGTTGTCTATGCCTAGAACCGTCCCTGACCACTAACACTTGAGTATTTACATACAGTATTCATTTTGTTATTGTTTGGGTGCTCATGGAGCTTCCTGCCCCTCCTTCTTCCTTCCTCTGGCATTTCCTTTTTATCACCCGGTGGAATGGAATACTGTTTTCTGATTGGCTGTCAGGGTGTCCGTTATGTAAGGGAATTGATTGGCTGTCAGGAATAAGGGAATTGATTGGCTGTAAGGGAATTGATTGGCTGTCAGGGTGTCCGTTATGTAAGGGAAGGCTTCGCCGTCGGGCTGTTCTTTGCCTTCGCGTCGTCCATTATTCGTCTGATATCGGGACACCTCGGCGGCCGTTATCCCTTACTTGCCATAGTTCATATTTCCCTTTTCCCCTCTCCTCTTCCCTGGCATTATGACCTTGTGGAACAGGAGTTGCAAGGTGGCTCAACCCAGCTGTCTGTATGTGTGACTATTATTGTTTCAGGAAAGGCAACGAACGGCAAATCAGCTGTGTGGCGTCACTTTTATACCACCCGAGAGCCAATCACAACGCAGAGAGTGAAGTAACAACCACTTACTTCACTACCATTAGGTTATGAATCGTTGAAAGCTAAGATTGTACACATCCCAGGAAAAGGTGCAGGATAAAGGCTGACTGTAATTATGAAAGTGAAGAGTCCACAAACTTAAAATCTCAAGCGTAGAATTTTTTGTTTTCTTTTCTTTTTATTTTATTCCGTCATTGGGTGGAAAAAACTGGATTTTAAGTGTGCTGACTCCTCACTTCAAAATCATATATCTCACCAGCTTTGTAAAAACTGTGCATTCACAGTCATATAATGTAGATACTATCTGCTTACAGTCAGGGCCGGACTGGGACATTTTTGGCCATGGCAGCCTAACATGATTGTATTCAATAATAATAAGGCTGTGGCTAGCTAGAACTACAACACATATTGCATGAATATGAGATATTTAATTTAACTAGCCCAATATCCTTTATGAAAATTATGAATAAATGCCAGCCCTGGCCCAGAAACCGGGTATTGCCCTGTATGCCCTATGGCCAGTCAATGCCTGCTTATAGTGAAGCAGCAGAACAATTTGGACCCTAGAAATTGGTGGCCTGAATACACTGTCAGTGAATTATTACATTATTAGGTTCTAGAAAATTGAGGTTGACCATTGACTTCTCAGTTATGTAACATTTTGATACATTATCACAATGCTATATGTTTTACTTTATTGGGAAATGCATTATTCATTTTATTGTCAGGATTTATTACATTATCAGGTTTTACTACATGTTTTCGGGATTTTATTACATTTTAACCTAAATGTTGGGCTTATGTTGGATGCTTCCTGGAGCATGAACCACCGAAACTGAAAGTGAATCGGGATTTCCGAGAAGTCACCTCTCTTCGCGCAAACTTGCCTGCATCCGCTTCGCTTACACAACTGAAATACTGCAGTACCACCCCTCGTCGACCACAGAGATTGCTCATTGCATACTTTTGGGTTGCAGTTGCCTGCTGTAAAAAGGTAAGTGGTCAAAATATGCTTTAGGTCTGCCCAGTGAAATTATGTGTGAAATAGGATTTTTAACTGTGCACCATTTGTGTTTCTGGAAGATATGCATCGCAATGCCTGCAGTCAGAAGTAACGTCAATTTGTGAATGAGTTTTCAAGAAAGTTTTTCAGGAATGGCGATTACACGATGTATAGACGAAGTCTTTAACGATGCCTGCTAATTTGTTTGACTCTGTATATCAACGAGCATTATTTGACGACTACCTGCTGGAATAGGCTGAAAAGCAGGGGCGGAGATCGGCCGGCGGTCTTGTTTCAGGTGTAGGCTACATAATATTCAGATACCTATTTAATTACGTTTAAAACGGGACTTTGCAAGACATCATATAATAGACCATCTGTCCCTACTCCATTTGTGGAAAGACTTGCAAAAACAGGTAGCCTAGTACAAACAAATAACATTATGTGTCAATTTGAAGTAGGCTAGTATTTTGTTATTTTTTGTCTCATTTTTGTGTCGGCAGAGCAGATCAGCCATCTTAAGAAAGCCATGTCCAACAACCTTCTGTCCCACATGTCTGCACCTGTGTGCTTGATTGAGAACACCGGTGATGGATTGCAGACGGTGGAGTCGTCTCTCAAACTCCTTCGAGGGATCAAGCAGCCGGTGGTGGTAGTGGCTGTGGTGGGACTCTATCGCACAGGGAAGTCCTACCTCATGAACCGGCTGGCTGGGCAGTCATCAGGTAATAAGTAGCTCAGCCTTGGGGTAAATTATTTACAGGTCATGGAAATCATGCAAACGGCGCAACATGCCTTCATGACTCACGCAAGTTGACATTGCTATTTTGTGCGTGTGCATGTGTAACAGGGTGCACTGTCACAAGGCTAAAAGCACAACATGGTAGCCAGACTATGCCACCTGAGGCCTAAGGCCTCAAGGAATCCTTAAGGGATTAGATAGGAGATCTTAATAGGTTCGAATAACACTGAGACATGAATTCCAAGACAAAAGGTTTATTAACAAAAAGGGAAGTGGGGGGTCTGAGGGTGGCATTTATGAAAGCGTGATTCAGGTTTACATACATGCAAACATAATGAAAGAATGTAAATTGATTACTCAGCAAAGCACTCAGCAATTCACCAGGCGCTTTGCGCTCTTCGTTCTTAGAGGCAATGAGAGATTGATCTGTCATTGGTTATGTCTGCATTACACCCATAACACACCCATGATTAATTAGGCATCCGAAGGCGCTGCAAAGTTCATTTTCTGCACTGTGAAAATAGCAAAAAGCCGCCGGCACGCCCCCAAAACCATATACGCCATCCGTCAAACAACAGTTGACTTCGCGGCGTCAAAATAGGGCCCCTAGACAGTGATGCCTAATATCTGGTGGCCTTTTAATAGTATTGGGTAATGCTGCATTCCAGGAAGCTGGGAGGTTGGAGATTTCAGACCTGCACTGAAACGGCATTTGAAGTGGGAGATTGCTAGCCAGCTCAGCATATTGCATAGGCATGGCCGTAGCCAGCATAATATTATTGAAATGACCGAGGTCCAAAGTGATGAAAATATTTTGGCATATAGGCTATTATTTATATATGAGAAGGCTGCTTTATACATCATGCAAGAACTCTATTTCTGAAATTACTTTTAATGATATTTGAAGTGATTAAAATAAACTTGTGCTCGCCTTCTACGGCCAATGAAATTTGATGGCGAAGTTGCCAAACAGGAAGTGACCTCATATCTTGGCCTTGCTTTGACGTATCACATCCAAACTTGGTATATGGTCTCTTCCCCCGGTCCTGACCAGGAAAAAAAAAATGTTAAACTCTCTAGCACTCCTGGTCAAACATTATATTTCCGCAACGGTTTGACATATCATAACCCAACTTGGTATATGGACTCAGGACCCTGTCCTGATAATATCAGTCCGCTGTGCAGGGTGTAGCGCCGCTAGTTGGTGATCACTGGAAATGCATGCATATGCTTGCAATTTAGTGTCAAGTGGGGGAAGGCAGAGGATGGGGGGAGGGGTGGGTCCGGGTTGCAAGTGGGAGGACGGGCTTTTGCTGCTTATATTTTATATTGCATCTGTGACCACATTGCCTTGGCGGAGGTCTGCGCTCTCTGAGTGCTTTTCTAGTTGATTTTATTTTTCATCCTAACAGGGTCAAAAGGATGAATAGTGCTAGAATTTCACATTTCCTCCTCCCCTATTTCTAGGTTTCCTTCGTCCCTGCTCTCTCCATCTCTCTGCTCTCTATCGTCCTCTATGAAGTTTATGGTAGGCATGAAATTGTAAACAACATAAGCAAGGTATACATTGCTGATATTTGAATCGCCTCTAGGCAACTAATAGCCTATTACAATCGTTAGTCACTTTGTTTGGCTGAAATGCTTTGAGGCTGGACCTTGTAGGCCTCAAGTTTCCAACATCCAATGCTTCTGGAATGCTACCTCATGAACTGCCTGGCTTCCAAACACTAAGAGCATACGTGCACGCATTTACATATGAAGAATCCTTTGTCATTTTTTTTATCTAATGTGCCAGCAGCTATTCACATGCCAGCCTTATGTCATCTGTCATACCTGAACTGAAAAAGTGATTTATTTTTCAATTAAGAAATGAGAAGAAAGAATACAGCAAATCCTATAGTTTCTGTGCTTCTAAGACAACATTGGAACTGTTTGTTTGTATCAGGTTTTGCTTTGGGAAGCACAATTGAATCAAAGACCAAAGGCATCTGGATGTGGTGTGTACCTCACCCTTCTGAACCAGGTAGGCCTATGCAAATTGTTTTTTTTATTATAATTTAGTATAATTTCATATTCTGCATTGGTAATTAACTTGTCTTAAAGCTGGGGTATGTGATGCTTTCCTAAGCCAATTAATTAAATCATCTTATACGGTTAGTCACCTTTGGAATGAACAAGACAATAAAACAACATCTAATCATTCTAACTCTTTGAGCCTAACACCCGCAAATTGCAGGCGTACTAGTCAATCCCATTCTTCTCGCTGTGCTCACTCACGCGGTTTACATGCCACAGATCCACAAAAACAAAATAAACTGCAGATAATGATAATAATAATAACAACAACAACAACGACAACAATAACATATATTTTCCCCATGTCAGTAGTTGTTTTCAGACTACTGTTTATCAAAGTATCCTCGACAAATGCTAGTTGAATTGAAATGGTCATTTCAGGACTATGGACAACATTGGCACTTATTACAAAGCAGCCCTGTGTCTGTTACAGCTACATTCTTAATTGTGAAAATTTAATATGAATAAAACATGAAAAATAATAAAATGTTCTGTCAAAGCTAGCCTAGATATATGGATAGCCTAGTTATATTGGCTGCAGTGTTGTGGAAGACATGATCTGACTCATCCCGTTGAACCTACACATAGCAGAATCTAAGACGCGTATTTATTTGCTGTCGTGCATCTCATTTGGGCTATATGTAAACAAACTTTTAGTCACTTTGAAAACTCCAGACAAAGTTGAACTTTTGGAAACAAGTGATGTGACGGTTCCAAAACGTTTTTCAGATCTCCATTTGACCTGTTTATAACAGCTTTCCTTGGCTGATTTGATCGTCTGGGTTAAATAGAATTATTTTACGGAGGAGAACATCAAGTCCGTTTCATAATCTCTCACACATAGGCTACTCGTTCAAACCATAGAGAATTATAAATAGGATAACATCAAAGCCCTTAAGTGGCAATAGCCTAAAACTATAATTTTGTAGGCTAATTACACGTTGTTTGAGTTTGAGATTTACACAAAATATTTTATTATCTGCTCAGCTTGCGCTACTGTAGAGAAAATGCTGAAACATTTTAGGCCTACAGAACAAATGTTATGGAACCTTCATATGGCAAAACAGAATTAAAGGAATATTCCACTTTTTAAAATTAGGTCATTCATCCTCTTCCCTAAAGTTACACATGTGGATGAAAGCATTTTGTTCTCAGTACATGCGTTTTCCCTGTCAGGCAACCCCAATTTTAGCTTTATCTTAGCTGTAGCTTAGCATAACGCTGGAATGTAAAGTTGCCAGTTATGCTCTTTGGCCACTTTACTTTCCACTTTCCAATGCCTAAACTGGTAAAATTGGGGTTGCCAGACCAGGAAGCCCATGCACTTAGACCAGTAAGAGGCTGAATAACCAATTTTCATAAAGGGGTGAAATATTCCTTTAAAATAAAATTTGAGTGTGAGGATTTTGCATATAAATGTGATTAATCACGATTAATTGGGGAAAATGTGTGATTAATCGTGATTAAAAAATGTTATCGTCCAGCCCTAGTCAAGTTGAAAAGTCATACAGTTGAAAAGTTGAAAAGTCATACTGTTACTGTCACAAAAAAGCCACAAATTGCACACAAGTTTCTTAATTATGGGCTTAACTGTAATGATGAGAGTGGTGAATGCGCCACTGTCATACTAAGTTGTTCTCATAGGATCTCCTACCCCAGCTTTAAACATTAGCTTATTGTCTATATGTATGAGTTGCAACCGGGTGATGAGCGGGTTAACAGCTTTCAAGGTGTACCGATATAAGGAAATACTTGCCTGACTTTTGCAGATCACACACTGGTGTTGCTGGACACTGAGGGACTTGGTGATGTCGAAAAGGTGAGAAAATACACTGAGGAAAATAATACTTTATTACTGTAGTTGAATTAATTTGATGACATGATCCAGAAACCACTCATAGTGAGCATGGATACAGATTCTGACTGAAGTCTTTCGTTCTGAAAAAAAGATGTCTTTGCTGTGTTACCGACGGGCTACGGGAAAAGTTTGATATACCAGCTGGTACCACTGGCCGGAACGCTAGCCTATTACGCGATGAGGCAGTTTGAAGGACAACGCAAGCACCGGTCCTTCCATTGAGGCACAGTCTTATGATATAGTCTGGCGAGTCAGGCGGTAACACTTTGCGGTAAGGGTATATGAATTATCATGAATTCATGCATGATTTCATTCATGATTCATTTGTGATTCATGCATTACTTCATCTCTTAATATCTAATGACTCATCAGGTATTAGCATGAATTCATTGTTTATCATTAATGACCTGCTGAAATAGCAGATGATCTTAAGCATTAAGCAGATGATCTTAAGCATTGAGTCATGACTAATTACACATGATCATGATGTTTTTGTTCAAAAGAATTAGATATGAGGAACTAGGCCAAAGTAGGCTAAATAAGTACTTTTATTATATCAAATTATATAAATCCCACACGTCAACTAAATTTTACCAATTTAACCATGTCAACACTTTAGTTGAGGGGGCACAAACTTGATCATGCTAATTAATCATGAATCATGATGATGTACCCAGAGTAACTAATACTTAAGATCATGTGCTATTTCAGCAGGAGGTCATTAATCACAAACAATGAATTCATGTTAATTCCTGATAACTCATTAGACTTTCAGAGATGAAGTAATGCAAGAATCATGAATTTATCATGAATGATTTCATGCATGAATTCATGATAATTCATGTACCCTTACCGTAAAGTGTTACCGTCCAGAGTTAAAGGGGAAATCCTGTCAAATTTCAACAAGAGCTCTATTGCTCAAGCTACTTGAGATTAGCAAATACTGAAGACGCAAGACATTTTAGTCCAACCATATAGGTTTCCTTGAACAGAGAGTAAGCCCTGACAGTTCACCCAATGGGGCAAGTTTTCAAAACTGTTTTCAGCATCTAAACATGCACAAAATGTCACCCCAAAAGCTTTGTAACATCATCAGACACATTACAACACACCTCTGTAGTGTTTTTGACTACAAATGTCTAACAAAGTGCTTAAAATTGTGTTTTTATGCATTGTTTACAAAACCGTTTTGTAAACAAACAATATTGGGCTGCTTGCATAAGCTCACAGTTTTAACCACTTTCCCAGCCATTTGTTGCCATACACAATACAGTTATGTGGTGTAATGTGTCTGATGATGTTGCATAACTTTTGGGGTGATATTTGGAGCATGTTTAAATGCTGTAAACACAGTTTTGAAAACTTGCCCCATTGGGTTAACTGTCAGGGCTTATTCTCTGTTCAAGGAAACCTATATGGTTGGACCAAAATGTCTTGCGTCTTCAGTATTGACTAATCTCAAGTAGCTTGAGCAATAGAGCTCTTGTTGAAATTTGACAGGATTTCCCCTTTAAGCCTCATACACATACGTCATTACTAGCTCATCGCCTCTAGCTAGCTCGCTGGGAAACACTCTCTTGTTACCAAGGTATCTATTTGTTTATTGGTCACTGCTGAAGTATCAGAGAGGAGCATGTTAAAAGTTATAATCACATGTCTGTGCATACCGTTGCATTTGCATTGTTTACAGTTCACTCATTGAATTTGTTTATTTTTTCATACGCCTGACGTGTATACCTTATGTGTTTAAATGTTTGTTTGTTTTTAATTTGTGATTAACATTAATTTAACTATGTAAAAAGGTAGACTTATAAGTGCCATTTAGCCTAAAATCATTCTGCCATTCCATATTTTTATCACATGGACTACATATTCTAGTTTTGTTACTTTTTTAACTGAGCGCTCATGTAACTTGAAGGCGCATGATACGAAGTATGACGATAGTTACTGGGTATGTAACTCCAGTAATACGAGTAATACTAACCCCTCTTGCCCAGTTGACTTTCAAAGCTTCAGGTTTTTTTTTCTGAATGGGAGCAGAATGAGAACCATACTCATATAAATGGAGTTACGTACCCAGTAACTATCATTATCATACTTTAAACTGTTGCATGCTCAGTCCATGTACCAAATTTGGTTCCACTACGTCAAAGCGTCACCAAGATATAATGTTGATCTACAGTAATTCTGACTGAATGGGGCATAATGAAAATGCAAATTCAAGTTGATACGCCCCATTCAGTTAGTGTTAGTTTCTGGTTCACTGCTCAGTCTCTGTTGTATCAAATTTTCATATTCTTTTTCCTACTTACAGCACAAGGGCAGATGAATGTTTCAAGGCAGACAAAGGCAGATGATTGTTTCTTACTACAACATGTCATGTTTTCGCAGGGCAACTCGAAGAACGATGACTGGATTTTCTGTCTGGCCGTGCTACTCAGTAGCACCCTGGTCTACAACAGCAGAGGCACCATTGACAACCAGGCCATAGAGAAACTCCAGTATCCTCTTTTCTCTTTAAAGGTCATTCATTGCTGTAATCAATGACAACGTTGACAACATACCGTCAACAATGTGCACTTTCAGAGCGATTTTTAGAAGGATAAAAGACTGTTAGCCAATCAGAAGTCATGGAAAAGATGGTGAGCAAAGTGTTGTTTGTAGGGCAGTCAATCAAGTTGAAGAGTCGGGGGATAAATTCAATTGTTGGGTAGCGTATAGGTAGAGTTCATCAAGTAGAGTTTATCATTACCTCTGCCAAGGTGTGTCTGTCTGCAAAGTCTGTGTACAACTTAACTCAAAAAGAACAGCATGGATTTAGATGAAAATTTGGGACAAGTAAGAACTGTTTAAATTTTGGTGGCGAATGGTTATCCAGAACACAATCTGGAATATATAGTTTCTGTGACCACATTGCATTGGTGGAGGTTTGCGCTCTACAAATGCTTTTCTAGTTTAGGCAGTGATCATCAGGATAGTGGACTGGTAATCAAATGTTAAAGTCAAGGATTAGAGGCAATAAAAGGGCAGCAGTTAAGGTAGCTCTAGACCAAAGATGCGCGACGAGACCGGCTGCAACGTTCTATAAACCTGGATGTTCTAAAACTCTCAAACTGCGATTTGACATGTTAAATCTTTTGCGATGGCTTGCAACTGTCTTCAACAACCTGTGACGATTCATTCACACCGCCGCAACTCCGTTCTATAACCGTTTCGTCTCGTCGCAGTCTGAATTGCCCTTTAAAGGTGCAATATGAGTTCCTGCATTTTCCGGGTGATTTCATTTTTATCTGAAATTGTAGGCATGATTCCCTACCTGTCTGCCCCTTGAATACACTGTGAAAAAGTCTGGTCAGGGGCTGTAAAACTCAAGCAAACATATGGGGCCGGATTCACCAATAATAAAGATAAAAGTGAAATTGCTCGGAAAACCAGGAACTCTTATTGCACCTTTAGTTCATAACAATCAAGATATTTTAAATTGTAAAATACTAAATTCAATCATCCTGAAACTTTGGGAAGCCCTAACTTTTGCTAATGATTCCAACATATAAAAAAATACATTTATTTTCCTTTCAGGAATTTGTTAAACCTCTCACGTCAGATTTGGCAAACAGGCTACTCCATCTGTATATAATTGGACAAACCACTTCAACCACTTATATCGAAACCTACCAGTTGCATCTCGTGATCCAAAGTGATTTCTTGTTTTCAACTGTTCCAAACAAACATAAATGGCAGTATCTGCGCCATAATTGCCACAGTAATCAATTTAACTCCTATAATATACATGTAGATGTCCCTTTCATATACAACTGTTAGTAGTGTTTTGTAAGTTTACAAGAGATGAGCTACGTCAACAATCTCGCCCTGCGGCGTTCAATATCAGTCTTGAAATCCCTTTAAAGGAGAGTACCGGAGTGAATTCAAGCATAGCCCTGTTGAAAGAGCTTGCTAAATGCGCTAGGTAGCGAGTGGAACAAAATTATTTGGTACAGCACAGACCGAACGCGAACGCAGAAGCGAACAGGCACTTTAGACTGAATCAATGGGACCTGACTGTTGGAAACCGAAAGGAAGATCTGAGGTTACATTGACTCAATGTAAAGTGTTTCACGTTCGCGTTAGGTCTGTGCTGTTCGAAAATCTTTAATTTCATGCGAAATATATTGCTGTTAGAAAGCTTGTGCAGCAGGACTATGCTTAAACTTACTCCATATTGCTTTAAATAGACGAGATCTCAGATACCTGCGCTCAAGGGGGCGCTGCATCTTCCGTGAGGGAGATTAGGGATTTTCACCTGCATGATTCTTACAGAGACACCAGTTTTTTCGTAGGAGCCACTCCTTAACCAATCACAGCTACGTGACAGACCTGACTAAACACATACGTGTGAAGTCGGTGGCTGAAAGCAATGATGATGACAATGAAGAGGACAGTCAATTTGTCCGCTTCTTTCCCAGCTTTGTTTGGGCCGTTCGGGATTTCACTCTGGAGAGGAAGATCAATGGTCGAGACGTGAGTGAGGACGGGTATTTGGACTTTGCCTTGCAGCTCAAGACAGGTTAGTCTCCTTGAATGAGTTTTTTGTTTTTGTGCTCATAAGATTCTGTCTTGATCGATTTGTTCACCAGATGTAGTAGTAGCAGTGATGGCATAGCTGTTAAGAAACCTACTGTAACTTGGAAATTAAAGGTGGTTTCATTGAGCACCTTGTCCTGCATCCTCAGGTTGAGACTGTAAAGGCGTATGAAGTACAACCTCCCAAGAAACTGCATCCGCAAGTTCTTCCCTGACTCGGAAGTGTTTCACTTTTCCGTTCCCGACTTCAACAAACAAGATGAAGAACCTGGACTCCATGCCTGAGGATGATCTTGACTCTGAGTTTCTGGAGGTCACAGACCGTTTTTGCACCTACATCGCTGAAGAGAGTCGAGTGAAGCACATGCAGTGGTGGTTATAAGGTCACTGGAAGTAGTGAGTAATAAAATATTTAAAAAGTAAAAATAAAAAGTATTTGTTATATTATGTATTTGTTATCTTACCCTTGGCTATAGTTCTCTGAAAGAAAAAATGAAACGTGCAATCATCCATCTGTGGCTATCAGAGGAAAAACACCATGTAATATCTTGTAAAACTGTAGAAATGCCAAACACCTGTGGAATTGGCAGGACTCTAAAAACCAATTCGATCATGACAGTGATATTTATCAGACAGAGCAAACAAAATGGTCACTTGATATATCATTTCACTCCAGGACTCACATACTCTTTTATTTGAATCACCCTACACCGTCTTCTTTTATTTCAAGGGTAAGTGGTAACAAATATTAATATTAGACCAATTGTCATTGTTGTTGTATTAAGGATTGAGCCACCTTGTGAAGATCTACGTGGACACCATCAACAGTGGCAGTGTTCCCTGTCTGGAGAACGCTGTGAATGCCCTGGCAGAGATAGAGAACCAGTCAGCTGTGAACGAGGGATTTAGACTCTATGAGCAAGGCATGGAGCGTCTTAAAAAAGACTTTCCCATAGATTCCGGATCACTCTCAGCAGAACACCAACGTCTTGTAGGCGATGGCAGAGAAGGAATTCCACAAACGTTCTTTCAATGACGAGGGATCAAAATACTTTAAAAAAATGACGGTGAGTGTGATCTATAGGACCTTGCCAAATCATGAAATACTTGCTCTGCATTAACCCTCTCTGATCTAACAGATACAGGGTTGGATGCATTTGAGATTTTGTTTTTCATATTGCCATTTTTGTTTCTTATTTCTATAAATAATTGTAAAGCTGTTCGTATTCAAAATGTGGTCTTTGGTTTGCCCTCAATGGTGCCTTCCAGGGAGCGCTACCTTCAAGGCACTACTCTCCTTGGTTTAGGGTTAGGATGAGGGTTGAGAGGGTTAGGCCTATGGTTAGGAATAGGGTAAAGGTAGTGCCTTTTAGGCTGTACTGCCTGGAAGGTGTCTTTGGGGGCAAAAAAAACACCATTGAGCTCAAAATGTGTAGGGGACCAATATTTGATATCATAGGTTTCAATCATGTCAGTGTTTTTAAGTCATGTCAGTGTTTTATTATTACCTCCGCCAAGGAGGTTATGTTTTCCCCGGCGTGTGTGTGTCCGTCTGTCTGTCTGTGTGTGTGTCTGTCTACAACATAACTTGAAAATTACTGCACTGATTTGGATGGAATTTTTGGATTACGTCTGGGACAAGGAAGAACTGATTCGATTTTGGTGGTGAACGGTGATCCAGAACCCCCCCTGGAGTGGATTTTGTCAAAAGTGAAACTAACAGTTCAGCTGTCCCATACTTTGTCTGATTCACACAAAACATAGTACACATCATCTTTGGACCATGCCTCACAAAACTTATCCTTTGTTTTGTTTGAAAGTCCAAGTGCTCGCCTTATGGCCAATGAAATTTTACGGCGAAGTCGCCAAACAGGAAGTGACCTCATATCTTGGCTATCCTTTGACATATCACATCCAAACTTGGTATATGGACTCTTCACCCGGTCCTGATCAGAAAAAAAAAATTACGTTACACTCTCTAGCACTCCTAGTGGTCAAACATTATATCTCAGCTAGGCTTTGACATAGTGCAACCAAATTTGGTCTATGAACTGACGACCCAGTCCTGACTACGTAGAAAAAAATGTACTCTCTGTAGCACTCCTGGTGGTCATACATTATATCTCGGCAACGGTTGGACGTATGATAACCTAATTTGGTATATGGACATCTGTCCACTGTGCAGGGTCTAGCGCCGCCAGTTGGTCATCACTGGATAATCATGCATATGCTTGCAATTTAGTGTGTCAAGAGGGGTGAAGTGGGGGAAGGGTTAAAATGACCACATTGCCTTGGCGGAGGTCTGCCAACACACACAATAAAGCCAAAAGGTATGTTTCAATTGTGGTCCTTAAAGGATGGCTCCGGAGTAAGTTTAGGCATAGCCCTGTAGCACGAGCCTTCTAACGGTAATAGATTTCACAGGGAATGAAGAATTTCGAATTTCGAGCACCATAGACCGAACGTGAACGTGAGGCACTTTACATTGAGTCAAAGGTACCGCAGGTCTTACTTTCGGTTTCGAAGAATGAGTTTCCATTGATTCAGTGCAAAATGCTTGCTCGCTTCTGCATTTGGTCTATGCTGTTCCAATTCATTTTGTTCCACTGGGCAATTGACACATGGACAAAAAACATTTAAGAATTAAAACCGCTAGCGGCGATGATGGGCCCTCGCACCAGGTGCACCGCAAAGAGTGCATACCGCAAGAGTGGTGCACAGTGAATGCACTTTCACTCGGAACAGCTGTGCTCTCTTTGTCTCACCCTCACCCTGTCTCACACACTCACTCAGTCTGACTTTTACAGCATGATCGGTGCACAAGCCCGTTCCGGGCTCGTGCACCTCCGTGCTCGGGCCCTAATAATAATAATCGAAGGAAAACCAATAGGGCTTCGCACCGGTCGGTGCGCAAGGCCGTTCCGGCCTCGTGCACCTCGGTGCTCGGGCCCTAATAATAATAATCCTTACAAAACCAATAGGGCTTCGGACCGGTCGGTGCGCATGGCCATTCCGGCCTCGTGCACCTCGGTGCTCGGGCCCTAAAAAGAAAAAAGGAGGGACATGGATCAACAAATATTTAAGAAAAGCATGTAAAATGAAACAAAGGAGGACAATAGTAAACACACTGACAATAGATGCAAATAAACAAGGGCAAGACTGAGATGCGTAGGCAGTGCAAAAACGTCTTTACCAAAGGATCTTTTGATCTCAATCTATGTCCGCCAGCATACATGTAGCCTCACAAAAAAAGGTATATACATAGGCCTACTGTAGGTATGACCTCACCAACTGAAGAGTTGAGTTTGTAAATCCCAAGGCTTTGATTCAGTTTGACATCTATCTATTAACGCAAGGAACGTCTGTCTGTGCGTCCGTCAAATTTAGCATCTTGCTAATGACACAAGTGAGTGCAGTGCCAAGTTTGTTGTTTGGACAAATATTAGCAAAGATGTAGTTAAATGAAGCCACTCCAACTACGTCACTCCCCCTCTTGCTCCCAGAGCAGTGCTTTCGGTGGAGAAAAAAAAAAAAAAAACCTTTGCTACCCGGGCAATGCACTAGACCTTTTAAGCAAGCTAAAAGGCGTTTTGAAGGTCTATTAACATCATGCCATAACAATTCCCCTTCTACCTCTTTCCTAATAAAATCTGTAAAAAAATAGAAGATGGGTATATGGAGTGGGTTTTTATAAAGCCTGTATGAAAATCAAATAGCAGGCCAGGGGCGATTCTAGGTTCTGAACTTTAGGGGGGCTCAGCCCCCGGTTGATCTGATATCACCAAGTAATTACTGATCCAGGATCAACATCAAAGTTGTTGGTCCAGGATCAATGTTACAGGTGACCAATCAGGGATCATTTGTGATTGATGATGTCATTGCCCTGCGACATGAAAAATATTCAAATTTCCCTCTCTTTTTACAACTGACCCAAAGATCATGGAATACTGAGCAAGATAAGGCATCATAATACATTTCAATGGGAGCAAACTGGAATACTTCCTGTCTGCATAAATGCATTACATCACAATAAGAAAGATTCTTTAAGTCTGCATAAATCATTACATCACAATAAGAAAACATTCTTTAAGTCTGCATAAAGGGGGATTTTTCCCCCCTCCCCCTTGCAAAAATAGAACCAGGAACTGAACAAGCGTTGACACCTCTCGCTCCGCTTGAATCCTCTCTGACTGACCATTTTGAGCCTACAGGACTTCTGACAGAGCTCCACAGTTTTCTCAAAGCAGAGGAAAGATTAATAAAAAAATTCAATTTCAAACCAATGATTTAGATACTTACTTTTTCTATTTCAAACCACTTTAGATACTACCCACTAGCTACAGTATAACATTAAAAATTGTGGTGGGTTAAAAATAAAAAATAAAATTAAGATGCTAACCACTAGCTACAGTATGACATAAAAAAAGTGGTTGGTTAAAAATAAAAAATAAAATAAAATAAGATCAAATATTGGTGAGTACTTTTTTTAGTGGATTGCTAAAAGCTCAGGGGTGTGTTTTTGAAAGCATAGGCCTACTTGTTAGCCAGTTAGCATCTTGAGTAGTTCAAATGGGCTAACATATTTAGCAACTATGACAGCTAACATAGTTAACAACTAGCTAACATAGTAGCTAACATAGTTAGCAACTATGGTTTAGGGGAAATACACACCTACTAGTGATCCAGGACCATTGTTCATTTTACTGCTCAAAGTGATCCAGGACCATTGTTCGTTTTTCCGCTCACAGCGATCCTGGACCATTGTTCATTTTCCGCTCACCAATAGTGATCCAGAACCAGTTTATTTTACCGCTCACAGTGATCCAGGACCATTATTCATTTTACCACTCATAGAGATCCAGGATCAAAGTTTATTTTACCGCTCAGTGATCCAGAACCAGTTTATTTTACTGCTCACAGCGATCCAGGACCAGTTTATGTAGGCTACCGTTCACAGTGATCCTGGGTCATTATTCATTAGGCCTATTCATTTTACTGCTCTCACAGTGATCCAGGACCATTGTTCATTTTACCACTCACAGCGATCCAGGATCAAGGTTTATTTTAATAGTTTTCTAATCAGTAAACTGCAAAGCTTTGATAGACAATTCAGTACATTTAACTCTTCGTCAAAGAAAGACCAGGAGAAGGGTTCCATTTAATCCATAGTAATTGCAAACTCATAAATCCATTGCATCAAAATAAAACCATGATAAAGAATAAAAAGCATGATATCGGATGGATAAAATAAGCAGTGGTCCTGGATCGCTGTGAGCGGTAAAATGAACAATGGTCCTGGATCGCTGTGAGAGCGGTAAAATGAACAATGGTCCTGGATCACTTTGAGCAGTAAAATGAAAAATGGTCCTGGATCACTGTGAGCCAGGGCTGCCAACTTTTCAAAAAACCTTGGAGTGAGATTTTTTTTTTTTTTTTTTGGGTGGGGGCACCATTTTTCCGGCACACGCTAAACCGAAGGAGGAGGGTGCAGTGGTAGGCCCGTGTGAGAAATTTGTAGCTGATTTTCAATGATCCCGTCATTGTGGTGTTTTTGGGACCATCCTGCGGAGGATGCACAATACATTCAAATGAGGGGCTGGGGACCTGCCCTCCGGAAATTTTCCATTCCGTTGATGTGATTTCCTGCAATCTGGTGGATTTTGGGGTGGCTTGCTGGTGATATGCATTACCTAAATTACATGTGATTGAGATTCATAATTTCTGTGTAGGCTACTGTTTTGCTAGGCCTTCACAAGTAAATCAGTAAAGCTGAGCACTCAGCTTGTGATCAACAAATAAGGGTAAACAATAGGCTACAGTATTGAAAATGCTCTCATAATTAGAATAGTGTATTAAAATATGTTCCTGTTTGTGCCAGGCCCCTAGAATTATCCTGACATCCCTGTACTGAGCAAGGTCTGTAGGTCCTGACATGGTCTAATTTGTTGGATAATTGGCTGTAATTTGTTGCATTAGGCTACATACAGTAATTGTAGTCCATCTTAAATTTATCAGGATGTAGTATATTCTCTGGTGCTATTTCGTTAGGCAATACTGGGGTCCTCTACAGATAGGCTAGCTCAGGAGCAAGAGCAGCTCCCTACCTAACTCCCTCCCTAGCTTTTTAAAGGGTCTAAGGAAATGTAATATAGGCCTATCACAGGGGTCGGCAACCCGCGGCTCTTGAGCCGCACGCGGCTCTTTAGCACTCCCCTAATGGCTCAATGGAGGGTTTGCAAAAATGTGTGAAAATGGAAAAATAACTTTTTTTTTTTTTTTTTTTAATATGGTTTCTTAGGGGGTAAACATGACACAAACATTCTTATGTTGTAAATATATATATATATATATATATATATATATATATATATATATATATATATATATATATATATATATATATATACAGGGTGCGATTTGTGAAAAAAACAGAGGGGGGATGTTTCTGAAACGCTATTGCGTTGGTGACGTCATTACTAGTTCTCCCAACCCCCCCCCCCCCCCCAAAAAAAAAAAATATTCTGCTTATCCATTCATTAAAACAATCATGGCATTAGTAGGCCTATGTATTCTACAGCGCAGTGCCTACCAGATGCCTCTGAAGTAGGCTACCGCAGTTCATGTGACTGCTGCTGCTGCGTGTAGAGCGCAATCCTGACAAATGACATTTTTCACAAAACTTAGAAACTCTCTCGTTCAGACCCTCCTGCTGCTTACGGTGTGTTAAATATTTAAATAAAGTGCTGCAGATTACATTGTTTAATGTAGCCGATAATAGCCAAATTACTTTGATAGCTCAGAGATATGTTGACCCAACCCAAGACATTCGTTGGATCCGACGGTACGCGCTGAAGTGCGCTGGAAACGTTAACCTATTTTTTTTTTTTTTTTTTTTGCAACTGTGAGGAAAGCCAGGGCATTGAGCATAAAAAATAGCCAATGCAAATAGGACCAACTAGGCCTTCTTACGTAATGTATTGTTTGAGCATTTTGCCTAGATTATGCCATTTATTGGTCATTTTCTACAACTGGCTGATTTAGCCTACCTAAAATGTGTTCTCATCCCCGCGGATTCGGATATTTTGCTTGACGTTGACATTACACACATTTCATATCAAACTTAAATTGTGCCTTTGCCAAACAGTTCGTTTTCCTTTGCACAAAGTTGTTCAAACAATGTGATAACATTATGAAGTTTCCTTTCGTTTTCCTTCTCGTCTATAGCTTTAGTCTTTCCAGTGAGAAAAAAACACCTGCGCTTATGATAAAGTTCGAGGCAAAGCGAGCCAGGAGTTGTCACGCACACAATCCAGGACACAGGACGCAATTTTTTTAATTTTATAATTCGCTGCACACTAGATGTTTGTTAGTCGCATTGCTTGCATACTGTCACGAGATATCAAGGGGGGATAAATGTTATCCCCACCGGAGATAAAATTATTCAAGCAGTGGCAGGGATACCAAAACCAGAGGTTAGGAAATCCGACCCATCCCCCCCACCAAATCGCACCCTGTATATATATATATATATATATATATATTTATATATTATCATTTTAACTTGCTAACATGTCCCCTGAAGAAAGTGGGGCTACTCGTTTGAGACTTGCCAATTTACTCACCATCAACCAGTTGACTGTTAACACCCGGCCCCTTAGTCAAAATCTGAAAGCCAATGTGACCCTTCGACCAAAATAATTGCGCACCCCAAACGTGATACTTTGCACGCACCTTTGACCAGCAGCCTAGACAAGTACACGCTACGTGATACTTTGCACGCACCTGTGATCCACAGCCTAGAGAAGTAGGCTACACACTATGTGATACTATGCACGTATCTGTGATCAGCAGTCTAGACAAGTTGGCCACACGCTACGTGACTACTTTATAGCCTACGCACCTGTGATCAACAGCCTATAGGCAACTATGCATTAAAAGCAGCCACAGCGTAAGCCACTTTTCATTCTACACTGTAAAAAAAGAAAAGTTAGCAGAACTTGAAATTTCAAAGTCCGATTTCACTGGCTTTTTTTAAGTTAGCCCAACTCATTAACGTAAGTTAACACACTGTTAAAAAAGAAAAGTTTGCTGAACTTAAAATTGTAAGTCAACCCATGTCACTGGCTTTTTTAAGTTAGTCCAACTTCAGAGTGCATAACTTGATATTTCAAGTTGCCAGGACTTAAAATAAGTAGTCAGAACATAGCATCTTAAGTCAGTTTCTGTAAGACTAAGGATTTCCATAGGGGCTGATACAAACCCTCTTCAGATCTCAATGAAAAAATTCTCATAGATCAGGGGTCGGCAACCCGCGGCTCTTTAGCACCCCCCTAATGGCTCAATGGAGGTTTTGCAAAAATGTGTGAAAATGGAAAAATAACTTTTTATTTATTTATTTTTTTAATATGGTTTCTCAGGGGGTAAACATGACACAAACATTCTTATGTTGTAAAAATGTGTGTAGTTGTATATTTCATTTAATATGATATTCAAGAAATGTGCGCTTCAAATGCTGGAAGCCGTTTTTATCATTCGAGCGCAAGCTGACAGTCAGGGATAGAGCGAGGCACGCTCTCCCACTTCTCATCCCTGAGAGAGTTCATAGACGCCCATCACGATCACACACTCAACAGTGATTATTTGCAAGGTGCAAGGTCCGATGATGTAGCCTAGTGTCTGTAGCTGAGGGGGAAGAGAAGGATGCTGCTGCGTTTGACAGTTGCACAGACTTCGTTCCATTTGCGAACTTATGAGACGAGGATAATGCACAGAAATCGAAATTTAGCCTATCTGTCTTATTTTCGACTGACTGATGAATTTTTAAGCCAGCTGCTTTTTAATCGCAAACTGCGTTACCCCTTTGGGATTGTAATTTATTTAATCTCTGACGCTGAGTAAGGGAGAGAATTAAAAGATTGTTTTATTTATTTTTCTCATTTGCACTAACTTAGGCTACTTAACTTGCCATTTGACTTACCTTTTCAAAAGGCAGCCGTTTTATTTTTATAATTGCAAGTTGACAGTTGTTGAACATTAAGTTCTATTGTTATTGACGTTGAAGAGAACATTTAATTTCCACACGGGCTGAAAATAGCATGAGGCTATGCACTTTTTTGTTCTTGAGACCTAAAACCAGTGCAACAAAAACCAAAACACTATAATATTGTAATGGGAGTTAGGCTAAACTTGAAGCAGCAATAGGCCTATCGTACAACAGTAGTCACGTGGTGCGCAATTCTCTCAAGGATGCGCTGCAGGGAAAATAAACATTTAATCATGAATGTTCATTTTGTAGGCCTATTTGTAGCCTACTTAGTCATTTTAATAGTAGACATACAGCTTATGTACTGACAGTCTATGTTGCCTTATATAAGGCTTTTAGATTTTTGCGGCTCCAGACAGGTATGGGTTTTGTTTTTTTGGGCCAATATGGCTCTTTGAACATTTTGGGTTGCCGACCCCTGGCCTAGTATCTAAATCTGTGGTTTGAAATTGAAAAAGTTAGTATCTAAATCATTGGTTTGAAATTGAAATTGAAATTTTTTATTAATCTTTCCTCTGCTTTGAGAAAACTGTGGAGCTCTGTCAGAAATCCTGTAGGCTCAAAATGGTCAGTTGCAAAAAGAGAGGGAAATTTGAATATTTTTCATGTCGCAGGGCAATGACATCATCAATCACAAATGATCCCTGATTGGTCACCTGTAACATTGATCCTGGACCAACAACTTTGATGTTGATCCTGGATCAGTAATTACTTGGTGATATCAGATCAACCCTCAGCCCCCAGAGTTGATAGAGGCTCCTGGTTTGAACATCATGCTTTCCAATGCTTAGATTTACGCATTTTTAATCATAACAACCAGCTACGAAATCGATCCAACCACAAGCACTGACATGCAGCCCCCGTAATGTTGTGACTTCATAAGACATAAATAATGTTTGTAAAAACTTGTATGCAGAGGTGCCATCACATGTTTTAAAGTAGTGTTGGCAAATTTCTATGGTGATTAGCGTAAAATGTGTTAGACGTAGGCCTACAGTAGGCTCATTATAAATGCTGGTCATACTGGTGGAGGAGGAATTGGGTTTTTCATGGACATCATATTGCTAATGTCACAGAATAGGACTACCCAGCAGTTGTGAATCAAAGATGGTATATTTATTTGTTAAAGTAGGGTAGACTTGCTGGGGGGTCTGGGGAAAATTTTGGTTTAGTTAGAAGTTTTTTCCTGCATTTTGGTACATTTTAACAGGTTATTATAGCCTATATAGGCTATAATTTAAAATTATCCTATTACTTGAGCACTTCATGTCATGTGAGATTTGAAGTTTGATGTTGCACTAAAAAGTAGTATTGCTGGGGCAATACTGAGGATGACAGCCCTGCTTGAATGATATGTTCAGCTCCATGGTAATAGTAAGTAAGGATAATACAAGGCCCACTGTATGAGAAAAGTTTATTTTGGAGTGTTAAATGCTCTGGTGAAATGTGAATGATAAGGGAAAACTTCACTCTAGGAGCATTAGATTCTTTGCTACTGTAATTGTCATTGGCTCTCTGTAAATCAAACATAGGCTTCATTCTTGAAATGGAATTATTGAAAAATCCATCTAGATTGTTTCCAGCGTATCAGTTCACTATCCATGCCTTAGATTCTTGAGCAAGGTAGGCTCTTTGCCTTTCAGGCTAATTATCATACTTTTAAGCTGTAGTTTCAGTTATTACCTGTGCCACCTATAGGCCTATGACTTCCAATAGCTTTAGAATCAAAAGAAAAAATAATAATAAAGTTGAGAGCATGTATTTTAATATTTTATTCCTAGTTTATTGCGCAAAGAAGAATGAAGGTGCAATAAGGCTGCATCATATTCCTTTCTATCAGGGGTAGTCCTAACCTCTATGATGTCCTGGGTCAACAGGCACCTTATCTGTCACCCCTCCTATTGCACAGACATGGCCCTTGGTAATAGAATATTTGGGTAATAGACAATTTATCTGTTGAAATTGCAGGTCTATTATAAAGTCCAGTATTTTTGTTTTGTTTTGTTTTGTTTTATTTCTTGAGCTCTTGGTTACTAGATGTAACCCAGCAGCCAATTAAGCCACCAGATAAAGATAGTTCTCTGTAAAAATATGGGCGATCTTTAAACTGAAATTGAACCCTGTATTGCCCGAGCAAGTACATCACAAGTGGTACCAGTGAATTCGTCTGGCTGTCTAATACTTCATTGTAGGATCAGATATACCCATACCAAAGCTTCCAAAAGACAATGAAGCAAACCTGTGTCACCCGCGATTAATTTTTTTGGCGCTCGCGTGCGCAAAAAAAAAAAAACGGTCCGTAATTTTTAGGGGGGCTGAGCTAAATTTTAGGGGGGCTTGAGCCCCCCTAAAAATGGCCTAAAATCGCCACTGTAGCAGGCACTGCTCTGCCATGATAAGATGTCAGGAATTTGTTTTAGTGTGTTCCACACAAGACAATATAGTACATATACTGGACACAGACTGACAGAATATACAAAAACAAAGTAAAAAAGAACAGATGAGAACAACCTACCTACTTACCTAACGACTTATCAAAGAAGGGCATGGAGAATGAAGAAATTAAAATAAATAAATAAATGGGAGTGAATAAATGATTAACCAATGTTCTTAAACATTTTCAATATTCTTTTAAAGGAATATTCCACATCTTTATGAAAATTGGTTATTCACCCCCTTACCTGGAGTTACATTTGTGGGTAAGAGCATTTTGGTCTCAGTGCATGCGTTGTCCTAGTCTGGCAACCCCAATTTTACTTTTAGCTTAGCATAGGCACTGGAAAGTAAAGTTGCCAAAGAGTTGCTATCTGGCAACTTTGCATTCCACACCTATGCTAAGCTAAAGCTAAAAAATGGGTAAAATTGGTGATCCCGTACTAGGAAAGCACAAGCACTGAGACCAAAATGCTTTTACCCACATATGTAACCCGGAGTAACAAGGTGAATAACCAATTTTTATAAAGAGGTGGACTATTCCTTTAACCGTATGGTTTCCGCTTGTGCGGCATCTACAGGAGGATGTTGCACGACTCTATGAGCAGCTGGGCACTCAAAATGAGGAGGCATCGGTGAAGTTCTGCAAGAAGCTTCTTTTTGATGAGTACGCCCCAATAACTGCCAAAATTCAGCAAAAGACCTACACCAAGGCAGGAGGCTACGAGATTTACTGCCGCGACAAAGATGTTATAGTGGCCAGATATAGACAACATGACAAGAAGGGAATGAAGGTGAGGGTTCTCTCCCTCTCTCTCACTCTCTCTCCCTCTCTGCGTGTGTGTGTGTGTGTGTGTGTGTGTGTGTGTGTGTGTGTGTGTGTGTGTGTTTCTAACTGTATTCTCTGTTTTGTGTCATAAGCTGTTTTCCTGTTTTGTTCCATAGGCAGAGGAGGTGCTGAAGGAGTTTCTCCAGGAGAAGAACTCTGATGCCAACACCATCTTAACAGTGGATGAAAGGCTCACTGAGGCGGACAAAAAGATGGCTGGTAATGCAATGCCAAACAGTATTCAAATTTGTTATAATGTGTCAGCAACAAAATCAGCAATTTCATTTTGAAGCCTGATTTAATAATGCTAATAATCAATTACATTGTATAGCATTGATCTTGCAGACGCTTGTTTTTAAAATGACTGTCAATTTGTCATTTCATTTGTCAATTACCCCAGGAGTCATTCCATTTCTTTTCACCTAATGACTCTCATCTGACTATTTCTAAATTTCTTTAAAGAAATTCTAGTTGTGATGAACTGATGAAAAGAAGAATCTAATATTTAATAAGAATCTAATATTTAATAATATTTGATAAGAATCAAAATATTTAATGAAGGATAGGTTAAATGTTTTGGGGCATTTTTTGGCATCATACTGTACTATGAAAAGCCATTTTTAGACTCGCATGTAGCCTTCAAATGTTCTACTGTTTAAAAGTCATTATCTGGGGGGGCGCCGTACTTTAGGGGGCTAGAACGTCATGCCATTGGTCCGGGGACTCAAGTTCAGGTACGACTCAAGGTCATTTCTTGATCCTTACCCATCTCTCTTTCCTACTCATTACTTTTAATAATAGCTGTCAGATGTGGAATATCAGGAATGTAGCTTAAGGATAACCTAGAATGAGGTACTTCAAGTTCTTCCAAAATGAAAAACTAACATACAGCTGCAAGCAGCAATGAGGCAAAAGCCTCACAAGCACAACACTGCCAGTCTGTCCAATTCCCCCCAGCCCACCTCTTTTCTCCCCAGCCTCCCACTCCCACAAAACACAGTTTAGAACTCTGCCCCATTGGGTTTACTTGGGTTTCCTCTGTTCAAGGAAACCTATATGGTTGGACCAAAATGTCTTGGGTCTTCAGTATTGGCTAATCTCAAGTAGCTTGAGCAATAGAGCTCTAGTTGAAATTTGACTGAACTTGCCCTTTAAGAAATGTTATCGCTTGCAATGAGGTATGGGACAGGTCGTTTCTTCATTTGGCGCCAGATTTGTGGCCATCAACCTTTTCCATTTTTTATTCACATTTTTACTCATAACGGATGGTTGTATCACCTACCATCTAACTGGTTAGACCGAGTAAAGCTTTAAAGGAAAATACCGGAGTGAATTCAAGCATAGCCCTGTTGAAAGAGCTTGCTAAATGCGCTAGATAGCGAGTGGAACAAAATAATTTGGTACAGCACAGACCGAACGCAAACGCAGAAGCGAACAGGCAGTTTACACTGAATCAATGGACTCGACTGTTGGAAACCGAAAGTAAGATCTGAGGTTACAGTGACTCAATGTAAGGTGTTTCACATTCGTGTTAGGTCTATGCTGTTCGGAAATCTTTTATTTCATGCGAAATATATTACTGTTAGAAGGCTCGAGCAGCTGGGCTATGCTTAAACATACTCTGGACTTATACTTTAAGCGCTTTTAAACAGGAGTTTTCGAAACATCAATGGCGAAAATGAATGGGCAGCATGTTTCGTTGAACCTGAGCCGATTTTTCGAGGGGGCGTAACTGGGCGGGGCTTGCATGGTCTATGTGTGCCAAGATATGAGATCACTTCCCGTTTGACGACTTTCATCGGCCGTAGAAGCTGAACACTTTAACTTTCGAGAAAAACTGTGGGTTTCTTTTGTCACACATGAGGTCTGAAGATGACGGGTAGCAATTTTTGTCAAAGTATGCGACCACTGAAACTTTTGTTTCGCTTTCCACACAATCAAAAATGGCGCCATTCCACTATGGTGGAAAATGACATCATTGGTTGCCATTACATCATTGTTCCAAAACTTTGACCTGCTGGTGGGGTTAGTATGTTGGGCTACCATGAAAGAATGATCATGGGAACAAGCCAAATCACTGGCAAATTACAGCATTTTCCTAGCCTAGAACTCTAGTGGTAGCAAATTCAATTTACTCAGTGAGTATGTCTTGCCATCAGCTATAGGTTGTACTCAGACGTCGGTGGTGTCTGAGCTGTTTAAATCCAAGCACACCGCTATAGGTTGTATTCAGACATCATGGTGTTAAGCATGGCCGTAGCGAGCATTACTGAGGTCAGAGATGCACGCAAAGCATAAAAAACATAGATCTACTGAAATAGTATTTGAACTAATTTTTGAACTCCGTCTGTTCATTACTGACTTTGACTAGACTAACTTATTGAATAAGTTACACTATTATGCATATCATGCACTACTATGCATAGCTGCCACAGCAAAGGGAAAAATCTGAGACATCCCAAACCCCCTCTCCCTTCTCCCACCAGTTGTGAGAGACTTTAGTACCACCTAAATTGAATGAGGGTGCTCCATTTCTGCAATTGGATGATAGAAAACTTCATCATGATCCCACAGAAATCTGTGAAATTAACACAGTTCGTAAAAATGCAACCAATTGTGGGATCACATCATTGTAGATTTTTTGTGTGATAGAAACAGTAATCACACCAAGTGAAAGTCAATGAGACGGAGATCCTTCCTAATACACTGAGTAATGCTGAATATGCACCTGTCTCTTTTAAGCACAGAATTCTTTCTAAAGGCTAAAGGCTATTTATGATTTTGAGTCAACAGTGTAACCTGCCACTGATTGAGTTTGGAGAAAATATCTTATTTCAGTGAGTGAGTTGTGTCCAGTGGGTGTGATTTCTGTGTTCCCATCATAAGTCTACAATGGGAACAAAACCAGAGATTGCAGTTTTAATGGGAACAAAACCAGAGATTGCAGTTTTAAGAATTGTGTTCATTTCACAGATTTCTGTGAGATCAGATTGAAAACTTATCTCTGCAAATTATAAGTTTATATTATAATGTGTCATGATTTTGCAAGTTCAGCCTTTATAAAGATGAAGATATTTCCCTTGCCTAATATGAGCAATCTTTATATTAAAAATGAACCCTCTTATTCTCAAGCAAGTAAGTTAGCAATAGTTAGTAGCCAATAGTTGTCTAGTTTAATTTGATACCAAATACCTCCATTGTAAAAGCAGATATACCTACATATAGCTTCCGAAAGACAATGAAGCAAAACCCGCTAACTCGCGCAAAAGGGTTACTGTAATTTATTGACATATCTGGGATGAAGGTTTAATGAACTTATTTTCGGCACGAAAAATTACCTAGTTCCTGGCCTCGGTGTCCTCTATTGTAGCTACGGCCATGCCTGTTAGAAGGTTCGCTGCTTGGCCAATTACTCTCTCTCTCCCACCAACTCCTCCCCTCCCAGAGGCCCAAGAGCAGGCGAAGCTTCAGGAGCAGAAGGAAGAAGTGTTGAAGCAGCGTCAAGAGGAGCTGCAGCGCCACCTGGAGGAAGAGCAGCGTCACCAGGAAGAGCGGATGAAACGCATGGAGGAGAAGATGGAGGAAGAGAGACGTCTCCATTGCGAGGAGCTGAGCCGCGCTATTGACAGCAAGCTGAAGGAGCAGAAGGAAATGATGGAGAAGCGCTTCAAGGACAAAGCGGAGATCATGGACCAGGAGATCAAGCAGCTCAAGAGGGAGAAGGAGCAGCAGAAGACAGATGCAGGGAATTGCGGAGTACAACCTTTTTCATATTTTGGTATGTTTCTCTCTTTTTTTATTTTTTTTATTTATTTTTTTTTTGCAGCTTCAAGAAAGCAATGGGCTTTAGCAACATAACATCATTATGTGCCAATTGTCAATAAAAATTACCCATTTGGTGTCCATACTCAATCATTTATAGCATTAGAGTAGAGAGTTTTATTGATGTTCTGCAAACACGCCACTGTGGTGGGCCAACAGTAATTTTTGGGCTGGGGCTGTCATATAATTTACTTAAAAGTTATGGTTTAGTCCAATTAAATCTCTTGTGGTCATGCAATATGCCACACTTACATTGTTATTTTAGCTTGCCATGAAGTTATTATTGAATAAAATCATGGTTGGCCGCCATGGCGAAAACTGCCCGGGCCATTTGTGGTCCCAGTCTGACATTTAGGCCTGATGAAAAATTTCCTCCTGTGCCTTTGTTATTTAATTTGTGTGTAATTTGAATCTCATAGTACTGTATAAGTTGTGAAAGTAATTGGATAAATGTTTTCTATAGACAGTTAGAGACAGAGACATGACCCAGCCTGTCATGATGGTGCTTCATGATTTGCAATTTCATAATGTACATTCATCAATAGTTTTCCATTTTCCTTCATTACTTTCTTCTTCTTCTTCTTCAGACACCTTATGTCCAAGTGTACCATCAGGTAAGTAATCTTATTGTTTTGTCTTTTGTCCTATTCTATATACACAGCATGGGGCAAAACAACTTTTCAGTAGATAGAAGACAGCCTGCTTTATTAGTTGAAGGGTTGTTTTCTTATTTATCTGTTTATTTAGGCTATTTTCCTTATTAATTGCTGTATCTCTGTTTTACAGAACCAAATTTTGCTGAACCAAACGGTAATTAACCATTTCACCAAAGCAAAGAACATACATTATATATATTGAAAAATGCTATTCTATTCTACTCTATATTTAACTTTAACTTAATGATGAATGCAAAATAAATTAAATCTGATTAGTCCTGATTGATTTTTGTTTTGTTTACATGGCATGCATTATGCTCAATTCACCAAGAAAATGGCCAACAAGTAAACTAGACACATATACACTAGCTCATATATGTCCAACAACAGTGAAGGGTGAAAATTGCATTGAAGTGAAGTACATTGTCCAATCCAAGTCTCATTCAAGAAGTTACTTTATGTATGGGGCAAAACATGACATTTTATAAAGTGTTATTTGAATCAACAGGTAGCCAAGAGGATAAAAATGTGAAAAGAGGTGAGGACATCATTCTGAGTTGGGAGTCCAACACTGGAGTCTATTGCAATTGGAGGAAAGGGGTTCAGCTGCTGGTAAATGATGACAAGATCAACATGAAACAGATTGAGTATAAAGTCTTCACACTGACAATCAGAGACGCCAGAGAAGAGGATGAGGGGGAATACAGTCTGGAAGTGTGGAACTATCTAGGCACAAAGACAGGATCCGTACAGGTCAAACTATTGGGTACGATCAGTATGATCCGTTCAGTGCTGTTTGAATCCCTCTTCTATTTCTTGTGATTTTTTAAGAAATACTAAACCAATATTGTTTGTGTTTTTTTCTGTGTCTGTATGTAGAGTACAATGTGGACTGGAGGACAATTGACTGGGAGTAAGACAACACTCATCCGACCTTAATCTCTACAGTTTCATGTGGAAGTTTTAATAATAAATTATTCACAACTATATAAAGTAATCGTTTGCCCCCCACCCAAAAATCTGAGTGCTCTCCGGGTGCTCCGGAATGATTTCAAGCATAGCCCTATTGAATGAGCCTGTTAAATGCACTCGTTAACAAGTGGAACAAAATAATTTGGAACAGCATAGGCCGATGCTGAATCACTTTACACTGAATCAATGGAAACTCAGATTATTTGAAACCGAAAGCAAGATGTGAGGTACCAGTGACTCAATGTAAAGTGCTTATTCACCATTGTTTTCGCGTTCTGTCTATGCTGTTCGAAATTCTTCCATTCCATGCAAAATCTAGTGCCGTTAGAAGGCTCATGCAACAGGGCTATGCTTATCATTTGCAAATCCTGTAATGTCTAACAAAACCTTATTTAAAGAAGAATGATTTTACAAGTTCCTATTTTATTTTAGAAAATATATGTAAAATAATTTGAACCAATGAAATCGTGTGTGTGTGTGTGTGTGTGTGTGTGTGTGTGTGTGTATGTATGTGTTTCGCACAGAGAATACGAAATACTGAAAAGGGTCCCGAGGGAGCTTAAGCCCAGACACCCAGAGGTCAAACATCTCCGCTTCCTGCTCCATGGGCCTGTGGGAGTAGGGAAATCCAGCACCATCAACTCCATCAACTGTGTGTTCCAGGGCCGCATGAACAGTAGCGCATTCGTATCTACCTTCTCTGGGACAACTTGTACAAAGACTGTAAGTGGTCTCAAAAAAAGGCCATTCAATTACGACTACCCTTTTCAGTAGCACTTTATAATAACTCCTCCTTATTAAGATACAAGTTAATGCAATCTTATTATTGTTCAAATTATTCCTGGTAATTGTGTCTGCTTGTACAAATATGAATCACTCTTCATAGGACCCTGTCGCTTAAAAGTATTATCCAGCATGAATTAACACCTAGCCCTGCTGTTTTATACTGCTAAGCGCTGCTGAAAGCCACCTCAATGATGAAATTTTGTGCATCGAGTTTTCAAAACGGCAGCTAACACTAGCTGAATGAGGCATGTCAAAAACGAAACCTAATCGATTTGCTTTCGTTTTTAAATGCCCCATTCTGTTAACGTTAGCTGCCGTTTCGCTATCTCAGTCTGCTTTGTATGAAATCCAATGATTGAGGTGGCTAACAATAGCTTGGCACTACAAAACAGTAGGACTACGTGTTGATTCACACCGGCTTTTTCCTTTAACCATAATACAGTATATTGCTCAAGTTTAATGAATAATAATAATAATAATAATAATAATAATAATAATAATAATCAGTGTTATAGTTATCAGTCAGTGTTGTGGTGAGGGCAATATTGAATGCGAACTTAGTTGAATGAGGACATTCATTGCAGGCGACAAACAAAATCAGGAAATTAAATGAACATAGTTCATTGGTTCTCCAGGACGGACAAGAGTGAAAGTGACGTGACATCCTAGGTCCGAGACTGCTCGGAGTGAATAATAAAACTTGGTCGTTAATCAAGGGATTTTACCTTTCAGTACAAAACTCACCCAATCAAGGACGAGCAGGGAGGAGCACTGCCCTTTGTCTTCAATGATACCATGGGCTGCGAGGACGAGGATTCTGGTGGGGTATTGACTGATGACATCATTAGTGCATTACACGGTCACGTCAGAGAAGGCTATAAGGTACAAGGAGGATTTATGCCGTGTTCTGTACTTGAAATATCAACCCTAAGAATTCATTAATCCCTAAGAATTCATTAATTGCTTGTTTGTTTTGTTTTTTCTTCAATCTGCTCCCCAGTTCAACCCTTTGACTCCAGTGTCTGAAGGAGACCACGGCTATATCAGTAGTCCCAGTCTTAATGATAAGGTCCACTGCCTGGTGAGTGTGATTCCTGCACACAAGGTGACTATGCTGGCATACGGTGACGGAGCCATTGAGAAGATGAAGAAAGTCAGAGAAGCTGCTGGCAACATAGGTAAGTAAAAGTTGTGAAGGGACAGCAGTAATGGCAATGGAGATAATTTAGATAGGAGTCGTACCATAATGGAAAGGTTGCAGGTTCAACACTGACTGTAGTGCAGTGGTTAAGGAGCTTGAAGTATGGAAATTGTGGGTTCGAATGCCGGCTGCCACCGTTGTGCCCTTGAGCAAGTCACTTAACCTCAAGTTCCTCTAGGGGAGACTGGCCCTGAAAAAATTGATTACTGTACGTCACTTTGGATAAAAGCATCAGCCAAATGAATGAATGACTGAATGAATGAATGGATGAATAGACAAACCTGTTGCTGGCCCTCATTACCCAACTATTCTTACAAAGTTATTTGTTCTCCATCCCCATTTACACACTGTTCACACGGACACATCAACATAGCTGCCTAGTGCCGAAACGCATACTTGCGGACATGTTCCAATAAATGTGTAAAAAGATACACCGGGACTGCGAGTTTTTTCACGTTTTAATACATGTCCTGATCTATACCAGCACCCAAAGACGTAGTAATTTAGTGAGTAGAGCGCTCCTATCACCCTAATCACATGGACACATCACTAATCTTGGTGAGCAGCACATATTTTTAAAATAAATAAAGGTTTAAGATTGCTTTAAGGACATTATCTGACATGCACAAAGCAAGCCATTCTGAGGCAGAAAAGGGGGGATTCTCAATGAGTCAAATATCCGAGACTGGACCAGTTGTCAAAATGTTGATGTTGTTGATTCGATTTCATCCTAGACACTTCAGAAAAGGGCCCAAAGATGCAAAAAAGTGAACTTCCCCTTTAAAGGTGCCCCGCCACACAAAGCCATTTTTACCTGTTGCTTTTGGTATAGAATAGTTCTATATGACCTCAAGTTACACAGTGCATGTGAAAATGTAATACTGTCTTCGCTATAGGCAATAGCCCATTAAAAGAAATATGCAAAGAAATTAGGTCAGTTTGAATCCATGGTCAGTGCTACGTAGTATAGACAACGTTACAGCCATTGGCTGACTGAGGAGAATTATCGCCCAATCCATGCTCTCCTGTATTTGACTAAAGCCCGCCCCTTGAAATACTCGCGAAAAAGAAGGAATATCCATGAAATGGTAACAGGCAACTTGTCAACTTGGCGAATTCAACAGTCTTGGTAAGTGTAATCTGACTGTGGATGTAGGCTAACAGTCGGCTACTCTTGCAATAAGTATCTGATTATGTTGGCTACTGTGATATCCTGACTATGTAGTAAGCTTACCTTTGCAAAGTGGCCGTTTACAATCTGCAAGCTAGGTTGGTGCAGATATCCTCTTTCTCGGTTTCATGATAATATTCCAAGTTTTTTTTTTTCCGTACCTCGCAATTCGCAAGTAAAACTAATGTAAATATTCGTCCATGTGCTTTACAACGTCGAGCTTCAGCAGCGAATCAGAGCGCAGCCCATTGTAACAGTGGAAAAAAAAAAAGGAAGAACCGAATGAAATTTTCGAAGGCTATTCCTACAGGCTGCAAACGATCTCATTACGGTCTCCTTGGACCGTTCTCAGTCCAAGTGAAGTCACATACCCTATTTGTAGACCTCAAAGAACAATTTAAATACCCTGTAGTGGTGTGGCATGGCACCTTTAAAATAATTTTGTTTATCCAACTTCTCATCAGGAATCCCTCAGGTTGTCTTCCTAACCCATGTGGACCAGTGTTGTCCGTTGGTTAACAAGGATCTGAAGCACATCTACTCCAGCAAGAAGATTAAGAAGACAGTGAGTGTGTGTGTGTGTGTGTGTGTGTGTGTGTGTGTGTGTGTGTGTGTGTGTGCGTGTGTGTGTGTGTGCACACCCAACCGAATGAATGCCTACATTTATGGTCAACCCCATTCAATAGCTTTCCTATACACTACGACCAATAATCCTCTCTCTCTCTCTCTCTCTCTCTCTCTCTCTCTCTCTCTCTCTCTCTCTCTCTCTCTCTCTCTCAGATGCAGCACTGCAGTAACATTCTTGAAGTTCCCATGAACTGCATCTTTCCAGTGAAGAACTACAGTGAGGAGAACAAGGTGGATAGCAAGATTGACAGTTTGATCCTGGATGCTCTGAAACAAGCTGTTAACTTTGCCAATGACTATGTTGAAGAAAATGATTATATATTTTCCAGAAGAAAAAAAGCAAAGTTAACAAGCTGTTAACTTTGCCAATGACTGAGTGAAGAAAATGATTATATATTTTCCAGAAGAAAAAAAAAGAGATATATTTTCTCACCTTGAATTCTAATCATAGCACATGATTATCCTTGATTATTCTCATTCCAACGATATTTTGTAAGCTCACATAAAACTCATGTATTAGTTTTTTTTGTTTTTTTTTTACTTGGGTATTTGTCGACAATTATTTTTTTGTGTGTGTCGTTGTATTCACACTTAGTTCTATTTTTTTTTTGCATAGATGTTAGTTGGAAGGTGTAGCACACTGCCTCTAAGTGTCTGAACGTCCTGGGACCGACATCCTTTTTTGTTCGGATCTTATATTGCAGTTTGCATGGATTGTGTCACTCTTGTCAATCTAAATAAAAGTTGTTTGAAGCGCAATTCATTGTTTGTGTATGACCGTAAAATCCAAAATAGTGAAAAACACACACACACCACGCACGCACGCGCAAACACACACACACACACACACACATACTGTATATGTCCTAGCCAATAGAACATGCAGCATGAGGAAACGTTGCTAAGTTGCTGCTGGTAAACAGGATGAGAGACTTTATCAGATTGTGAGTGGTTTTCCTGCCTTTGTTCTTCCCTGGCTAATTTAGTGTAGCCTCGGGGTCATTCCGCACACTGTTGGATAATTTTGGATAAGAACGCAGATTAAATGAAACAGAGACACAGAACCCAATCTAAAAGTACTTTGCATTGAATCTTTGCAAAGAGGGAGAAGAGTATACAGACAGTTCTGCAACCAACTCCACAGATGGAGTGGAAGAACAAAGCTTATATAGACTTCGGTTTCAAAACCACACGCTATCCTGTCGAAGAGCAAAACAGCCATACATTGGGTACAGTAGTGTTGTCTGACTGCAGTATGACCTCAACCCTAGAAGTTGTGGTATCTTTCAGAGAACCACACATCTTGCTTCAGATCACACCTGCACGCCTTGTTTCTCTGAACCCAATGTTCACTGCATGTCTTATTCTTAGATGTCTTGTTTCTCGGAATCCAATGTTCCATACATGTCAACGTTTATTAAAATCAATTGTTTATTGGTGAATAGCTGCTACAAAACATTGTAATACTTCTACAAAGCTGGTTAAACAGAAACCTGTTACAAATCCTCTAACACACACACAGCCTCGGGGTCATTCCGCACACACACACATTCACACACACACACACACACACACACACACACACACACACAGCCTCGGGGTCATTCCACACACACACACACACACACACACACACACAGCCATGGGGTCATTCCGCACACACACACACACAGCCTCGGGGTCATTCCGCACACACACACACACACACACAGCCATGGGGTCATTCCGCACACACACACACACACACACACACACACAGCCAGGGGGTCATTCCGTGTGAAATCAACCAGTTGCTCTCAGGTCACTTTCTCCAGAAATTTTGAAACTAAAAGTAAACTTGAACTGGACAGTAGAGGTAAAAACAAGTTAGTGCCGGCTTCCTGAACTGAATTCTGAGAATCTGGCTCGGCCAAAGAGTCAATGACTCAAGGTTTTGGAGGTCAAATGACTGAATAAACAAGATGAATAACATTTCAACGCCAGACCACAAAGATCATTGTGATTAATGTAAATGCACCTACACATACACACTATCAAGACAACCACACTATCAAACTTGTTCTAAATTATGGTGTACAAATAGAACAATTAACAATCATTTTGAACGAACTATTGCATTGTTTGAAATTTAATTCATTGTTTTTATATGACAAAAGTGTTTCTCAAACCTTTTCAGACCAAGGACCATTTTATCCAATTTATTTTTTTTTTTTTTCAGGGGACCACCTGCCCTCACCTCCGCTTCCCAGCAAACGTTCAAACTTTTAATGATGTCGCAATATAAATTTACTTTGCGGCCTTATCACAGCAAATTTCTCCTTTAACCACCATGCTACCACCGCCCCAGGAACATGCTTCGGAAGAGGCCTATTTGTTTGGGACAACAACTCATTTTTATCCTTCTAATAAAGTTTCTTCTGACTCATGTATAAGCTAGCTCGTCTGGAAACACTGATTAAATTCTTTTTTTCTTTTTGAAATCCCTTTGTGGACCACTTGAGCTTGTTTGCAGACCACCAATGGTGCCCGGACCACTTGCCTACCTCAATGCTCTAATATTGGTAAAGTTGATAGTTTGTTTTCAAAATGTAGGAGTAGAAAGTAGGCCTAGATATGTCTAGGCTACTATTTATTGTGAAAAATATAGGCGAGTGGGTAAAAGTGCAAAGTTATCTTTGCACTTAATTTTCCTATTCCATATAATTTTCCTGTTCCTTTTATAAACCCAGTTTGCCAAAATGTGTAGTATTTAAAAAGTTACAAGAGGTCTGCAGTAAACGGTGAGTATTTACCGGTACTTTCTGTCTTTCATTCAACGCGCCCTCTTGGAAAATCCCCCCTCTGTCACGCAGCTTGCAGCTTGTTTCCAGCACCGTCTGATTAGGCCTATTCGCAGTCGGACAACGCCCTCCAGTGTCAATTCTTTGAACTGTCTGAAATCTGAGCACAAGTCTACACTGAAAGTGAAAGCGGTACTGTGATTGGTTATAAACATGAGTTTCGAAGTGTTTTTCTGTGGTCTGACTTCCTAGAATAGGAAGTGGAAGGCTAAAAGAGGAATCACTGGATGTTTTGTATAGAGGGTGACAGAATAAACACGAAGAAGAAACGTGTGGTAACCATCTCTTCTTCATCGTCTTCATGTTGGTAAATAACCTAAGCGCTGTACGAAAATAGCCTACAACTTTAAGGACTTTAGCAAGAATTGTGTAACTTTGGAGGATACTTTTGTTTTGATGGATACGATCTCCGTTTGGTTGGGGGGAAAAAGTCGCCAGATGATCTTAGAGCCCGTTCACACTGACACGCTTTTTTCACCTCCAGGCGCTCTATTTCAATTGTTTCCCTATGGAACGATGCGACTTGACCGTTGCTACGCGCCTCGCGTAAAAAAAGCGCAAGTAAAAACGCAAGCGACTAAAAAACGCAAGCGCTCAAAGTTGAAAATAGTTTAACTTTTGAGGTCGCGTTTTCTTCAACAATGGGCCAGTTGCCTAGCTGCCAGTCATAGCTAAGTCGGGGAGTTAGCGGTTTAGCCAAATCTAGCTGTCATAGCAACAAGACGTACATTTATCATTTTCGACCTCGCATGTTTTTGTCACTCACTTTTCAGAATACTCGCGTTTTACAAGCGGAAAAGCGTGTTCAGTGTGAAACCCCCCTTAACCAATCCCCGCGTTCCGCGTCGTCTCTTCCAGTAGGCTTTTTCCACGGCGCCCGTTATCCGCAACATAAAAAACGCAAATCTCATTGGCTTTCTCTGACAGCGCCTGCTCTAACAGATAAATGGCCCGGGTCAACATGTTAGAGACTTTTTGCTGTAGGCATAATGCCCATATTGTATGTAATTATATGATCTTGCAGGTCCAGTTGGTGTCCGTGACATCTAGGCCACAAGCTTCCGTTATTCAGGCATGGGACAGAAACCGTCAGGTACGTCTCTGGTCTTTGTAGCTCCACAGAACCTTTATTCAAATTTCTCTGACACTGCTGACACAATAGGCCTAACCGTGGGGAAAGTCAGTTTTCAATCCTAACAAGACGAGATTTAGGTTTTTATTAGCCTACGTAAGGTTAAGCATTATGCCAGCCCTGCAGCTGAAAAGTCACCCAAATAAAATCATTGTGCTAAATAAGTTTAATTAATTAATTAATTGCTCCTAATCTAATTAGTGCATTGTTTTTTTTGTTATGTTATGCCTCACTGAAAGTAGCCTTGTTTTTATCGGGGCGGTGGTGCTTTGGCGCAGGTGGTAGAGGTGACGTTCACCAGCAGGGTTGCAGGTTTGAGCCCCACTCCACATGACCCCATCGAGGTGTCCTTGCATGACCAAGATGCCTAACCCCAAATTGCTACTGGTGAGCAGGTTGGCACCTTGCATGGTAGCCTCCTAGCCTGACATAGCCCGACCATAATACTGCAGTTCATCCGTATTCATGGTCTGGAGGTTCTTTAAATTGACGCGATTATATTGCGGAGAGGAGGGCATTCTCTTCTGGTTTGAAACAATTGGACAGCTCGCCTAATCAGCTTCGCTTATTGGCCGGTAGACTGTCTACCGATGTAAACACGCCCCAGAGGAATGTTCCCAGACCATGGATACGGATGAACATTCGTATTATGGGCGGGCTATGTCAGGCTAGTAGCCTCCTCCACTGTGAATAGAATGTGAGGCATACCGGTATGTTATAAAGTGCTTTGAGTGTTCCTAGGAGTAGAAAAATACTATATAATGCAGTCCATTTATACATTCACTTAGTGTTAATTGCCAGATCAGTGCTCTGTCTATGTTGCATCAAATTGTCTGATTCTTTTCCTTCCTACTGGTGAGTTTGAACAACAGGGCTATGGATTCATTTACTCTGGATTTCTTCTTTTCTACTTTAACATCACATTATACAGTTCTATTGTACATTGGCCAGTGGTTCTCAAACTTTTTCTGTCATTCCCCACTTGGAAGGCAGAGAATTTTCACGCCCCACCTGGAGGGCTCGATTTGCGCACAATATCTCCGTGAGGAATACTGCGAGTACAGGATTTTTGTCAATGTTGTCAATGTTTTCATGTTACTAATTCAAAGGCAAAACTCAAATCTGACCTCGGACACCAAAAAGGCTAGAACTGGCCCTGACTGCACATATTGGCTCATAATTGAACAAAATACATTGTAGCATTTGTTTGTCTGCATCTGTAGTATCTCCATATACATTGGCTGGAAGTCAAGTTCAAGCACAGCAAGTCAACAAATGTTTTATTTGACATGGATTTGTCATGGTTGGTGTTGGTTGATTTGTCTTTTTGTTTTTGCTTTCCACAGCACCGAAACTGCAAGGTAATTGTTTAACATATTTACACATTAAACAACTACAGATAAATGTAATACATTAAAATTACATTTACATTTACATTTTTTTTTACTGACATTTAACATCTCCTGTAACTAACATCTAACATTTGCATGTTTGGTTGGGGATTGTAAATACAAAACCAAAATTGTCTTGACTGGGATAGACTTTGTGAGCGGTACATTTAAAGGTGCTATGTGGAATTCCTGTCAAAAAATCATATACCATACTCCACACTCAAGGGGGTGGTGTTCAGCATAAACCAGAGCCATAGCCTGTAGAGTTTGAGGCTCTTCACAAAGTATTTTTTCTACCCTATCCAAAAATGTAAAGCTTCCACCATAATTTACAAAGATGGGTAACATGCAACTATATCAAGAAGCTTGATTTCTGCAAGAGCCCATGAAAATAATCGCCTTTAGCGAAAAGCGCGGCTGTAACACAGACTAACGTTAACTAAGTTCAACATATTGACAGGGGACAATGCATCGGCAACACCGAAACGAAGGCTTCTCCTTTGGAAGAGCCTAACGTTAGTGCGTGATAAGAGTTAGATCTATCGTTTGACTCGGGACATGCAGGTCAGCAGTAAGCACCCTGCCCGCTTCATACCATTCCAAGAACGATGAGCGATGCACATGTGTTTTCCTTTACTAACGAATTTGTGATCGAGATATTCCTTACCTACACCTCGATTAAATCAATTGAATGTCCACTATTATTTAGGTGTGCAAATCAATGTTACCAGAGTTGGTCGATATTTAGATCATATTGATATTTGAGCCAACTAACGTTAACGTTAGCTAGTTGGCCGCCACTGCACCCACTGACAAGAGTCGGGCTACTAACGTTAACAGCTCGATTGCTTTTGACAGGGTCTACTTTACGTTTACAGATCAATTTCGTTAACACAAGCCCCTGTGTTTGCAAACATCAGCTTGGCATACCGCTACATTTAACCATAGGACGTATAGTTGTAACGTTACGGGCTCTGCTATCTATCTAACATAACTTTTGACATGGGCAGTGGTAGCCTAATGCTAGTCTTTTTACCTGTCCAGACGAAACATTGCAGTTCCACCATCAATCTTCCTTTAGCCTACTTGCTCCAGCTGCCATGAATGGTTTTCAAACTAACGTTATGTCGATGGTTTAATTCCAGTTTAATCGGTTCTTATCTTCACTTTTCAATGAGTGTGTTCCTGGCTCCCATAACTTGTGGTGGTGGTGGGGTTGACGTTAGTTTCAGCTAATCCAGTACAGCTCAATCCTTGTACGCTCCTTCTACTTCCCATTCTGATGGAAACGTGGGACTTTGTATCTTCCCTAGAATTGACAGCTACTCCAGAAAATGCGTAATAGCCATAAACATGTACATTAACAGGGCATAAATGGACTCTGACAGATTAATTTCAACTACAAGCCAAGTGCTACTAAACCACAGGCGATTTCTTCGTCAACAATTGGAGGTTTGCGAGCTGTGACAGGCCTGTTAGTCGCTAGCGATTACTAGTGGCAAAATTGGTATTACAATACAAATAAACAGGCATCAGGGCCGTGGCTAATTTTTAGCATGCTAATTTGGGTTGATATCTCAGCAGCTGAGTACATGGTCGTATTTTTTGTGTGATGACTGCATTTGTTTCTTCACATTCTCCTGTTGCATTTTGTTTATTTTTTCATATTTCAAACTTCAATTCTTACACAATACACCTTTAAGATTTAGAGTATCCGATGACTACAGCATGCTCAAACTCAGCAGACACTGTCCAAACCTTTCTGATGGCGCCTGTATGTTTTGTTTTGTTTTTTTGTATTCAGTTGTATTGAGCTGATATTGATTTTGATTGTGTCATTTGTGTGTTTGTTTTTTCTGCACATTTTATTGATCTACAATAGAAATAATAATAGAATTTATTCATGGAAGTTATGCAGTAAACATACAGTATCATTCCTATGTCCGTTTTTTTTCCCCGGCTAGACAAAAGTGTGGGAAGAGGAGAGGAAATCAAGTTCAGTTGGGAGGCAGACCGTGAAGCTGTTGCCAAATGGGTCAAAGACGGTGAGACGCTTGAAGATGGCGGCAGAATCAGCATCACCCAATCAGAGGACAAGAAATCCTTCTCCCTGACGATCAAAGAAGCCAGAGAAGAGGACGATGGGGTATACACTCTAGTGCTAGGCACAGTCTCAGGCTCTGCTAAGGTCACAGCACTGGGTAGGTTGATATAGTTTTAAGGAAACGTTTGTTTTTAAGCTTTCCTTTAAGCAATATACCGGAGTAAGTTTAAGCATAGTGCTGCTGCACGAGCCTTCTAACAGCAATATATTTCGCATGAAATTAAAGATTTTAGAACTGCACAGACCTAACACGAACGCGAAACACTTTACATTGAGTCAATGTAACCTCAGATCTTACTTTTGGTTTCCAACAGTCAGGTCCCATTGATTCAGTGTAAAGTGCCTGTTCGCTTCTGCGTTCTCATTCAGTCTGTGCTGTACCAAATTATTTTGTTCCACTCGCTAACTAGCGCATTTAGCAAGCTCTTTCAGCAGGGCTATGTTTGAATTCACTCCGGTACTCTCCTTTAAGGCAGGGGTTCTCAAAGTTTTGGTATGTGATGGCCAATTTTGGGACCCAATGTTGAACTGAGGGCCGCCAAAGGGGCGGTTACAGTACTACAGATCTTGTCGCTCATACAAAACTATCGTTTACAGTATAGAAATGCTTCATAAAAAAAAAATCCTTGCAGTTGTGTATTTCCAAAGTAAACCCAAACTTCAATGCCAGTCACAAATTGTCACGCTCTTGTTTGTCAATCGAAAGTTAATTACTTAGGATCATTTTACAGCTTTACAGCTGCTCTTGATGTGAACATTTGTGAAGTTGATGTGAACATTTGTAAATTATTTGTGTATTATTATTATTATTATTATTATTACTGTTATTAGATTGACTCTTCTGACTTCAATATTAATGCGATTATCCAACCAACCATCCACTGATTACCCAGATAAAATTGTATTAATGTCAGATTTGATAACTCATTGGAATTGTTTGGTGTATGTTTAGTGTAATTATTTAATTTTTGGTGTATTTGATGTTGTGTGTGTGTGTGTGTGTGTGTGTGTGTGTGTGTGTGTGTGTGTGTGTGTGTGTGTGTGTGTGTGTGTGTGTGTTTACAGAATATGATGAGGACTGGAGAAAAATTGACTACCAGTAAGTATTCAGTCTATGAGCGGTGCACACACATATTAAGGATGTACTGTATTATTATTTCTTCTTTACAGTATTACTCTAGTTCATCCTTTTAGTCAAAGTTATTCGTTTCAGTCTTAATGTGAGTCAAAGTGTGTGTGTTAATGTTTTTGTGTTTGTGTTAATATTGGTGTGTATGTATGTGTGTTTGTGTGACACAGAGAAAATGACGCTGTGAAAAAGGTCTTGAAAGAAAAGCACGCCAGGAACCCCGACTTAAGCCATCTTCGCTTCCTCCTACATGGCCGTGTCGGAGCAGGGAAATCCAGTATCATCAACTCCATCAACTGCGTGTTCCAGGGCCGCATCAACACCAACGCACCCGCAGCTCCTGCCTCTGGCACCAGTTACACAAAAATTGTAAGTTACCTCAAAATTATGAAGACACTTCACAATTTATACCAAATTTTCGCCCTTTCATTTGATGCTGCCTGTCAAAATTAAAATGGCTCACACGGGTATCTCTAGGTTAGAAAAAAAGTCTGATTTTGGACGTATTAAAGGTGGTGTATGTGATGGTAAGCCCATCCAACGACTCCCTGTCCATATAGATTTTTTGCTTTTAGTGCTGAAGCAGCTGTACAAAAGCCATAATGCATCCAATCTTGTCTGTCTAATCTCAATGCAATATAATGTACTACCAATACAAATTTTCAATATATTATAGTCAGAAAACCAGCCCTTAATTACCCATCCTGCACTTTATGTACAGTATACACTATTTACACAAAAGTGTACATGTTCATTTCTTGTCTGGGAGTCTGACCCACAAAATACAACAAAATACAACAACATTTTGTCTGAATACAACCTACAACTGCCATTGTGATTGGCTAAACACCACCGACGCCTGAGGACAACCTATGGGTCATGGCTAGACGTACCCGCCGAGCAAATTAGGCCGCAACGTTAAGTCTAGAGTTCTAGGCTAGTATATACTGTACATTCAAATGGCCTTGAATGCTGTAGTTTGTTAGCCTGGGAGTTCATTTCACTCTGCAAAGCAGCATGGTGACCATGGCCAATTTTCTCGCCTGCTTTCGGTATCCAATCACAGAACAAAAAGGGACTAGTACGGCCCTCGATTGCATTTTATGTCACGTGGTGGCTCTGGTATTGACTCTGAGCTATGCACAGACGCTATGATAGACATTCGTAGTGCCCAATATATGGCTCTGGACAATCGTAATCAACGCTTCTGCTACGAGTAAAGCAATAGGTGGGTCTCAAGACTAAATATCACTTGTGATTTTTAGTTTGGTGTTCGCCAGGCTAGTGGTTTGTGACATCTTTACAAAAATTAGGAGGAACGCTGCAGTGCACTTCTATTAAATGTTGGTTATCTACATCTGTGATGCTCTGGCGTTCCTCTCATTTTTATAAAGTTGTACCTCGTCCGTTGATGCACCAGGTGATCACAGAGGCGCAGTGGATTCAATTTTTGAATTGTGACATCATTACCTTCCAGTACAAAACTCACCCAATCAAGGACGAGCAGGGAGGAGCTCTGCCCTTTGTCTTCAATGATGTCATGGGCTTCGAGAACGACGAGAGTGCTGGGGTGTTGACTGCTGACATCTTGAGTGCATTACGAGGTCACGTTAAGGAAGGCTACAAGGTACAGGGGGGAAGTTCTCTGCATCCTTGTTTTACCATGGGAAGATGCTAATGAGCTGGCTTTGTACAATAAGTACATTAAATGACTTGAAGAAATCGTATATATATTTTTTTGTGCTGTCAAACGCTAAAAAAAAAATCTGATCAATCACAAAAATTTGCAATGATTAATTGTAATTAATCACCTTTAATTGCAACTCATTACCTCCAGTAAGAATTTGGATGTTCTTCAATTCACACCTGTCCCCTAACCCCCAAGGATTCCCCAAACATGCTGTTGGACATTCAGGAGCTAGGCCATAATCTTTGTCTAGTTTGACTTGATAGCCAAGCCATTTTTATCTGAAATTGAACGTAATACATGTCATGAAAGTGGAACAATATCCATCAAGATTAATCAGAGTTAAATTGTTTACATTTTTTTTTGATTAATCACTTAATTTTGCCAGCCCTATTTTTTTTTAAAAAAATCTAGACCCTGATGCTAATTAGCTGGCTTTGTTGTGTAACGGAGGCCGGCTAGCTCGGCTAGCTCGGCGGTAGTACATGTAAATCCTCATCACCCAATTCCATGGGCGCTTCTAACACGCTGAGTTAGAAACATTGGCTTTTAGCTCAGTTGGTTAGAGCGTCCACTCCTACGCCGGGAGTTTGTAGCTTGCAGGGTGGCGGGTTCGAGACCCGTGTGCGGTGTGCACCACCACCGGCTACAGTTGTTTTCGAGTACATCAAGTGACTTCTTGAAAAAACCTTATTTATTTTTCTAAACAAAACATTTTCATATAGAATTTTGTTTTTATTTATTCCCCAATCTACTCCCCAGTTTGACCATGAGACCCCATTGTCTGAGGAGAATAGCAGCTACCAGCCCAGCCCCAGTCTTAATGATAAGGTCCACTGCCTGGTGAGTGTGATCCCTGCAGACAAGATTCCGTTATGGAAGGACACTGACGGAGTCATCGAGAAGATGAGGGATGTCAGAGAAGCTGCAAGTGACATGGGTGAGTATTCACAGAAAAAACGGTGATGGGTCATTCCGTGTCAAATGGACCAACGGTCAAATTTGACCCCCTCAGAATTGGATGATTCTCATATATTATGTGCCCACACCTCTCCATAGCCATTTCAGCTCATAACACATAACATAACACCTATCCCACATGGCCATTTCAGGTCCTAAAGTTACAGGACCTCTTCATTTTTTCCCAACTTTTGAACAATCACCATTACCTTGTTTGGCTGGGGATTGGGGTCAACCCACCGTGTCATGAAGCAGATGATGAGCTGAGCTTTTCATGAAGTATTCTTGAAAATCTAATGTAGCAAGATGTCAAATTTCATTATTCTTGGAAGTGGGAAAGGGTGTAAATCCGAAGGTCAAAATTGCCTCAAAATGGCAAAATGTTATCTATTGCAAAATGGCCATAAAAAGGGTACATTTTCTCAAAAATGAAATATTTTGCGTCTCCATTTTTTGGATATGTTTAAGGGTAATAACTTACCTCTGCCATATCAATTTTTTAGGTTTCTAACACCTATCCCACATTGCCATTTCAGGTCCTAAAGTAAGGGGACCGTTTCATTTTTATCATTTTGACCATGATCCTAAGACAATGTAAAGGAGTTGAGTTAGCTTCATCAGTTATAATTATAAGCTGTCTATGGACAAGTGGACTGTTGCACAGAATTGAAAAAAAAAATGGGTTTACAACCAACACTATTTTCCCAGGGGGCTCCTAAACAGTGCATCATTTTCCAAACAAACCCATGTTTGAGGCATCAGAATTTCACAGATGTGAGAGATGGCAAGTTTCTGAAAGTTTGCAGACACAGTTTAGTACCTAGACTATTTATAAACAAAAGCCTGTGGTTGAGTCTCCAACGGTTCTGGTGATATTACAGTTAGAAGTTGGCAAAAATGCTCACAGGCATTCAAAGGCATGGTTTTCATGGAAATATTTGAGATATTGACTAATAATTTGGCACACCAATCCTTGAGAGGTGTGGGCACATAATATCTGAGAATCAGCCAATTCTGAGGGGGTCAAATTTGACCATTGGTCCATTTGACACGGAATGACCCTGATGTACTCTAGATAGGAGTCGTTCTGCAACCGACCGGTCGCAGGTATAATGGCACTTTGAAAAAGGACTCCAGTCCGAAATGTTGTGCAATAAAAAGACACTTGGGACCATGTAAATAGTGTGCGGGTCTTTATCTTTTATTCTATATTACACAATTTGGTCAAGCGATGTGCGCGTGTTTTTTTGTTTTTCCAACTATATAAAGGTTTTCTTGAACAGAGAATAATCACTTACAACTAGCCCAATGGGGCAGACTTTCTAACTGGATTTTTAACATAGTAACATACTCCAAATGTCCAAATGAAGTATCAGCAGACACCTCACAGAACTGTATTGTGTATGACTACAAATGGCTGATAAAGTGTTAAAACTGTGTGTTTATGCAAGCAGCCAAACATTGTTTGTTTACAAAACGGTTTTGTAAACACTGCATAAAAACACTATTTTAACCACTTTGTCAGACACTTGTAGTCACAAACACTACAGTGATGTGTTGTAATGTGCCTGATGATGTTACATGTACATAGCTTTTGGGATGATATTTGGAGCATGTTTAGATGCTGAAAATACAGTTTAAAAATCTGCCCCATTTGGCTAGTTGTAAGTGATTATTCTCTGTTCAAGGAAACCTATATGCTTGGACCAAAATGTCTTGCGTCTTCAGTATTGGCTAATCTCAAGTAGCTTGAGCAATAGAGCTCTTGTTGAAAATGACTGAACTTGCCCTTTAAGCTTTCAGATGTTGGTGAATGAGCCCCATTGACATTGCAAGCATTTATTTAGCCTACAGAAAATGAGAAATGGTCAAATTTTATGTTTTTATACTTTATGAATTTTATATTTTATGATTTTTTTTAATTCCACCAAATATGGATTTCTAAAAATCATTGAAAAATAAATATGAACTTGTTTTCTTTGTGTCATTTGAGACCATAATTTTTTTTTTTTTTTTTTTTCTGCAGGAATCCCTCAGGTCGTTTTCCTAACACATGTGGACCAGTGTTGTCCGTTGGTTAAAAAGGATCTGAAGCACATCTACTCCAGCAAGAAGATCAAGCAGGCAGTGAGTGAGTGTGTGTGTGTGCGTGTGTGTGTGCGTGTGCGTCTGTATGTGCATGTGCATGCGTGTGTTTGTGTGTGTGTGTGTGTGTGTACGTGCACTATACCCATCTTACCCATCATTAAAAAAAGAGAGAAAAAAATAGTCCTCTCTCTCTCTCTCTGTGTGTGTGTGTGTGTGTGTGTGTGTGTGTGTGTCTCTTTCAGATGCAGCACTGCAGTAACAAGCTTGGCGTTCCTATGAACTGCATCTTCCCAGTCAAGAACTACAGTGAGGAAAACCATGTGAATGACAAAATTGACAGTTTGATTCTTGATGCTCTGAAACAAGCTGTCAACTTTGCCAATGACTATGTTGCAGACATCTGAGAGATGACCTCGAGAACAAAATCAACAAAAGAACTTGTCAGCACCTTAGTGATTAACAAGAAGGGAATAGCCAAGGGCATTTGTCAAGAAATATGTCTTCAAATTTGTTTTATTTTGCTAAACTTTGTTTTGGAATACACTTAATCGCATGTTTACTTTAGTTGAAAATTAATCAACAACTATTTTGTAATATTTTCTTTGGGCATCATCTCAGACTGTGACAGACTGAATGAAAGTTTTTTGGTGGTTATACAGATTTGGGCTCTTTTGCAAGACTAATCACCATATTTCTGGGGCCGGGGGCCGATGTTATCAGGACCGAATGTACATCATATCTGATTGATCAATATGTTCGTCATTGAGCTAATCTAAGAATTATTTCACGCTTTGTTTGCTGTGGGCTTTTATTGTCACATTTATTGGGCTGAATGAGAGCTCAGTATTAGAGGAGAGGTCCAGTGCTATTTGTAGCTTCTGGGTGCATTGAGGTAGCTAGTAAGTAGCTGTCTGTGTAATTATTAAAGTGTACCTCCGGAGTAATTTCTGGGTATTTGGCCACCGTTGGGCCAGTCCATAACTACAGGCCAGTTTATACCTTCGCCGTTGAGAATATTGAAAACGGTGGTTTGTTACCGTCTCATTTTCATAAAACAGAGCAAAAAATTAAAGTTGGAAAAAGGGGTTGTCACAATCTCAAATCCTCGACACTACTGATGGAAATAAATGGTGTCTGTGGCGACGTGAAGCCAGTAAGTAAGACTTACATCAAGCATTTCATACAGGATTCCAAAAGGAAAGCAGGTAGCGTGACCGCACAAAATGTGGGCTATTCTACTGTACATAGCATGCTACAGTAGGTTAATTGACCTCAGATTCCTAAGCTCTACAGGACAAAAGGGAGTTCAAATAGAGTTGAGCACTCTGGTATACTATACAGTCACTCACTTAATACTGTATAGTGTATACTCACTCACTGTACACTGTATAGTGTATACTCACTCTTATATCACTAACATGTTCCTGTGGTTTTCATGGTCTTCATCTCGAGACTACTTGAGTGGAGCCTCCAATATTCATATTGATTATGTAGGCTAGTGTATGCCTTAAATGAATATGAGACCTTTTTTATGAAATTAGGTTATTGGGTCACAGTCTTACCTGGAATTACATATGTGGGTAAAACCATTTTGAGCTCAGTGCAAGCGTTTTTGTAGTCTGGCAACCCCAATTTTAGCCTTATAGCTGTAGCTTAGCATAGGCACTGGAATGTAAGGTTGCCAACGAGTTGCTACGGGGCTACTTTACATTCCAGTGCTTAAGCTAAGCCTAAAATAAGAAAAAGGGTAAAATTGGAATTGCCAGACTAGGAATAATCCATGCACTGAGAACGAAATGCTTTTATCCATAGGAAACACCTGGTAATAATCCATGGGGTGAATAATCAATTTTCATTAAAAAAAAAAGCAATTTCTTCAAATATGTCCCACTTTTGCGTAGATGTTTTTAGTTAAAATGTCAATGTATAGCACATTGCCTTTCATATTTTGTTCATGTTCATATTTACTGTATCCTGTTTTGTATTGTATGTTGCAATTGTCCATAGATTGTGTCACTCTTGTCAATCTAAATAAAAGTTGTCAAATAATTGAGGGTCAAACAAAAGTTTGTCTGTTTATGACGATGGAAAAATCCAAAATCCCCCCACTCCTGCCCCCAGACTCATACCTCTGCATCTTCAAGTATTTTTGTCCCCATTCCACCAGAAATACAGGTTAGAGAGCAAAATCAAGGCAAGTTACCAGACACTGCATTGTATGAAGCTTCAAAAAACATTGACTGCTTTGAAATAAGTTGGGATTTGTATTTACTGTACCCCTTGGAAGTTGTAGAATGGATCATACTGACTTGACTTGGACTACACATGTACCCTAGAAGCATGTAGGCTATTCCAAAGAAGGACTCTCGGAAGCAGGCTTGGCCTTCAAATGAGTTGGGGCAGCAAGGAATTAGGCCAAGATCTAATGTTGGATGTTGGAATCAGCCTTATAATCCAGCCAATCAAGTGCAAACGGACAAAAAAATCCCAATGGAAACGGTTCATGGTTTTTATTGGTCCTAAAAAAAACAAACAAGAAAAACATACTAAAAGTCGACCCCCGTACATGAAGTGGAACATAAAATGTATGGCAAGTTTTTGGAGATGTTATGTTTTATATGCAAATTAGGCATTTATCCATGAAATAAACCTTAATCTCCATAACAAAACACAATCTGAAAAGAAAAAAAATCCATATATCCTGAATCCAAATTTTAAGACATTTAACTTCATTTAAAATGTATATGACGGCTATTAGCCTACATGAGTGTAGGCGTAGTCCATTAAAATAATTTTAGGCTAGACTATTTTACTTCATCAGAAGCTCATCTGATTCAATAGCCATGCCTAATGCTGAGAAAACAGGTTAGTTTGCAGGCTATAAAACACTGACCTAAAGTTTAGGTGTGAAGTGCTTCAGAGTAGGCCTGCATTGTCTGAGTATCCGATTTGTTCGTTGTTACTTCCATAGGTTAGGCTACTTCCCTTCATTCAACTCCCCCTTGGAAATTCCGGAATCCCCCCTCTGTCACGCAGCTTGTTCCAAGCGCCGTCTGAAGGATCCGCAGTCGGACGCTGCCCCCTGGTGGCAGGTCTTTGAATTGTCTGAAATCTGAGTAGACCACAAGTCAGTTTCGAAGTCCTGGTCTGATTTCCGAGAAGCGGAAGGGAGGCAACAACTGTCACGGGGGAGCGTGGCTGGTTTAGGTAGAACAGCTAGAAAACAGTATGGACAACACAGTGAGGCAAATTACAAAAAAGACACTGGAGGATTTCATCGATTTCATCGTTGGAAAAGAAACCTATTTCTTGTTGCTGTTCTCCGTAACCGTCGCCGTCCTCATCTGCGTCTTCGTCTTCAGACTGTCAGGTAACGTTAACGTTATGAGTTTTAACGTTAGACTCTCTGTTCTTTGGAGCTTGATGTCCGTTTTCAATCCTAACAAGATAAATGTTGTGGCGTTAAAGTTAAGCAAGCAGATGAGGACAAAGGACTCAAAGGATTTCTGTTCTTAAGTGAAAGTATACACTGAGTCAAAAATCACTAGGCCTACACTGCAAGTGAAAGTTGTCAAATCAAATTTTTACTGAAGTGCAGGCATGGACTGGCTAGGGCATTCAGGGCAATGCACAGTGGGTCGATGGTCATTTTTGAACCAGCGCTGTCATTTACTGACCATTTGCAAGTTTATTGCCTTGTCAATCAATGCTTTTGCAAAAAACGAAATAGTTCTGGGTCCTATCCTTTAGCACAGGTAGGCTTGGTTTTGGAGCTCAGAAAAATCTCTTTTGTAAGCCCTATGTTTATTCCGCTATACCAGGGGTGGCCAACCAGTCAGAGACCAAGAGCCACATATCTGGCTATGTTACAGCAAAGAGCCACATCGGCACGGGCACATGTACCTATTACTACTACTACATTACCCATCCTTCTGACACGCGCACACACACACACACACACACACACCTCTGCCAGTGAGATGAATTTGATCGACCCCCTGACCCATGAACGTAAGAGCTGCATGACTCCGGGCAAAGAGCCACATGCATGCGGCTTGCGAGCCGCGGGTTGGCCACCACTGCACTATACACAATAGTGGTTTAGTGAAAGAGAGAGAGAGAGAGGTAGAGAGAGGGACAGAGAGAGATGTACCGTGAACCAGTGGCGGAACAAACCAACACTGGGCCCTTAAGCAAGACTGTAGGTGGGGTCCCCTATGCACCAAGTGCACCATTCATTAGCCTAAATAAAGGGGGGAAACATTGGTGAAAGCTCACACTGTAAAAAAAGAAAAGTTAGCAGAACTTGAAATTTCAAAGTCAACCGATTTCACTGGTTTTCTCGAGTTAGAGAGCATAACTTTATTTTTCAAGTTGCCAGGACTCATTAAAGTAAGTGAACACTACTTACTTTAACTACACAGTCGTTTGTTCTACCAACTTAAAATTCCTTGTTCTGCCAACTTGAAATTTCAAGTCAAGTGATTGGTCTTTGTACAAAAAAAAGCTATCCTTACTGATACATCTTCAGGGTGAGAGCACATGGGGATTGAACCATCAACCTTAGAGTTCCAAGTCAGAAGCCCTATCCATTAGTCTATGCATAGCTTAATTTCTTCCCAAACAGTAATGCCATATTTTTAATATAATTTTAAAAAGCATACACTACAAAAGAAAAGTTTGCTGAACTTAAAATTCAAAGTTAACCAATTTCACTGGCTTTTTTTAAGTTAGTCCAACTTCAGAGTGCAGAACTTGATATTTCAAGTTGCCAGGACTCATTAAAGTAAGTAAACACTACTAATTGTTTGTTCTACCAACTTAAAAATCCTTGCTCTGCCAACATAAAATAGTAGGGTCATAAACCTCACTTCCGTGACCATCTTCTGGCTAATATGTTTTGACAACTGTTTTGGCTTCTATAGACCATTTATAAAAAAATTAGCCCCCATGTCCCTCGCAAAAATGTCGGCATTTTTTTCTAGAGGAGCCGAATCCAAAATGGCTGCACGAGTCATCTTGAAAAAGTATTAAAGAAGTATTATTTCTACCAGAGCAACTACAATTATGTATGAATACATTATTTGTGGTAAATAGACCCTTAGAATTATGATTCCGACATCATTTTGAGATTTCAACATCATCTTGGCCCTAAAATCCAAGATGGCCGCCATCTGATAATATACAAATTTACTTTTCAACCAAAACACCAAGAATGACCCAGGGAGACATTTTTTGATGCAAACTGAGCATAAGGATTATGACATTAAGACATTATTCAGTCCCCATAAACCAAGATGGCCACCATCTGGGAAAGAATGTGACTAGGGCATTCTTCTTAACAAATTCAGAAGCATGGGCATTGATGGCAAAGTACACTCCTGATTTGAATCCTATCCTATCTAACTGGACGATTGATCATTCAACATGTCATGGCTAGGGCAAACACACCACCTCAACACAAGAGTACCCCAGGGCTTGGTTCTGGGGCCCCTCCTCTTTGCCTTGTATGCAACATCATGAGGCCCAGTCATACACTCACATGGCTTCTCCTTCCACTGCTATGCAAATGATACCTAGCTATATCCTTTTCTTCATGGATGAAAGATAACCATCTCCAACAAAACCTTTCCAAAACTGAACTGTTGGCCCTCCCAGCCAAGAAAGCATATCACAGCATTAGCATTAAGACTGACTCCCTATCTATTCGTCCCACCAACAGGAACTATTCAAGTTCACAAGACAAGTCATTAAATGCTGATCAAAAGAGTAGCACCATGGCTTAAGCTTGTTCAGTGAATTGGAAGAACATGAAAAAGAAATAATCATTCATCCATTTTGAAGATAGCTTATGCCAACACTGCCTCCGTGCCAACTACTAGGCATATCTAGTACGTTACGCCATCCTTCCCTGAAGCACCATCCCATGTCAATCAGCCACAGACGGAATGGTTGAATTGGATGGTGTCACAATCCAAATCAGGGCACAACCCAGGAGACAAGGAAGCACAGGACTAGGAACTAAAGACAGGAAGCAACGATGATGTCAAAATCATAATTCTTATGCTCAATTTGCCACAGAGTAAGAGTAACAGTACTTTATTTTGTCTTTCGGGAAGGAAATTCTTTCTCTGCATTTGACCCATCCGGGGGGTATACACATACATGCATACAGACACACACAGTTGTTGGGAAGGGTGCGTACACCCACACACGGAGCAGTGGGCAGCCGTTAGTACAGCGCCCAGGGAGCAGTTTGGGGGTTAGGTGCCTTGCTCAAGGGCACCGCATCCGTGGTTGCCAGACATGGGGAGGCGCTGCACATTCACTCCCCCACCCCCTCCTCTTTGCACCGGCCGGGAGTCGAGTCGGCCACCCTTTGGTACCCAGTCCAACTCCCTGACCGGTACTCCACGGATGCCCCCAGAAAGAGTCTTCATGCATCATTCTAGGTGCTTTGGTTAAAAGAAAGATTATACAGACCAAGCACAAAAACTAAGGAAACTTGACTTTAGCACATTATATCTCCCCTTTAATCAAACCAATCACTAAAGTGTTTTATATCATTTCCATCGTTGCTTCGTCGCTTTAAAATGAGGTATAGCTTGTAAGCATCGGGTAACCATGGAATGAGCAACACAGCCAAATGTGTGAGTAGTGCCAACCAAAAATGTGCCAAAATGGCCACTAATGGTGTTCTGCTGCTAGTCATCTTGTTTTGAGCTTCAATGCTGCCAGGTGACTGCCAGTCAGTGGTGTGCCTAAATTAGCACCTAAGCATGGGTTCTGCAAATGTTGGGTTTGTGGTTTCTCTAAGCAGCAACACTGGTGGAAAGATGGCATGTTTTTCCTTCAGGATAGGGCCTGTGCAATAGGTCAACCCGAGGTTGGTGTCCCAGCATATAGAGTGGTGTAGACCACACCTCAAGAAGACCAGTTTCTCACTTTTGCTGAACCGTAGGTTTCCTGCCAGACACTTACAAGATTTGCTCAACTAAACTGTACCAAAACCGGCTCTCACTACAGACTGTGAGGAACATTATGGATCTTCCACACACTACTGAGAGCCCTGACACTGAGTGTAAAGTGTATGGCCAACATGTTTTTTTATTTTTGTCCTCAGTTTTGTGCGAGAGTACAATCTCCAATGCTCCAAGCAAAGGCTATACCAACAGAACAGTATATCAGGCCATTTTGGCACATTTTTGGTTGGCACAGCTCAGACGTTTGGCTGCGTTGCTCATTCCATGATTGCCCGATCCTTGCAAGCTACACCTCATTGTAAAGAGGACAGATCAACGATGAAAATGATATGTAACACTTTATAGACTGGTGTTACTAAAGAGGAGATATAATGGGCCAAAATCAAGTTTCCTTACTTTTTCTACTCTGTTTATTAGCATATGGCGGCTATCTTGGATTTCAGGGCCAAGATGATGTTGAAATCTCAAAATAATGTCAGAATCACAATTCTAAGGGTCTATTTACCACAAATAATGTACTCATACATAACTGTAGGTGCTCTGGTAGAAATAATACTTCTTTAATACTTTTTCAAGATGACGCGTGCAGCCATTTTGGATTCGGCCCTCTAGAAAAAAATGCCGACATTTTTGCGAGGGACATGGGGGCTAATTTTTTTATAAATGGTGTATAGAAGCCAAATCAGTTGTCAAAACATATTAGCCAGAAGATGGTCACGGAAGTGAGGTTTATGACCCTACTAAATCTTTTTTTTTTTTTTGAGAAACCAGTGATTGCTCTGTCAAAAACGCTGTCCTTAACATATTTTCAAAGTTTCATAGTGAGCACATAGGGATTGAACCAACAACCTTGTGATTTCAAGTCTGAAACTCCAACCATTAGTCTATGTATGGCTTCATCTGTATACCTGATCTAACCATAAAACCAAGGCTGATAGCCTGTGCATTTGGATGTGCATGGCATCCTTTAGAAATGCTTTTAAAAACAACTGTGATAACCATTCATAACAAAGCATTTTCTTTCTTAATTCTATGACACTGAAGAAATGAATTAAATAAGATTAATGTCAAGTTAGTTTTAATGGTCACTTGGAGTCACACTTCCTAAGCTCCCACTGGCTCTAGCGCAAGTCAACACTCTCATGATAGAGGTGTTTCAGAGTTACGTCCGAGAATTATGGGTACCAGTATTTGTCCATTTTAAATTCAAATATTGCCTTACTGTTCATTTTCAATTCAAATATTGTCTTACTGCTCAGTGCGGTTTCTCAAAAAGTAGGCAAGATTGAAACTGATGCCAAATTTAGGATAAAGTTTAGATTATTGGTTGATTTTCAGGGAAGAGCAAGGGTAACTGAGAAGCCCTTTCTTAAAAGACAAATGATGATTTCAAACTGGAATTCATAATCTTCAGCTGAGCTCAAAATTGATCATTTGATTGCTCCAGCAGAGGTATCACTGAAATTTGGACATGCTCCAAAAAATGTGTGCCTGAAGAAGCAAGTAAACTAATCTTAGTTGATTAGTTTAACCTGAGGTTGCACACTTCCAAGTGCAACCTAGTTTAAGCGGAGGTTGCACACTTCCTAGTGCAACCTAGTTTAAGCTGTGGTTGCACACTTCCTAGTGCAACCTATTAGTAAATATAAACAGATTTTCAAATAAATGTGATTTTTGGTTAGCATTATAATCCAACCCTGATTGGAATGATTATATTCACAGAAAGCCTTACATAAGCAGTGTTTCTAAAATAATCATGCCATTATCACATCTCCCAAACCTAATCTCCTGAGTGAGATATTTAGCTTGTTAAGATGATTTTGATTTATCACTGATCTGAACACCTGCAGCTTTGATGTTCCTTCATTGTCAGCAATAATATTTTAAATATCCAAACAAGCTTCATCTTTTACCTTACTGATCATACCTACAAGGATAAGTAAATTGTGGATAGTCATCTCCATGATGGTGTGTCATAATAAATATAAGTTTTTAATACAAAGTGCAACACAGTACTCAAGTAGCATGATGGTTATACTGTGCAATTTATAGTGTTAACAATTGTTCATCTACTCATTGATTCTTCACAATTACATTTCAACATGGATAAACATGATCGAATTTATGTGGAAGGTGAGGGATTCTGGGACATGTCAATTTGACATCAAGGTAGCGGCAACTTAAGATGCTGTGTTCTGACTACTTATTTTAATGAGTCCTGGCAACTTGAAATATCAAGTTATGCACTCTGAAGTTGGACTAACTTAAAAAAGCCAGTGAAATGGGTTGACTTACAATTTTAAGTTCAGCAAACTTTTCTTTTTTAACAGTGTGTTAACTTACTTTAATGAGTTGGGCTAACTTAAAAAAGCCAGTGAAATCGGTTGACTTTGAAATTTCAAGTTCTGCTAACTTTTCTTTTTTTACAGTGCACCATGCACAATGAACTTATAGCCTACTCTTACTTTTGAGCAGCCTCATCCGTTTCAAGTCAAATTGGCCCTTTCCCAATTCTTCTTTTCCACATATGAAAGCTCTCCACTCATCCATATTAGAAATAAAATCCTTCAATACCTAGGTCTAAATAAAAAAAAATCAAAAGTAGCCTAGCCAGTGTAACAAGTACTTAATGCCCACTTGGAAATGTAGTGGTCTAAAGTAGAGTCAAAAGTAATTTTTCTTCAAAACATAACCAGTCACAAGGTTCCAAGAAAGAAGATAAAAAAAGAAGATATATACTTGAAAAATGTACTTAAGTGCAGTAACTGAGTACATTTAGCCTACTTAAGTATTGTCCGCCTCTGACATTGAGCAAGGCCCTGACGTGGGCGTGATTGTCAAAGAGTCACTCAAATAAAATCAATCTGCTAAGTAAATAATTAATTAACATGTTAGTCCTTCTTAATTAATTTAAAAGTAGGCCTACATTTGTTTTTGTGATGCCTCATACCACCTAGCAGATGGCTATCTAGCCTAGGCCTACAGCATGACGTTGCAATAGACCAATGAGTGCATCTGGAAAATTGATGACTACTTTCTGAATAGGTTATACGTTAGCATCACATTAGCAACAGTACAGTTTAATATTTTGACTATTTATTTAATTATAGCTTAGCATGCTATGTCTGCACATCTTCACCACATTTGTTCATAGTTAAACAAAATGCACTGTAAGACTTTGACTTTATAAAGTTCAAGCAGAGCATGTAGTACTGCTAGAGTATGTGTTGTGTCTGGAAAATGCTTTAATTTGATGTGGATTTTGTCATGGTTGGTGTTGGCTGATTTGTCTTTTTGTTTTTGTTCCACAGCACCTCGATTGCAAGGTAAAGTATCTAGCATACCATTTAACTAACTGAAACTAACATTGATGTTATAACATATTTACAAATGTATACACTAGATATCTCCTGTGAATAACATCTCATGTAACTTACATCTGATTATTTCACATATTTACAGATAATAATAACAGAATGGGGCATGTCAAAATGTAACCAAATCGATTTGGTTTGGTTTTGACATACTGCATTCTGTTACTGTGAGCTACAGTTTCGCTATCTCAGTCAAAATTCAGTGATTGAGGTGGCTATCAATAGCGCTTAGCACTGTACAACAGCAGGGCTACGTGTTGATTCACTCCGGATAATACCTTTAAAGGCCACCGCACACCAGCTCCGACACAGGGCTGAGCACTGCTTCAAACATTCTATTCCATTGTTTTCAATGCAACCCCGTAAACCAGTCAATTGTGAATTCCGATTGAAGTCTATTCTGTCGCAGCCGTACATTGACATCCACTGAGTAGCCTAATTCTTTCTGGTTAAGATCATCTTAGTGTGTCTACGATTACTCTGGATCACACGTAGATCTGCGAGTGATCTCACAAATCATCTTAAGCAACGAACGTTTCGGGAAATGGTCCTTAAGTGTTAAGATGGTCTTACGTGCGAAGCTGCGAACTACTTAGTCTTAAGATCATCGTAACTATATTTGGGAAATGCAGCCCTGAGCAGTCTACTTCTGACCAAGTTGATGAGATTATCCATCAATTTTATGTTTTGTACATTGGCATATGTAATACCATTTCCTCACAGTGCTTTACAGGCAGTACAAATTATTTAACAAATAACAATTGCATTTTTGTGTTATGGTTGGGGATTGGATTACTTTTTTTGATTTTTTTGATTGCATTTTAATGATTTACAATAGAATAAATAAAACAAACAGATTTTAATCTGCAGCAAACTTAGGCTACTGTGTCATTCCCATGTCCTTTATTGCCAGATCAAGCTGTAAAAGAGGAGAGGACATAAAGTTCATCTGGGAAGCAAACCGTGAATTTGTTGCCAAATGGATGAAGGACGGTCAGACACTTAAAGATGGTGGCAGAATCAGCACCACCCAATCAGCTGACAGGAAATCCATCTCCCTGACGATCACAGATGCCAGAGAAGAGGATGAGGGGGTGTACACTCTGGTGCTGTGGAACAGTCTCCGCACAGTGACAGGCTCTGCTAAAGTCACAGCACTGGGTAGGTGGATCCTTGTGAGAAGTTACAATGTCTGTCTGTCTGCCTGCCTGCCTGTCTGTCTGTCTGTCTGTCTGTCTGTCTATTTCATGTCGCTCCTGAGGAGGCCTTACATTTTACAGTAGGCTTCATAGGGAACCGAAGTCACGCTAACTTCTGGGTTTAGCATAGGGACCTTTTGGCCGGAGAGTGAATGGACAGATAAACATGTGACTTTTTGGTCCACTTTGATTTATAACCTGAGTCACACATACTGTATGTTGCATGTGAATTTAAATGATAAGCATTAATGCCAATCAAGACTATGTTTGTTGTTTTATGTAACGTAACTTTTGATGGTCGTCCACAAAGAATTTATTTTTTACGTTTGTGAAGCTCAAAATGTAAGTTTAAACATTATAAACATTATATGTGAAACCCACCAAAGCGGACCAGCAGTTGTATGTATCTGTTCATTCATTTTAGTGGGCTCGATAGGTCCCTATGCTAATGCGGAAGAGGGAGTGACTTCGGCTCCCTATAGTAAAAGTGCTTCATATTTAAAGGAATACTCCTCCCTTTTATGAAATTGGGCTACTTACCTTGGCCCTTACCTGGTGTTACATATGTGGGTAAAAGCATTTTGGTCTCAGTGCATGCATTTTCCGAGTGTGCAACCTCAATTTCAGCTCTTTGGCAACATCCAGCGCCTATGCTAAGCTAAAGCTAAAATTAGTGTTGCTGGACTCGGGAAATGCAAGCACTGAGACCAAAATGCTTTTAAAAAAAGTAGTTAAGCCCGCACATCCGATCTTGCCCTGGGAGCAGGACAATCAAATAAGTTTACAAGAATAAAAAAAGTCCGCTGCAACCAGGATTTAATGCTCCCACAATTTTTTATTTTACCGTGTAACGTTTCGGGTATGCACCCTTCTTCAGACGTCAACGTCTGAAGAAGAGTGCATACCTGAAACATTCACGGTTTTATTCTTGTAAACCAAAATGCTTTTACCCACATACGTAACTCTTAGTAAAACAGTAAATAACCCAATTTCATAAAAAGGTGGACTATTCCTTTACAACTGTATTCGGCAAGTCTACGTAATTCCGAGACTTAGGCAAAAAAATTCCAAATTTTTATCACATGACTCTGGCCCTCCCCCTGTCACTACTATGCTCCTCAAACCCCTCCCTCGCTGTAGCACGTTGTCAGCTAATTGCTCACAGCTGTGATTGACAGGCAGCTATTCCTCCCTCAAAACCTGATTAGTGGAAGGCTACAGGGAGTGCTGGATTTTTGCAACCACGCTAACACCGTAGTTTTTTCAGTATGTGGCCCTCAAATAGAAACGTTTGGCCTTCGATAAAAATGCAGATTCGATAACACATTGGATTTATTTGGTGATAAGCAATGTATTGGAATTGTTGGTGTATTTGGTGTGTGTGTGTGTGTTACAGAATATGATGAGGACTGGAGAAAAATTGACTACCTGTAAGTATTCAGTCTATGAGCAGAGCACTCTGTGATAAAATAAATATATATTTCACATATTTCACATATTAAGGACGTATTATTATTTCTTCTTTACTCTCATTCATCCTTTTAGTCAAAGGTCATCATTTCAGTCACAAAGTGTGTGTGTGTGTATGTGTTTGCGTTTACAGTATATCTGTGTGTGTGTGTGTGTGTGTGTGTGTGTGTGTGTGTGTGTGTGTGTGAAACAGAGGAAATGACGAAGTGAAAAAGGCCTTGAAAGACAAGGATGCGAGGAACCCCAACTTAAGCCATCTTCGCTTCCTACTTCACGGCCGTGTCGGAGCAGGGAAATCCAGCATCATCAACTCCATCAACTGCATGTTCCAGGGCCGCATCAACACCAACGCACCCGCAGCTCCTGGCTCTGGCACCAGTTACACAAAAATTGTAAGTTACCTCAAAATTATGAAATCATGAAAATTATGACGTCAATTCATACCAAAGCAAGGGATAACGGCAGTCGAGGTGTTCCGATATAAGGTAATAATGGACGAAGTTGAGGCGAAGCGTATAGTATAAATACGTTTATAACTATTAAACAATGTAGCCGGCCCGACAAAATCAGTCAAAGAGGATAACTCGAGTTTAATGCATATACAGACTGTAGTGACTGTCTTAAAAGTCCATTCAGACACTCGGCAGGGTGCGGGCGAGATCCATGTTCTTGACGCGCTAGTTCTAATGAGTAACTTAATGTCCACGCTGAAAGTACTCTTTGGGTTGTGTTCCCATTTAATATCAAAGTCCTTTTACAAAGTCTAAAATGGTGCGCAACACGCGAGGTCTAGTTTAGTCTAGCTGTAGCGTGTAGCGTTAGCAGGCTACTAGCGACTAGCGTTACCAGCGGTAAAAACAATGCGAGCTCCCCGCCACCCTAGCTTGATTAGAGACCAGTATCACCTGTGCATATACCAGTTACCTGGCGCGCTTGCCACTGTGACCTGTGACCTAAGATAGGCTATCACACACATACTGCCCACTAGTGTGGACCACCACCATAACAAAGATAACTAATGGCTCCCACACAGACACTAGCGCCGGTGCAGCCAAGTCCATTATTACCTTAAAAGGACACCTTGAAAGCCGTTATCCCACTTATCACCCGGTTGCAACTAAAATGTATGGTAAGCAAGTGTTTAAAACATAGAAGAAACATGTGGCTCCGTTTTTGAAAGAGGTTATCCTGTTCGGTTGCCGTACTATCAGAAGAATATCCACAAGGCTGCATTCCATGCCACAGGTGTCCTGTTCTGTAGAAATAACGGTCACCCTGACAGACAATCACCCGTTGGTCACACGGCCGATAAAATCACTGGTGTTGGGTGACGAGTTCCCATTCATTTTCAATGACGGTAGGCAACAGGCGATTTGTACAGGCAACTGAGCAACAGATCGTCTGGTGGGCGGTGAAAAATAGAAATGCAGGCTATTTTCTGCAAAAGTTGGGTGATTTTATAAGGCGATTTTTCATAAACACCAATCAGAGTGAAGCCATGCATGACGGCATACTTTCAAAAAGAATTTTGATCCAAAGTAGCATTTACAGTATCTGTAACAAACTAAGAAGTTATGGATTTATGACTTGATATTTTGTAAAACGAGACGGCAAATGAGGTAAGATAAATCTGAAAACATGGGTTTTGTGACACAAAAATACATCTGTGGCAATATACGTTGTCGCTACCAGATGCATATTTTAGTGTTTGCCCGTAGCAATGAACTTCATACGAGTCACGCCTCCTTGGCAACCTAGTTGCTTGTTCAAATTGCCCAGTTGCCCTTCTGTGTGACCAAAGGGTCAGAAAACAGTATTCCATTCCACCGGGTGATTTCATGTACCATACTAAGACCATGACTGTTGCACTGGACATGCTAAAAAGTCCGTTTACTGTGCTTCACCGCCACACTAATGATGTTAGTCTGAATGCCGTTGTCAGCAGTGTTGGGCAAGTTACCCTAATTTCCTGACTATTAGCCGCGGCTTATACATTGATTTTGCAAAATTTCTTCCGCTATGAGGTTAAAACAGGGGGGCAGTTAATATGGCGTTAATATGTTTTTTTTTTTTAACTTGCATAAAACACTGTCCTGCGGCTTATACACAATGCGGCTTATATGCAGGAAATTACTGTACTACAAAACTGACTGAATGCCGTTGTCAGTGAATAGGTCATGTCTCAGAGTGTGTGTCCGCACTTGTGATAATATATTATTAGTTGGTATTTTTAATAATAAAATAATAAAATATTATTAGTTGGTATTTTTAAACATTTTTACTTACAAAAAATAGGGTATGTCTAGAGTTGGAGGCTAGTATATGCATTCTAATAATGGCCTTGCTTTGTGACATCTTTACCTTTCAGTACAAAACTCACCCAATCAAGGACAAGCAAGGTGGAGCTCTGCCCTTTGTCTTCAATGATGTCATGGGCTACGAGAGTGATGAGAATTCTGGGGTGTTGACTGCTGACATCATGAGTGCATTACAAGGTCACGTCAAGGATGGCTATAAGGTGTGTGTGTGTGGGGGGGGGTGACCATCATTAATCATGATTAATAACTTTTAATCACAACTCATTTCGTTCAGTAAGAATTTGAATGCTCCGACCTTGTTTTACCATGGCAAGACCCTGATGCTAATTAGGTGGGGTGAAGCTCAACACCTTTCACACTTTCTGGACATAAAATCCAAGACTACAAAAAGACTTGAATGAAGACTTAATAGCCTAGTCCTTTTCTAGCAGGATTTGAGCATATAATGGGAACCACATGAATCAAGATATGAAATCTGAGTTATAATATTTATTTATTTTTTTGAGTTAAGCTTTTAATTTAGCCACTGAAGTTTGTGTAATATTAATTACTTTTGTTGATTCAACCAGTCATGAATATAATCATATTTCAATAATTTAGTAGTATCCACATATATTATTTCTTATCTATTTCCCAGTTGAAACCTCATTTATTTATTAAAATAATAAATTTTTGTATAGAATTTTATTTTTTTTTTTCCCCCTCAATCTTACTCCCCAGTTTGACCATGAGGCCCCACTGTCTCAGGAGAATAGCGGCTACCAGCCCACTCTTAATGATAAGGTCCACTGCCTGGTGAGTGTGATCCCTGCAGACAAGATTTCTCTATGGAAGGACACTGACGGAGTGATCGTGAAGATGAGGGATGTCAGAGAAGCTGCAAGTGACATGGGTGAGTGAGTATTCACAGAAAAAACGGAGATGTACTCTAGATAGCAGTCATTCTGCAAACGATCGGTTGCAGGTATAATGGCACTTTGAAAAAGGACGCCAGTTCAAAACTGCATCTACTTTGCTTTATTTATTTATGTCTGTCTGTCTGTCTGTATATCCAACTTCTCATCAGGAATCCCTCAGGTCGTTTTCCTAACCCATGTGGACCAGTGCTGTCCGTTGGTTAACAGGGATCTGAAGCACATCTACTCCAGCAAGAAGATCAAGCAGGCAGTGAGTGTGTGTGTGTGTGTGTGTGTGTGTGTGTGTGTGTGTGTGTGTGTGTGTGTGTGTGTGTGTGTGTGTGTGTCTGTATGTGCGTGTGTGTGTGTGTGTGTGTGTGTGTGTGTGTGTGTGTGTGTGTGTGTGTGTGCGTGTCTGTATGTGCATGCGTGTGTGTCCGTCGATAGAATGACTGACGTTTATCATGTTGTCTCATCATTTGCTAGTTCAATACATTTAGTTTTTTGTATACATCATTTTGTAATTTAATGTAGACTATTTATTAGAGCTGTCTTAGATACATTATGACAGAAATTGCTCTCCCCCCCTCTCTCTCTCTCTCTGTGTGTGTGTGTCTGTGTGTGTGTGTGTGTGTGTGTGTGTGTGTGTGTGTGTGTGTGTGTGTGTGTGTGTGTGTGTGTGTGTTGTGTGTGTGTGTGTGTGCGTGTGTGCATGTGTCATTCAGATGCAGCACTGCAGTAACAAGCTTGGAGTTCCCATGAACTGCATCTTCCCAATCAAGAACTACAGTGAAGAAAACATTGTGAATGACAAAATTGACAGTTTAATTCTGGATGCCCTGAAACAAGCCATCAACTTTGCCAATGACTATGTTGCGGACATCTGAGAGATGACCTTCATTACAAAGGAACAAAGGTCAACAAAGTCAACAAAGGAACTTGTAGGCGTCCTAGCAAAGAATGGAAGTTTGAAATTTGTTCATTCTCATAGATATTGATAGTACTTACAATATGAAACAACAAGGGCTACTCTGTATAATTCCTTTGTTATCTCCACCAAGGAGGTTATGTTTTCGCTCGCGTTGGTTTGTCTATCTGTTTGTCTGTCAGCAGGATAAATCGTAAAGTACTACAGGGATTTGGATGAAAATTTCGGACAAAGTGTATATTGGGACAAGCAAGAACTGAATCGATTTTGGTGGCAATCAGTGATCCAGAGCATGATCTGGAATTTATAGTGTCTGTAGTGACCACATTGCTTTGGCGGAGGTCTGCGCTCTCTGAGCGCTTTTCTAGTTTGGGAATATGTTTTATAGCATGTGTATAGTAGTTGAAAATTAATGTAATGTTAAATCAACGACTATTTTGTAATTCTTAAGAAATCATCTCAAAATGTGACAGACTGAATGAAAAGTTTTTGGTGGCTAGTTGGTTAGCCGAGTTAGTTGGCTCTTATTCCTCACTCCCATCTGGGCCACAGCACCACTGTTTCCGGCGTCATTCTCACCACACTCGGGTCTCAAACCTGACACCCCGTCAGCTACAATAAACCCACGGTATGGTAGTCGAACGTTCTAACTACTGAGCTGAAAAGCCCAAGCTTCCAACTTGGTGGTTAGAAGCCTTCTTGAAGGACTAGAGTTGTGAGGATTTACATGTGCTGCCGCCAGCTAGCCGAGCTAGTTGGCATCCGTTACATTCACAAGACTGATGAACATATTTTTAGCTATGGTGCTGCTAGTAAATCGTACGCCTTATTTCCTTATTTTTAGCTATGGTGTTATCTTCAACACATGCACACTCACTAATATTTAGCCTCATATAGGGTAGATATGAGGATTATGGAACATCATCCAGCTGTATGTGATTGTGTGTGTGTGTGTGTGTGTGTGTGTGTGTGTGTGTGCGTGTGTGTGTGTGTGTATGTATGCCTGCATAACTGAACTTAATATGGCCTTGATAACCAGCTCTTGTTGCTTGTAACTAATCACTGGTTTACACATTTGAATCCTTTTTTGTGACTGAAGAGTTCCAGTTTGGAGGAGGAGTTCAAATAGCTTTCCCTGCCTTTTTATGACAATTGCAATAATAAACTTTTCCACTGTTGTATTGTCTGTGAAAATAAATCAATAAAGTCATTGTTTTTAGCCATGTTTTGGATTACAATGAAGTCCATGCTTGTTTTACAAGGTATTTTGAACATTCCCGAGTTTTTTTGTTTGTTTGTTTGTTTTTTCTGCGCAATGATATCAACTAGCACTTCTTTCAACAGACTGTTTAAATGAAACTATCAGACATTGCAAGGAGGCGATTTTAGAGACAGGATCTATTCTCAAAATTTTGGTGCAATTATTCCATTTCATCTGAGACACTGTTGAGGCCTGTTTCCCACTACCTGAGCGTGAGCGTGTATTATGAATAAAACAAATTTGATAAACCAGGCCTGTAATCTAATAATAAGTTAGCCTGACATAGCCCGACCATAATACTGCTGTTCATCCGTATTCATGGTCTGGAGGTTCTTTAACCTGACGCGATTATACTGCGGAGGGGAGGGCATTCACTTTTGGTTTGAAACAATTGGACAGCTCGTGTAATCAGCTTCGCTTATTGGCCGGTAGACTCTCTACTGATGTAAACACGCCACAGAGGACTGTTCCCAGACCATGGATACGGATGAACATTCGTATTATGGGCGAGCTATGTCAGGCTAATAATAAGTCACATTGGTAGTACATTCAAATTCTGTTGGTGGCCTATACTGTACTCCATATTGGAAATGGATCATTTGGACTCACTTGGTTACCATCTCTCTGTACAGAGGGGTGAAAAAGAATCCTGAGCCAGAACTGGGTTTTTTTTCCATCCTGGGGAGGTGGACACACGTGGTGATCCTGCTTTGCAATGTGTACTTTTAGAACACACTTGATTCTGGTCAAATTCCATATCTTTAGCTATAGTGATGGCCGAGCAGTGATGCACATTTAACTCAGAACATGTCATTTATCATGTTTTAGGGCAAAACATGAGGAAAACATTGAAATATTAGTTTAATCCTACTTTAACACCACCTCTTTATATCTTGCCTAGTCATACTGGTACACCTGAAATCAGACAGAGCCCCTGAATACTATATCAGGCCTGACTGTACACTCTCTTCCACCCAATCAACTCAGCAGCACAGATGGCACCATACTAGTATAGGATTCCTCGCTGTGTTTTAATAGTGTGTGTGTGGTGTATGTGTCGTGTATGTTACGTCTGATTGTATTGTAGTGTGTCCAGAGTTCAGAGATGCGGGATGTTTATAATCATCATTGTTTGGAACCTTGTCACTTTTTAGGTATGGTACTTTTGCTTCTACTCCACTCCTCTAGTCCAGTACTTTATACAACACTGTAACTGGGCCAGTGTTGGGGTGCACCCCCTTCTGTGGGATAATGTGGGTGTGGTTTGGGGTGCTGTGTGTGTGTTTTTTGGGGGGTTTTGGCGGTCTCTTGAGAGGGGGAATAACTGGAGACAGACTGTGATTTCCTAGTTCTGTGTTGACGTCGCCGTGGCCGATAAAAGCCGTGATTAAATTTCACATTATAGAAAATTTTAGCATTCTGTTACCGTCTTTACTCAGTAGCAAATGCTATTATAAGCTTAAGAATGCGTGGATTTCCTGCAGGATATCATCATCATCATCATCATCATCATCATCATCATCAATAATTCTATTTGTCTACTCTATCTCCATCCATCCTCTTCTAGCTGGCTGGTGGCCTAACACCCCATAACATTATCGTGCTCTTCACCATCCCATTAAAACCCCACTTTTCCTCTGCAGCTGACTATATATGGGTTCCTTCACCCCATTGGACAAAGAAAGTGAAACTGAAAGTAAACGTGAACAGGGCAGCAAGGGGGGGGGGGGGTTCCTGCACTTGGGCTGATTTCTGAGAATCGGGTATGACTAAAGATCCAATGACTCGAGGTTTTTTTTTTTTTTTTGGCAAGGGGGGTGTCACATGACTGAATACATAAGATGGATAGAAGATAAAAGCCAGACCACAGACCATGCCACTGCAGATTTGAAAGGGAGAACCTGAGAGGTAAGCTGCACCGAAATTATCAATGCTCTTTCTTTGCTGATATTTAGCCTTACTGTCTGGGCAATGGCTATCAGTGTCGAATGTCATGGGTGAAGCCTTTTTTTTTTTTTACCTTTTTATATGGTGTATGTTAGGCTATAATTCTTTATTTCTTCCAGTAGGCTAGTTAGTATTAGCCTACATTGTGTCTGTTTAAAAAGAGAGCTGATATTGTTTGTTAGTGTCAGATATAGGAATTCGAAGGCAAATAGCTCAGAATGGTTCGGATGTTATGTTTATGTCATAGCATCGCTGTCCATGGTACTGGATAAGGATGGGTGGGGCACGCAAGAAAAATAATGTTATGATATAATATTGGACTTTGCGAACAACTGGATCAAAGTCATTCAACACAGCCTTGGAACTATCCAGACTTCCTCCAAGGGCTGGATTTTTTCTTGCTGTTAGACCAAGAGTAGCTAAACACGCCCGCGTGCAAGCCGCGGCTTTTTGTGTTTTGACATGTAGTCAAAATGCACGATCATCAGAGGTATCCAGCGTTATTGTCAACATTGCGACATGTAATCACTGTACTTTTTTTTCACGCGCGATCGCCCCCACTTTTTTGTAATTGCATCTTGATGCGCCACTTACAAAGACATATGCGCGACCAACACATGAAACGAACGCAAAATACGCATGAGAGCCATGCTGCGTGCACGTATGCGTTGTCTACAATTAGTAAATCCAGTCTTTATAGAGCTTGCTCCATAACTACTATCCCCAAAACAACATCAGACAGTAAACCCAGTGGCAACTCTTTGAATTGTCTGACATTTGAGAGTGGTTCTCGAAGTGTGATCCCTTTTTCTTAGGCTACTTGAAAAAGAAAATGGGTAATAACTTTCAAAACATGTCTAAATTAACTTTCTTGCACTGCACATCTGAAGCCCACACATGGATAACAGTGCTGAATTTTTGTGCATGAGTAGCCTATTCTAAAAGTATGTATTTCAGACTTCTCAAGTTGTGGGCTTCCCATGTGCATTATTTGAAAGAAAGTGAATTTAGATATATTTAAAATGTTAGAGTGACTTATGCCGGGAGGGGGGAGCAGGCCAAGATGGTACACTATAAAAATATATTTATTAACAGTATATTAATATATATTTAGTTTGTCAGTATAGCAAGTGCTTTTTGTGTTGCAGGTCCTATTGCAGGTCCAGATCTATTGCATAAGCTTCTGATTTTCAGCTATGGGAGGGACAGCACCATCAGGTTAGATTTATGTCCTTTGTAGGTCCATAAACACAGAGACAACCCACTCATGTTATTCCTTGATACGTCTGTTTGGGTTCTATGGGTAAATCAAACCTAAAGCAGAATTTTTCTGAAGTAATATTACTTATATTACCTCATATTGTTATTGACAAATGCTTTTTGACATGTATTCTTGTTGACTTGTTTGCCTCCTTTGCTTACCATAGCACCTCAACTGCAAGGTAACATTGTCATATAATGACTGGGAGAGTCTCAGACTTGTGTATTGTACATTTAAAGTGGATTTGAAATCCTCTGCACAGGACACCAGGCCTACTACTACTACTACTACTACTGCTACTACTACTACTACTACTACTACTGCTACTACTACTACTACTACTGCTGCTGCTGCCTCTACTATTAAATAATAACAATAATAATAATAATAATAATAATAATAATAATAATAATAATAATAAAGGCAGTATATTCAATATGTATTTTATAACCTTTCTATGAATTAGTGACACATATAGGCTACAAGGGAGTAGTCAGGGATTAGGTGCCTTGGGAGATGTTTGTTTTGGTGCATTTCATTCCTCTATGCATATATATATTAAAATAAATAATGCAAATTTAAACAAAAAAATTCACACTTGCTTTAAACAAATTTAAACATGAAAGTTATGCAATAAATCATTCCTATGTCCTTCATTGACAGCGGAACATGTAAAAAGAGGAGGTGTCATAAAGTTCAGCTGGGTGGCAAACACTGGAGTAAATGCCAAATGGATGAAGGACGGTGAGATGCTTGAAAACGGTGGCAGAATCAGAACCACCCAATCTGACTGGAAAGCCTTCTCCCTGACGATCACAGACGCCAGAGAAGAGGATGAGGGGGTATACACTCTGGTGCTGTGGAACAGAAAAGGCAAAGTGTCAGGCTCTGCTAAAGTCACAGCACTAGGTAGGTGCATCCTTGTGCATTGTTACTACCAATCAATCAATGAATTCATTTATTTATCTATCTATCTATCTATCCATCCATCCATCCATCCATCCATTGTTAGCATGTCAGTGTCTGTCCTTTGTGTAATTCTGGAGATCAGTAAAGTAACTCTGATTTGTGGCTCTGAAGTGACATGAAGTCATAAACACTGATTACCAAAAACGCGAAATAAAATTGCATGGATCACAGATATTGTAAGGCATTGAAGTTGTTTGTCTTGTTGACCATGTGTGTGTGTGTGTGTTACAGAATATCAGGTGGACTGGAGAAAAATGAGCTGGGAGTAAGTATATAGCGAGTGCAATGCAATACCTATTTTAGACAAGATAGGTGAGGGCCATTTTTTTTTTTTTTTTTTTTAACGGCCGCCAAAGGGGCAGGGGGAGAAAAAAGAAAGATCCATTTGCAGTTATTTTAATGACCAGGTTGCATCTCTACAGTTTACATTTATTGCAGTAAATGAATGACTATAAATACCACTAAACACCACAAAATGGAGAGTTTTCACACGTTTTACAGACATTATCAGATGTTATTGCGGGCCGCCAGAAATGTTTCCGGTGGGCCACCAAAGGCCCCCGGGCCGCACTTTGACAACCTGTCTTTAGACTAACATCATACTTCACTTATTATGGCTATGAGTCATTATTTATTTATTTTTTTCCATATTTGTCTAATTCAAGTCTGGCTAACATTTTATATTCAAAGCCATTCATTTGGATTTTATGACACAAGTGTGTGTGTGTGTGTGTGTGTGTGTGTGTGTGTGTGTGTGTGTCTGATAGAGAAAATGATGATGTGAAAAAAATCTTGAGAGAAATGCACCCCAGAAATGCCCAGCTAAGGCATCTTCGCTTCCTGCTCCATGGACCTGTGGGAGCAGGGAAATCCAGCATCATCAACTCCATCAACTGCGTCTTCCAGGGCTGCATCAACATCAATGCACCAACAGCTGCCGCCTCTGGGACGAGTTTTACCAAAATTGTAAGTTGTCTTATACAACTAGGCAATTACATTATGTGGACACCTTGCCAGATTTATATTAAAGCCTCCAGAGTGATGCTTTTCCTTAGCCTGGCACACCCTCCCAGTGAAGTAACACCTTCAGCATTGCTGTCGCTGGCCTGGCCAGCTGCTGATCTGAACGGATTTCTGAGCTCCACAAAAATGTGGAACTCATTAAGCATTTTCTAACATTTTCTAACTTCGACCAGAGGCAAACCGAGACATTAGAGGGAGAAGGGTCAACCATGCACTTTGAGAAATTACAGCGCTACAGGCTCTCGCAGAGTCTTTGAAAGCCGATGGCAATCGGGCTAGCTTTTCCTTCCAATTTGCACTAATAGTAAAAGCAAATAAATACTAGAGAAGGCTACTGTAATTCCAGGGAAAGTTGTTTGCTATATAGGTTGATACGTTGAAACTGCTGAAGTGGTTGCTAGGCTACATGTAGGTTGTTGCCAGGGTAGGTAGGGTAGTTGCTAGGGTAGTTGCAAGGTTAGTCATGTTGATTAATTGCTACGTTGCAACTGTGGAAGTGGTCACTAAGGCTGTTGCTTGGGTACTTGAAGTGAATAAGTTGTTGCTAGGGTAGGTGTAGTGGTTGCTAGGTTAGTCATGTCGGTTGCTATGTTCATGCTAGGTTGCAAGTTGCAACTGTGGCAATGGTTGCTAGACTTTTGCTAGGGTACTTGAGGGGGTTGCTAGAGTGTGTGTGGTGGTTGCTAGGGTGGTTGCTACGTTGTTCATGTTGGTTTTTGTCAGTTGCTAGGTTGCAACTGTGGAAGTGGTTGTTAGCCTGTGGCTAGGGGTACCTGAAGTAGTTGCTATGGTAGGTTTGGTGGTTGCTAGGGTGGTTTATAGGTTAGCTGTGTTGGTTGCTAGGTTGGTTGCTAGGTTGCAACTGTGGAAGTGGTTGCTAGGATGTTGTTTGGACACTTGAGATGGTTGCTAGGGTGTTACTAGAGTAAGTGTGGTGGTTGCTAGGTTTGTCATGTCAGTTACTACTGTATGTTGGTTGCTAGCGTACTTGAGGTGGTTGCTAGGTTTTTGCTAGGGTAAGTGTGGTGGTTGCTAGAATGGTTGCTAATTAGGTTACAGATTCATATAGTTGCCTGGATCCAAAGTTGATGATACACAGTTTGAATGGCGTAGCAGATAAATAGTTAATGCATGGTTTCTGACAATTATTTCTTTCAGTTCAAAACTCACCATATCAAGGACGAGCATGGTGGACAATTGCCTTTTGTATTCAATGATGTCATGGGCTTCGAGAGCAACGAGAGAGATGGGGCGTCGACAGCTGACATCATCAGTGCATTACGAGGTCACGTCAGGGAAGGCTATAAGGTACAAGGGGAAAAATAATTACACTTTTTTCAATTCATGCAGTGTTCTGTACATTCCATATATTTATACATACAATGGAATACATTTTCACAATTCAAGATCTCACAACAGCATCAAACACAATTCAACCAGTAATAAATTTTAACAATTTCATGATTTATTTCTCTATTTTCTCTCCAGTTCAACCCTGTGACCCCGTTGTCTGAGGGGGACTGCAGCTATAACAGTAGTCCCACTCTTGATGATAAGGTCCACTGCCTGGTGAGCGTGATTCCTGCAAACAAGATTGCTATGCTACAAGACAATGCCGGCTTCATTGTCAAGATGAGGGAGGTCAGAGAAGCTGCAAGTGACATTGGTGAGAATTCATGGAAAGATTTTCAGTGTGGCACATCTTTTTGGTGCTCAGATAAATGATCAAATCCATCTTTTTGGATGGTAGTTGCTCCACTAACTGTACTTTCAGACCTCGAGTGAGTCAAAGAAAAAGTCAGTTCAATTCCTCCAAATAAAGTCAATTCCCTCCGTCGCTATGACACATTCAGTCATGAATTTCAGGTGTCTTAATACATAAAACGATAATACTTTGTTTGAAAGTACCGTCATAAGAGCGACATAACTATGTATCATAACTATGACATAACATCATTAATTTGTCATAAACTTTATAAACTTGTCATGAATCATAATCATAACATTAATATAAAGATTAAAAAGAGTTGCATTTTTCTGTTTATGTCAAGTTGTCATGACAAAGAAATTGCGAACAAATCTAATGTCAACTTGTCATGACTAAGAAGACTAAGACTAAGAAGTGTTACCCATAAAGCATTTTCCCCCCATGGTTTATTTTGTGTTTTTTCCAAAGTATAAAACAAGCAAACAGAGGTCAATCCTCCAACAATGTCACAAAACAATATGGAAACAGATATGAATGATACAATATCATACACAATAAATACACTCATAAAGCATTAGCTGCACTGTGTGTACCTGTAATTATTATTATTATTATTATTATTATTATTAGTAGTAGTAGTAGTAGTAGTAGTATTGTTATTATCATTTTTCTGTATGTCTGTCGATCTTCCCTTCAGGAATCCCTCAGGTTGTCTTCATGACCCATGTGGATGAATGTTGTCCGTTGGTTAAAGAGGATCTGAAGCACATCTACTCAAGCAAAAAGATAAAGCAGGCAGTGAGTGTGTGTGTGTGTGTGTGTGTGTGTGTGTGTGTGTGTGTGTGTGTGTGTGTGTGTAGTGTGCACATCAGCGAATGAAGTTCTGATGTTTTATCTTCCTGTCATACATTTTATTAGGTCTTTGTGTGGAAAACCATCCAAATCAATAGAACTTTATTAGATGCATAATGACCAATATTCTCTCTCTCTCTCTCTCTCTCTCTCTCTCTCTCTCTCTCTCTCTCTCTCTCTCTCTCTCCACACACACACACACACACACACTCACTCGTGTGTGTGTGTGTGTGTGTGTGTGTGTGTGTGTGTGTGTGTGTGTGTCTTCCAGATGCAGCACTGCAGTAACAAGCTTGGTGTTTCCATGAACTCCATCTTCCCAGTCAAGAACTACAGTGAGGAAACCCAAGTGACTGACAAAACTGACTGTTTGATACTGGATGCCTTTAAACAAGCTGTCAACTTTGCCAATTACTATGTTGGAGATATCTGAGAAAAGAAAAGAAAAAGGAAAACCAAATGAAAACAAAATAGGCCAAAATAGCTTATAGGTGCCATTTTAACTTATAGGGGCCATTTTACTTACATCTTACTATGCTAGTTAAAGCTAACCACTGAAATTAAACATTTCCCAAACCAAGATAACTCAGCAAGTACCTTTGTAATAGGTTAGCAAGGGAGACGTTAGTCCAAACAACGACGTTTGCAGATGTTTTCGAAAGTGTTCAAAGAGTTCGTAGGCATTCGCTGTGATTATAATCATGGGATATCGCCAATGTTACCTTATGTTAAACTAATGTGTTGTCATTAACAGTTGTGGATAATGTTCACTGTGTGTCATATTTGCATGGAGTATTAAAATGCAATGCAAGCAAGGCTACCATAAGCGGAGCGAGCGGCGGAGCAGGGGTAAATAAAATGCAACTAAAGATGCCGCTGGTCCATAAAGTGTGCTCACAATGCCCTCTATGCTTTTGGGAGACGGACCCCAGTACAGTAACTAATGCAAAATTATTGTGCTTTGTTGTTGTCTTTTAATTTCTGGTTATGGCTAAATTCTCACTTGAGAGTTTGTACAAATCGATTGTGTATGTTTTATATTTATTGATAATTGGTTTATTGGTTCATATTAGTTGAAAGTTAATGTAGAATTGTTCATGTAAAAATTAATTTGAATTACAGAGTTATTGAAAATAGAGATGGATATATGGTATCTATATGGTATGGTATAGAAAACACTCTTGTAGCTTAACATGTAATATTTATTATTTATTTTTGAATGGTTTATGGATGTATTCAAATAATGTTTTTGTATATATTTGCATTAATTTATTTATTAAATAAAGTGCCTCCTGTACAATGTCTTTTATATCTATGCAGTAGTTAATTCCTGAGGATCAGACCCACACTCTCACATGTAAGAGAGGGTTTGTGGTGGTGGTTGATCTGATATCACCAAGTAATTACTGATCCAGGATCAACATCAAAGTTGTTGGTCCAGGATCAATGTTACAGGTGACCAATCAGGGATCATTTATGATTGATGATGTCATTGCCCTGCGACATGAAAAATATTCAAATTTCTCTCTCTTTTTACAACTGACCATTTTGATACTACAGGACTTCTGACAGAGCTCCACAATTTTCTCAAAGCAGAGGAAAGATTAATGAAAAATTTCAATTTCAATTTCAAACCAATGATTTAGATACTAACATTTTCAATTTCAAACCACAGATTTAGAATATTCAAATTTATCTCTCTTTTTACAACTGACCATTTTGATACTACCGGACTTGGTGGCGCTAACTGATGCATACACGTTCACCTTCTGCGGGCCAATGGCGGCTCTCTCTCCTTTTTTTCAATTTCCTTTTACTACCAATCACTGCGCGACACCTGCCCTTTTTTACCCCATCGGAATGTCCTTGTTTTGCCGATCAAAATCAGTTGGTAGAGGTGCCGTTTGACAACTAGAGGGTTGCAAGTTCGAGCCCTGCTCCACCTGACCCCATCGAGGTGTCCTTGAGCAAGATACCTAACCCCAAAACTGCTCCCAGTGAGCAGGTTGGCACTTTGCATGGATGCCTCTGCCACCGGTGTGTGAATGGGTGAATGTGAGGCATACATTGTATAGCGCTTTGATTACTCATAGAAGTGGAAAAGCGCTATATAAGCGCTATATAAATGCAGTCTATTTACCATGTATTGTGGCAGGCTAGCTACTGATCAAGAACAACTTTTTTTATGTGTGCTTATGGCCCTGGCTCAATCTCAAATAGGATTTTGGGGACTGGCTTTACGAAGCAAGTCCTTAGTTGTTTTTCATTTTCTTTGAACCTTTTTATCCACTAAGCGTCTCCTCTGGGAGTCCTGTTCAAAATGGCGGCAAACAAATAGTTTTAGACAATAGACAGATAGACAGAACAACAACAACAACAACAACAACAACAACAATAACAATAACAATAACAATAATAAAATAGGGTTCTAAAAACAGTGACACTCCTCTTCATTCACAGTGTTAATGATTCCTTTAAAAACCTCTAAGGTAGGCAAGGCAAGTCAAATCAAGTCACTTTTATTTATATAGCACATTTCACACAACATAGTTGATCCAAAGTGCTTTAAAAATAATAATGATAAACATAATAATAAACAAATAATAATAAACAAATAATAATAATAATAATAATAATAATAATAATAATAATAATATGCAAATGACCAAATAAAACAAACAAACAAAAATAATAACAAAATAAAAGGAAAGGGTTTAGGGAGAATTAAAGGCTAGAGAAAAAAAGATGTGTTTTTAACTTAGACTTAAAAACATCAATGGTATGAATGGACCTAATGTGGGAGGGGAGCAGAAACAGAAAAGGCTCTGTCACCTCTGGTTCTAGGAATGCACACTCAATGTATGTATGCTGTAGCTCACTCCAAAGACATGGTGCAAAGGATGAAAAGCCTATTTCCCTATTTCTGTTTTTGGTAGACTGTGACGTCCTTGATCAGAGCTAATAAATGGTTATGCATGTTAAGATTATGATTTATATGATTATCGTTGTTGGTATTTTTTATTAACAAAGGCTAATGATTGTTTTTTAGGATTTGTATGTGTTTGATAATTTTTTCAACTTTTTTTCATAAAGTTGAGTTGAGTGATCTAAAATGTGCACATTTCAAGCAGAGAGTACAGTAGGCTAAAGAAGCACATATGTGCAAGCAGACACACACAGAGACTTAAAAGTATCCGTTGATAGCCTACTGTACTTTTATTTGTGGAAACATGTAGACTACTGTAATAGGCCTGTAGACAGTAGCCTGTACACACTAGTTTGATTTAAATGTTTGGGGTGCAGGGGTATGGGAGGGGAGGGGGGGTGGTAGATGTTATCCTCCTCTTCCGATATGGGAGATATAAGGCTGGGTGATCATAATGATATTGCAGGAACTGTATGGATTGGTATTGTAGCTCCGTCTGACCTGTGGCCTTAAAGCTGTTGCCTTTCATTCAATGCCCCCTTGGAAATTCCCCCCAGGGTCGTTTCAAGGTACTTAGGTGGCCCCAAGCAAACAGGATATGGGGGCCCTTCACCCCTCATAAACACCTACATGAACCACCACTCTGTCATTAATAATTATTTGTGTTGAACATGCATTTGTCTACCTCCTCTAGGCAATTGCCTGGTTTGTCTGTCCTGTTGCGATGGTCCTGATTCCCCCTCTGTCATGCAGTTTGTTCCTAGTGCTGTCTGCAAAATCCCCCAAAAGCTCCATCAGACAGTGCCCCTAGTGGCAGCTCTTTGAATTGTCTGACATTTGAGAGCAAGCAGGTTGTAAGTGAAAGCAGCACTGTGATTGGCTAAGGTGTAGAATGTTAGTTTCAGTTTCCTCTATGAGGTCTGATTTCCTGGAAGTGCTAGTGCTAAACATAGATATGTCCTCTATTATTCTGTGGGGCTAAAAGCCGCAGTGACAGAAAGTTTGCACTGTGTGATCTTCTATATAAATAGTCAAGCAATACAGAGAGGCAGTCAGAAAGAATGGAGATCTCTGAAAACAGACAAACAGTGAGAATTGATGATGATGATGATGATGATAATATCTTGTAGGAAATTTATTCTTTTAGCTTATAATCATACAATCAGACATAACATACGCATGACACATATACACTGTACACACACTCTATATAAAAAAGTGAGGAATCCTATACTTGTATATGCCATCTATAGGTGGCTAAATTGATTGGGTGGCAAAGAATATATAGTCAGGCCTGTAGAGGAGAATTGTGTTTTTAACTTGAGATATGCAATGGCCTCACTCTGACCTTGTTGCTATGCTGGTTCCATAAGCAGTGTCGTAGCCCAACTCCACAAAGTCCACTTGAAACGTTGTTTTTAAAATAAAAAGATCTCTGGTTTATTTTCCTTGTTTCCAAAGTTACAAAAAGTGAAATAAGATGACTAATACATTTGTTCTAAGTTAGCATATCAGTAACAGCAGCCAGCAAGTCAGTCAGTCAGGTCAGGTCAGGTAAGAAAACCGTATGATACCACAGCTCTCAAGGTCCAAATCAATTAAGCATATTCAAAACTCAACGTACAGTAGCTGGCGTAAACCTGCTCTTAAAGCGGCAGCACCTAATTTAACCAAGGCAGCAAAAATTACATCACACATAAATTCTAGTATGCTTTTAACATTTTTAACTATCAAATGAACCTGTAAATGAATTATTTATCACCTGAAAGTATTCAGGTGCTGTGCCTGATAGGCGTACCAGCATGAATAATAGGCAAATATAAAGAGGTGGGGTTAAAGTAGGATTAAACTAAATTTCAACGTTTGTTAGAGTTAATGAGTAATGCATCACTGTACAGCCATCACTATAGCTGAATATATGGAATTTGACCATAATCAAGTAGTGTTCTAAAAGTACATTGCAAAGCAGAATCGCCAACTGTGTCCACCTCCAGAGGATGGAAAAAAAGTTCAGGCTCAGGATTCTTTTTCACCCCACAATTATCCTTGTGTACAGAGAGATGGGAACCAAGTGAGTCCAAATGATCCATTTCCAATATGGAGTATAAGGACGCCAGTCTCTGCAGTGTTCTGCATGAGCTGGCTGCTCGAGCTCTGCATTCAAAATCTATGGACACTGCACAAGATCCGCTTACAGAGCTGAAAACTTTCCTTTTCAAAAAATGCATTCTAAACGAAAACGAACCAAAACCGTAGAGCTACCGAGGGAAACAGAGGGGGTTGGGCCAGACTACGTGTGGAGCTAAAATCGTTTAGCGGAAGTATGCAGCATGGCATCGCCAGGCTACTTACACCTCACTCACACGCAGGTTTTGGTCTGAAACTGCCCTCAAGAGAAGGAGCTAAAAGTGTCAAATAAATATTTCCTTTAAGCTCCAAATTTGTCAGCCTCGGCACACTAAGCTAGCCTGGGAGTACCCATGCTCCTTCACGCGCTCCATTTCATTTCACTCTGCAAAGCAACATGGTGACCATCAGGGCCGGTTCTAGGCATAGACAAACGAGGCGGTGGCCTAGGGCACCAAATATCAGGGGGGGCATCACAATACATTTCTTACTTTTTTTCTTCTGTTTTTCTCTTGTATTTTTAGAAAAGGGGGGGCAAAACTCAAATCTGGCCTAGGGCACCAATAAGGCTAGAACCGGGCCTGGTGACCATGGCTGATTTTCTTGCCTGCTTTAGGGAACCAATCACAGAACGAAAAGGGACTAGCACCGCGTGCTATTGCATTTTATGTCACATGGTGGCTCTGGTATTACCTCACTCACGTCAGATCATGCGCTACGTAACTTTCGTAAGGCACTTCCGCGCAACGATCTGATGTTGAAGCCCATCAGAGAGATTTCAAGCCATTATTCTCTAACCGGACCAATCAGGGCCGCTGGCTGCTGTAGAGGGTTATGACGTAGCGAAGAAGCAACTGTTTTGAATCCAACCAACCCAACAAACGTAACGAGCGTCTTCGGTTGGTTTCGATGTGGTTGGCTGCAGTGTACGTCAATTAAATTGATGGACAAGCCGTTTGCCCAGTTAGATTCAAGGATTTCTGGCTCCTGAAATAATTCGTCTATCGCTGAATATCAGATGAACGCGCGTAGCACTACATCTGACGTGAGTGAGGTAAGCTCTGGTATTGGTTCTGAGCTAGGTACAGAGACGCTTCGATAGACCTTCATAGCGCCCAACAAACGGCTCTGGACAATTGTAAAATCAATAGGTGGGTCTCCAGACTAAATATCACTTGATTATTTAGTTTGTGTGGTAGTCAGGCTAACACTAGGCTATAGGCTGCAGAGAGATATGGAGCATTTTGCGCTAGTTCTGGCAGGCCTCATAGTCAAGCCCGCTATCAGCTGTTACATCTCTAATTGGTTAATGCCAGCCCAGCCCACGTCAGCTGCTCATTCCGCTGCCCCTCGCCATAGGCCGCTTGTCACTAGGGTACTCTAAAAGCTGTTACCTTCGAGTAACTCTTTTCCTGCTGCTTCAGCTACACACTACTCTTGCTACCCCTTCCCAGCTCCACCCAAAAGAGGAAAAACTGGAAACAATGTCATAGTAGCCCGGTTTACATGGACACTTCTAATCTGATTATTTAACCCAATATTCCATTTTAGATTGGATTTATGAATGAATCTCCTTGGATACTGTTCTATAGAATGCACATGGAATCTTTCTAATCAGATTAGAAGTGTCCATGTAAACTCGCCTACTGTTGTCATTGTTGCTTGCTCTGTTCATGGGGGAAGATTATTTCATGAATAAAATACATTCACTTAAAATACGTCCAGCCTATAATAAAGTCACCTTGGTAGTACGTAGTACATTCAAATTATTATTATTATTTATTTATTTATTTTTCTACATCCTTGCTATGGTGATGGCGCTGCGAGTCGGCTGCCGCATTTAATAGCTCCCACTCTTTTTCACTCTTTTTCGCTTTTTCTCCCGTTTTTCTTTCAGTTTTATTAGTCTAAATGTGGTGCTTATACTTCTCTTTATATTGTTACTTTTCGTCAGTTTTTTTTTATTTGAGGTCTTTTGTTTCGTTCGCTTTTAATTTGTGGTTTGGATTTTGTTTTTCTACGAGGATCGCTGCTAATTTCAAATAATGCAGCACTCCAGCAGAGACGGATTCAATATCTCCATACCAGGCGTGCGTGTGAGGGAGAGAGAGAGCCTATGAGGAAGAGAGCAGCTGGCAAGCTATGCCATCCGTGGTGCTGTTCGATAGCCAGCGGAGAACACCAGGGACGAGATGTTGCAAGGCAGTGGCAGAAACACCGGGCTATCGATCCACAGCCATGACAAGGCATGCTACGCAGAGATGCTACATCTGACTTCGGAAACGCTGTCACCTGCTTTGGTCCGATGTAGCCAAGGCCTAGCCTACTCCACCGTTCCTGAAGCACCGTGAATGATCAGCACAGCTGCCTTGAACAACACCGAAAGGCGCTGGTAGATCAAGAATAGGCCTATCATCTGTGGGCTATGGCTGCCTTTATCTACCGGCAGGCAGTGGTGTCGCCTCCACGGCTATTGCTTTCACCCTTTCCACCCTCTCCTACTCCCTCCTGCTGGCCACGTCTGGGGACACATTGGATTCATTTCCTGATGAAGATGGACTAATCAAATGGACTATCTTTTTTATTTTTATGCTTTATTATTATTATTATTATTATTATTATTATTATTATTATTATTATTTTATTTTAAATAGACCCTAGATTTTCTTTGTTTATCTTACTAGGCCTACTTCTATTCTCTCTCTCTCTTTCTCTCTCTCTCTCTCTGTCTCTTTGAAAACACATTTCACTACATGTTTTACGAAAGTATTTCATTGTATGTGACAAATAAACCCTTGAACTTGAACTTGATCCTGGGGAGGTGGACACAGTTGGTGATCCTGCTTTGCAATGTACTTTTAGAACACTACTTGATTGTGGCCAAAGTCCATATACTCAGCTATTGATATCCAATCACCGTACAAAAAGGGATTAGCATGGCCCTCGATTGCATTTTACGTCATGCGGTGGCTCTGGTATTGGCTCCGAGCTATGTACAGACAGTATGATAGACATTCGTAGCGCCCAATAAACGGCTCTGGACGATCATAAACGATGCTTCCACTACAAGAAATGCAATAGGTAGGTCTCCAGACTAAATATCACTAAATATCACTTGTGACTTGTGAATACTATCAGGCCTGACTGTACATTCGTTGCCACCCAATCAACTTAGCCACCTAGATGGTACAAGTATAGCATTGCTCGCTTTTTTTATATAGAGTGTGTGTGTACAGTGTATATGTTTCATTATGTCTGATGGTATGGGTAACTTCAACAGTCAATTTCAACAAGCGCTCTATTGACCGATCCCAAGCCCCGCCCATCTATTGTTACGTATTCACCTTATGCAGCCCCGCCCCTTTTTGTATTTTTTTCTTCCGCGTTTGCCCTCCGATTGTCTTGGAACTTCCGTTAGACCGCTGCCTCTCATTCAAATCAACGTAATTTTCATGAAATACCACGATCACAAAGCTTCTTATTGTAGCCGTAGAAACACCGTTTTTACTGCTGAAAACATCATTTTTTATCTGGCGACGAACTGTTCTAACTTTATTGATGGATATTGTGAGCACAGCTTCATAGTAAGACCACTTATATTAGACCGTTAAAACACCAATATCACAACGCTATGTCAATGCGTTGCTAGACCGGATGTTGAATGACAATGTCATGGCAGCGCCCATGTTTACCCGCGGAATAAGGTGAATAGCTACCTCGGACAAGTTTGGCAAAACCAGCGTGCCTGGAGCTGGAAATGCCTGTGTAAATATGTTTACTTGTGATGGCTTTCGGTTCAGATAGCCTGAATGTTATCGTTTGAAAATGTGAACAGCAATAAAAACAACAGTAGACAACGTGATGGGTTCGTCTCTGTGAATGTTCACCGTTTCCCTATTTCGGATTATTACGATTTCGACAGGTCAGAGGGGAAAAGTTAACCTAGCCAGCCCAAGTTGCTAGATGCCTACACAGCATATAAGCAAAATTGCATTCCTAGCAACTTTCTCAAAGTGTCAAGTAATTTTTCTGGATGGGGATGACATTGTTTGTTTATGTGTTTGTAAAGAAGTTTGTTTTACCCTGAATCTGCTGCGTAGCCCACCCCATATAGCCCATCTTTGAATGTAGGCTAATGTAAGCTAACGTAAGGAATACTCCTACTTAGCTTCGTGTAAACTTACAAAACTGTTTATCTGTGAGTGTAAAAGGTGTAAAAGCCTTCCCTTAACTCTCGATTCTTCTTGTGATGTAAGACCTAACGTTAGTTAGCGGCAGTCCTTCCTTTAAATGGTCTGATCAGACGTAACCTAACGTTACCAAACACACTGCACACAGCTAACGTTACTGTAGGCTCTCCTTGGGGGAGGCCGGGGTTGATAAGCTAACGTTAATACCAGTAATTGTCATGATTGAGGTTAAAACACGGTGTCAATATAAGCGCAGGCTTTGGGAGAGAACATGCATTTGTTTTGAGGGTAAAAAAATATATATTAATAACATTGCCGTCACTATCACTGATGCTGTAACATTAAAGCAGATAATTGCGTCCGTCGTCTCCATCCCTCATGTTACCTACGTGGTTGCAACTTTGCGTAAGCCTATTCGCCGTATTCATTAATTATTTGTTTATTGTATTACAATTAGATAAGCCATATCCGTGCAAAGTTTGAACTTGCTTAGCAGGTTGAAGAGAGCCGAGGCTGGCTGAGGTTGCTTCTTGTATGAATTAACAGGTAGGCCTGGCCTGAGCGAATTGGCGAGGGTAAAAAAAAAACCTTCCCACACATCCATAGTAAGTAAACTGTTGGTTTAGAGGTCCCCAAACACATATTCCACCGTTGTGATATGAGATTACACCTTATTTTCAAGGCAAAGCTGCAAGCTTCATAGTCTACTATTATGCAGGAAAGGGAGAAGTTGTCCGAGGTTCGCTGCGGGCCCTATTGTTACATAGCAGGGTATCTGCACATTTTTCAAGTACAAATTTAAAGACTTTTAAGACCTTTTCAAGACCTCTAAATGGAAAAATTAAGACCAGGGGCGCAACTACTCACTTTTTTGGGGGGTATGCGACAACAATTTTTGCGCCACAAGATGACCTTCAAAGTTGTTACATTGTGAACAACACATTTAACACAACAACAATGAAGGCAGCACTTGTCAACTAATGAGGAATATGGGATGCATTTGTTTAGAGAAGTAACAGGGGGGTTTGGGGGTTCTCCCCCAAGAAATTTTGGAAAAATTAGTTTCCATTTCCTGCAATCTGGTGCATTTTAACGAGTTGCTAGATAGCTTCTCATAGCTTAATCAAATGAATTATCTAATGCATAGCACATTATTTGAATGCTCCATGAGGTCATATAGCAGCCTGGCTGAGTTGTATTCGGCAGTCGGTTGTAATATTTCTTACAACTGAACCAAAATTTATTATTTACTGCATTTACTGTTGAATTCTCAGTTTGATGTGATGCAAATAGTCTTTTATTCTTTTGGACCCTTTTTGGATAATAATGACGAACATGCCTTGGACAATCTTTCTTTGCAATTTGCTAAATTCCCTGATATTCATTCTAAATAGTTTAATTGAAAGTGTGTCTAAACCCTTGGAGGAAATGGGCTACAATAGCCTACCTTGTGTTTCTGAATCAGTAGCCTAATTAGCACAGGGTATTTTTTGACCAACATATCAGTCATGAGATGCCTGTCTGAAATGACCACTTCAGCCTAAAATTGGAGGCTAAAAACAGCTGTTTTTGGTATGTATAGTGGTGTTATTGCTACCTGTTGGAATGCAGCTTATTTGATATGGCTCATCATGCATACAGAACTGTTTCCACAATAGCCTACAGTACTTCGAAATCATTAATTAATCTGTAGGATAAACCGTTTATCACAGCAATTAGTGACCACCATAGATGAGTGGCTCTTGTGGCATTCTTTCAAATGATATATGTATGACATTTGGGAGAGAAAATCTCTCCGAGTTATTAAATAGAAAAAAAACTGATAGATTTGGAACTCATAAGCGCACGCGACCACATCGCAATATTAAATGCGTTCGCTGTTTTTATATCGCGAAGGGTCGGGTGGTGGGTAGAGGTAGGGGCAATTTTAAGGTTACCTGCTGTCATTCATGCACAATAATCTTTGACATATGATCTCACGTCCTTTCATCTTTGTCTTTAGCTCTTTCTCTGCCATTACGATCTCGTTGATGTTAACGTAGGCTACAGACAGAGTTAAAAGCCCGCCCATAATGAAAGCTGATTGATTTACTCAGCAAAGAAAGCCAATCTGGATGCTCTTTGTCTTGCATGCACCTACACACACACACACCGTTCCGTCAGGCACTGCTTCTCTCTCTGCCCCTCTCGCTCACTCTCTATGCGCGCATATTACGATGCGCGATGTAGAGGTAAATGTTTCACGTGCATGATCTGGCTTGCTAGCTCTAGATTCCGGGAGATATTATTCAATTCACTGCCCCCAAAAGGTACGCTGGTCACTTTTTAAATTACGGTCAAAAATAACCGGATGGAGGTTTCATTCGTTCGGTCAAATAAATTTAATACCTTCTTCTGGAAAATTCCAGTCATTCCGAGCAATTTAAGACATTTTTAGGCCTTAAAAACCGATTGTTGTATTTAAGACTTTTAAAGACTTTTTAAAGACCCGCGGGGACCCTGCATAGTGAAAGTGGGCGGGGCTTGGGATCGGTCAATTGCCAATTTGCGAGCTCTGCGTGTGGAGGAGGGTTTACGTTGTTTAATACAAAGAGAACTACAATGCGTGCGCGAAAGGTAAGAAATACTAGGCCTACCTCAATCGATTTTTCACTTATTAGTGGAATAAGAATTTATCCACCGCTAAAGTTAAACTACACCGAGGCAAAACTGTTCACAAGGTAGCAGCAGTTTCAGAACTCTCTCTTTACCTCTCCTCACTCTGCGTGTGTGTGGAGCGGTGCTGCCGCGAAGCCCTCTCTAGATTAGATCTGTAAAGTTCCAAATTAGGCTGTCATGCAGTGTTGGTTTGTTTGCTAATTTAGGTAGAAGCCAAAGAAACTACCGGTATGTAGGCTATTTAATGTTAATTGCATAAGCGAGCGAATCATTGCTCCATCTCATCTATGCGAGCAAAACTCCAGATCACTGCTGAGTTCGCATTTGTGCACGCTCAATTTCTGTTTTGTGCAGCGCTTGCGCTTATTACGCAGAATGGCTCTTCAGGCCAATCAAAAATCAGCATATTATATGGTTGATCGGCCGATCACCGAGCAGGGCAAAAACATCAAAATCGGCCGGTCAAAATCGGTCGCCGAGCAATCGGTGCATCTCTAGTGGTACTACTACTTACCAAGTAGACATGAAGGCTTATTAGGCCATTATTAAGATTATATCAAGAATAAAGGCCGAATTAGTCATGAACAAGACATTTGTGAATACATGCCTAACAAATGATTAATGTTGCTTAACACATGCCTTACAATGCACTAGTAGAGGCATTAATTAGGTATGTATTAGTGGCTAATATGTGAACCTTAAAATAAAGTGTTACCCAATTATAATACTATTTACAAAGTGTGGGGCTACTTTTAGCCTTCCTATTTAAAACAGCAATAAGGCCACTAACACCTTGGGGTTATTTTGAGTCTCTCTAAACACCTAGCTTGATGCACAAGGAACCTACAACTAGCAAGCGCTCCTCATCACACTGGACCTCTCCTTTAAGACATATAGGGCCATATTACTCCAGATTACTCCAGATTACTCCAGATTATTCCAGATTACTCCACTCATACTCACCCCGACCATCTCTGTCTCTCTCCTCCAGCTGTCTGTCTCTCTCTTCCAGCCGTTTATCACGTTCACCCAGCTGTCTGTCTCTCTCCTCCAGCTGCTTGTCTCTTCTTTCCAGCTGTGTGTTTCTCTCATCCAGCTGTCTGTCTCTCTCACTTAGTTGCCTGGTTCTCTCTTCTAGCCGTTCATCTCGTTCACTAAGCTGTCTGTCTCTCTCCTCCAGCTGCTTGTTTCTTCTTTCTAGTTGTGTGTCTCTCTCCTCCAGCTGTGTGTTTCTCACTCCAACTTGTCTGTCTCTCTCCTCCAGCTGTCTGTCTCTCTCTTCCAGCCGTTTATCACGCTCACTCAGCTGTCTGTCTCTCTCCTCCAGTTGTCTCTCTTGTTCCTGTAGTTGGGTTCTCAAGTCCTGCAGTTTCTTTTCCAACTGCATCACCCTCGGCTCTATCAGAGAAGGGGACACTTGGAGACCTTCTCCACCCACTGCAAAAACACACACACACACACACACACACACACACACACACACACACACACACACACACACACACACACACACACACACACATGCCATTAGGAAGTCTGAGGACTGTGCAGTCCTCCATTGTTGATTTAAAGAATTTTGTATGACTTTTAGGTTAACCCATACAAAAAGGACCCAGAAATAGTGACAGAATGTATTGGTGCATAAGATCATGAATTTCTCTACCCCAGCTTTTATTTTTTAAGCCACTTTCTCCAGGGTTTAGTCTGGCTTTGAAGTCTAAGTGTTAGTTCTCACGCCTCAGGGGTGAGGTATAGCAGGGAGTCAGCTAGACTGTAATTTGCTGTCTCGCTGACTTCACCATCTACGAAGTTACCTACCATAGAAGGTATCAAGGCAGCTGCTAAAAATGTAGTTTTGAATGACCAAGCAAGGTAGAAATTTATAGACATTTTTTATAGACATTTTATAAATGTCCAGGCACCGTTTCCAAGATATCGAGAACATCTATGCTTCCTTCAAAATTGGGCAAAACGAAGGTACCTTCAACCTTCGAAGGCAGGATTTTATGCATTTATTAGTTTCAGACATGCCTTGATGCCTTGCTGCCACTTATGCTTCCTTCAAAGGCAGCATATTTCCCATTTCGGACACAGCCCAATACTCCTACTACTCATACTATGTCGATAACAACAATTAATTAACATGAGGGATTCAAAGCATTAAATGAGGACTTACTTGTTGGTGGGTCCTCCATACTCCATCTTCTCCTAATGGGAGGACGATCTGGACCTGTGAAACCAACACACACACACACACACACACACACACACACACACACACACACACATAGGATGAAAATCCCTTTGAGTTATGCAGTGAAGAGCTAGTGGAGCATTTGATGTTGTGAGTGACAAACACTGATACCCCTCTTTCACCAATGCAGTTAAAGCTCCAACCGCATTTCGTTCTAAACTGCTGCGCCATAAGAAAGTGAATGGAACAGTGCTTGTGCGTTACTTGGCAACCATTCAGTAAGAGGAAATATTTTTTTTAGCGGAGGAATTGGTGTCAATGAATAACTTGCTATATTTCTCGTGGTTGTGTTTTCCGTTAATGAAACCATTGCCGATTAACGTGGTAACAGTTTTAGAAGCGCAATAAACCCCTCGAGTCCGGTGTTAATGCTGGTTTTAGCACGGATGTCAACCGTGCTAAAACCATCATTGACACCGGCCTCTCGGGATTTATCATTGCTTACAAAAACAGTGACAGAATGTATCAGTGCACACACAAGACACTAGGTGGCAGGAAGCCCCAACACCAAACTGGCACAAGCAGCAGCCCAGAAGCAGCACCTGACTCAAGGAGGAGGAAAAGGGGTATGAGTAATTATGATACTGAGATAAACACTAATTACCAAGTTTTCCTTTTTCCTCTCTGTCTCTCTTCTCCAGCGGTTTGATCAGCTCCTGGCCCCTCTGTCTCTCCTCTCTCAACTGGAAAATCTCCAACATCATTCTCTCCATCTCTCTGTTCTTCTCATTCATCTCTCTCTTGAACTCTCCCTCCATCTTCTCCTTGGTGATGCTGATGTTTCTCTGTAGTTCAGGCAGGATGATCTTCATGAGGTTTCTCTCTGCTTCAGCCCTGGCCTCTCTCTCATAGCTCTCTCTCATCTCCTCCATTTCCTCTATGTGTCTCTCCTCCATCTCTCTCTTCTCTTTCTCTCTCTTTTCTCTCAATCTACTCAGTTTTTTTCTGTAACTCCTCTCTCTGTGTTATCTCTCTCTGTAACTCTCTCTCCATCTCTCTCCTCTTCTCCTCATCCTTCTCCTCTTCCATCTTTTGCTCCAGTTCTGTTGTTTTCTCTTTCAACTCTTTAATTTCTCCTTCATGTTGTTGAATCTCTCCCTCCATCTTCTTAAGAGAATCTTCCATATTTTTATCAAGTTCCTCTCTTCTCTCTTTCTCTTCCCTCATTTTCCTGTCCTCCATCTCTCTTTCTCTCTGCATCCTTCTCTCTATCTCTCTGATCTGTCTCTCTGCCTCCTGGTAGGTCTCACTGCTGTAGAATCTCTCTCTGTTTCCTGACTCCATCTCTTCTATCTTCTCTAGCAGCTGTGTGATCTGGAGTGTCATCAGGTCTGTCCTTAACGTTGAGAAGGTGACACCTGTTCCCACATTTCTCCACCAGCTGCTGGAGCTCCTGGCTCCCTGTCTGGAGCAACTCCTCCACACTCCTCTCTCTCAGCCCCTCAGCATGGGTGAAGAGGATCAGTGTGTGTCTCCAACAGCCCTCCCCAAAAATATCCTCCATTTTCTCCAGCATCCTCCTCTCCTCCCCTTCAGACAGCTCCACTGGAATCAGCAGGAGGAAGGCGTGAGGTCCTGGGGCAGACAGACGGACACAAAGCCCCACGTCCTGTCTCATGTCCTTCTCAGAGAGTCCACTGCAGAACCAGTCTGGAGTTTCCACCAGGGTCACCCGTCTCCCAGCCACCTCCCCCTGTCTGCTCTCACTGTGCTGGGTCTCTGTGGATGTGTGTGTAAGTGTGTGTGTGCCCAGGATGGTGTTTCCTGCTGCCCTCTTCCCAGCTGCACTCCCCCCCAGCAGCACCAGCCTCAGCTCAGACACAGCAGGAAACACTGGGGGGGCTGGACCAGGACTCTCTCCACTCACTGCAAACACATACAAGTGCATCATTTACTACAAAGCATCAACAAACGCAACATCAAGTAAACTCCTTAGCAAACAAACTTGTATTTGGATCCCATACAGTCAGATGTCATAGATCTAACTGCATCACACTGAAAAAAATTATACTACGTCTGTCCAAGTTTGAAGGGCAATGTAGTAATACTTTTGATACTCCACAGGAATTAGGAGTTGACATGACACATCCTTAGCACTACCGATGACTTATGGTGGACTAGTCCATGTTTTAACGAGACTAGGATGTCATCTGACAGTGGCAGAGGCCATTGATGACTTACTTTCTGGAGGCTCATCTTTACTCCGTCTTCTCCTGATGGGAGGAGGATCTGGATCTGGGAGCCCAACACAAACACACACTGGATCAGAAGCCATTTCAACTGCAGCAGTAAAATCATCTAGATTCACATCCTTTAAATTGGGGCCATTTCATGCATTTACAGAGCTATTATTATCTCCACCAAGGAGGTTATGATTTCACCAAAATTTGTTTGTCCATCTGTCTGTTTCTTAGCAACTTCATGGCAAAAGTAAATGATGGAATTACATGAACTTTTTTACCAGAGGTGTGTCTTCGCCCATTAAAAGTGTTGGTGATGCTCTGCATAAGGATCTGGAATGAGGAATCTTTAAAAGGATTCCTCACCAATGAAAGTTATCACGTCAACCTGTAAACTCCAGCACTCTAGAGGCCGTGAGTGACTATTCTCTTGGCGGAGGTCTGCACTCTCAGAGACCCCCCCCCCCCCCATCACACACACACACACACACACACAGACAATACTTTGTTCTTCTGTATTTACTCACCATCATTTCTCTTCACTAATTCCAGCTGTTTGTCTTTCTCCACTAGCTGCTTCTCTTGTTCCTGTAGTTGGGTTCTCAGGTCCTGTAGTTGGCTGTTCCTGTCCTGCAGTTCCTTCCCCAGTGAATCCAGTTGTCTGTTACTGGTCTCCAGCTCTCTAGTCATGTTCTCCAGTAGACTCTCTCTCTCCCTCTCTTTTTTCTTCATGTTCTCCAGCTCTGTGTCTCTGTGATGGAGGAGTTTATCTCTCTCTTCTAGTTGTAGTTTAGTCTTCTCCATCTCTCTGTTCTTCTCTTCTAGTTGTAGTTTAGTCTTCTCCATCTCTCTGTTGTTCTCCTCTAGTTGTAGTTTAGTCTCCTTCATCTCTCTATTCTTCTCCTCCATCATCATCTCCATCTCCATCAGTCTCTCTTTGTTCTCCTCCAGAAGTTTCATTTTTCTCCTTCAGTTTCTTTCCTCCATCTTTAATCTCTAACTCCTTATCCTGCACTAGTTTGTCTTTCATCTCTATCTGTTTGTCTTTCTCCTCTATCTTCTTGTCTTTCTCTTTGATTTTCTTCTCTCTATCTTCTATCTGTTTGTCTTTCTCCTCTATCACCTTGTCTCTCTCTTTTATTTCATTCTCTCTCTCTACTATCAGTTTATCTCTCTCATGCATAAGTCTCTTCCCCTCCTTCGCTTTGTCTTTCTCTTTCATCAGTTCTTTCTCTTTCTCCTGAAGAGTCTTCTGATGCTCTTTGACCTTCACCTCTAGCTGCTGTTTCATTTCCTCCATCGCTCTGTTCTTCTCCTCCATTTCTCTGTCTTTCTCTCTCATCTGTTCTTCTTTCTCCTTCAATGTTTTCTTCATCTCCTCTAGCTGTCCATCTCTCTTCTCCACCTCACTCTGTAGCTGGAGTCTAGTCTGTGTCATCTCTTTATTCTTCTCCTCTAGCTGGAGTCTAGTCTGTGTCATCTCTCTCTTCATCTCCTCCAGCTGTCCATCTCTCTTCTCCACTTCACTCACTAGTTGGAGTCTAGTCGTTTCCATCTCTTTGCTCTTCTCCTCTAGTTCCTGTCTAGTCTGTGTCATCTCTCTCTTATTCTCCTCTAGTTCCTGTCTAGTCTGTGTCATCTCTCTCTTATTCTCCTCTAGTTCCTGTCTAGTCTGTGTCATCTCTCTCTTCTTCACCTCCAGCTCTCTCTTCTTCTCCTCTAGTTGTTGTGTGGTTTCCTCCATCTCTTTCTTCTTCTGCTCTAGTTCTTGTCTCACATTCTCCAGTTCTTTATTTGCTGCCTGTACTGTATTCTCCTTGTCTTCTAGTTGTCTGTTTTTTTCCATGGACTCCTCTATTAATTTCCACCAATGGGGTGCTGAAAATATTCATGTTAGGATTAGTGTTCATGTGTACATGATTATCAGACTTGATCATAGTCAAATTGGCAAAAGCATGCACTGAGATCTATGCACACAACACACACACACACACACACACACACACACACACACACATACACACATGCAGTAAAACAATGATATGATAGACCAGGGTGCGATTTATGAAAAAATCAGAGGGGGGATGATTCTGAAACGGCATTGCGTTGGTGACGTCATTACTAGACACAAAAAATTTTTTTCACAAAACTTAGAAACTCTCTCGTTCAGACTTAACTCTCCTGCTGCTTACTGTGTGTTAAATAGTTAAATAAAGTGCTGCAGATTACATTGTTTAATGTTGCCGACAATAGCCAAATTACTTTGACCCAAGTCATTAGTTGGATCCGACGGTATGTGCGGTATAGGGCACTGGAGACTGTAACCTAAACAATTTTGTTTTTGCAAATGTGAGGAAAGCCAGGGCATTGAGCATAAAAATAGCCAATGCAAATAGGGCCAGCGAGGCATTCCTTGGGTATTATTGAAGCATTTTGCCTAGATTATGCCATTTCTTGGTCATTTTCCACTACTGGCTGAATGAACTAAAAATAATTGTCATCCCCCGCGATTCACAAGGATATTTTTGCTTGATACGTTGACAATACACACATTTCATATCAAACTTAAAATATTCCTATGACAAACAGTTCGTTTTCCTTTGCACAAAGTTGTTCAAGCAATGTGATAACATCACAAAGTTTCCTTTCGTTTTCCAAGCTTTAGTCTTTCCAGTGAGAAAAAAAAACACCTGCGCATAGGATGAAGTTCGCGGCAAAGTTCGCCAGTTGTCACGCACGCAATTCAGGACACAGCACGCATTTTTAACATTTTATAATTCGCTTGTTTATACGCGCTAGATGTTCTTTAGTCACATCACATGGCTTGCATACTGTCATGAGATATCAAGGGGGATAAATGTTATCCCCACCGGAGATAAAATTATTCAAGCAGAGGGAGGGATACCAAAACCAGAAGTGGGCATTTCTGAGCCATCCCCCCTACAAATCGCACCCTGTGATAGACTAATCATGGTCAAAGAGTTGTTATTGTCTCTTTCAGGTTCTTTTCTCCATCTTTAATCTCTAACTCCTTGTTCTGCACTAGTTTGTATTTCTCTTCTATCCTCTTGTCTCTCTCTTTGATTTTATTCTCTCTCTCTTCTATCTGTTTGTCTTTCTCCTCTATCCTCTCGTCTCTCCCTTTAATTTTATTCTCCCTATCTCTTCTGTCTGTTTATCTCTCTCATGCAGGAGTCTCTTCCTCTCCTCCATCTCTCTTTGTCTCTCACTTCTTTCTCTTTCTCCTGGAGAGTCTTCTGGTGTTCTGTTATGTGTTAATTTTGTTCAGTTATTTCCTTGCTCCTCATCTCTAGTTGTTGTTTCATATTGTCCATCTCTCTATTCTTCTCCTCTGTTTGAGTTTCTAAATCTCTCTGTCTTTCTCCTTCAGTTCTTTCTCTTTCTCCTTTAGCATCCTCTTGTTCTCCTCCATCTCTCTGTCTCTCTCTTTCAGTTCTTTCTCTTTCTCCTTTAGCATCCTCTTGCTCTCCTCCAGCTCTTTGTTTTTGTCCTTTAACTGGCCAATGGCCTTGAGACATTCAGGGAGATCTGACAGAAAAAATCAGTAACACTCTAATTTCTCTAACTACTTTATTAGCTATGATCTGTGCATGCATACACACACACACACACACACACAAACCCTGTTACAGACCACTGCAGCCTATAATGTACATGTTCAGTGAAACGATACAGGATATTACAAACTTGTGAGTCTTTAAGATAAAATAGTGATGAATAATCTGATAAAGCCTCATCAAATCTCCAACCATCTCTCCTCATCACACCTCCACCAATCATCTCTCCTCATCACATCTCCACCAATCATCTCTCCTCATCACTCATCACATCTCCACCAATCATCTCTCCTCATCACTCATCACATCTCCACCAATCATCTCTCACTCACCCAGAGACTGGACAGATTTTTCCATTTTCTTCCTCTCTTCAGCAGTGATCTCCCTCAGCGCTGTAATACCGGAGTAGAGAGATAAGCAACAGATCCTGCAACAAGTATGTGTACACACACACACACACACACACACTACACGCATACACTACACACAGTAAATATTATGTATGTGTGTCAGTCAAAGTCTAGCATACATTAATGTATGTAGCCTACTGCATGCCATCATCTGAGTGGCAGTGTGTGTGTTTGAGTACGTGTGTGTGTATAAAGAATGGAACACTGTATTTTATCAGACAAACGGTGATTCCCCATGGTTCAATACACAAATTAATAAAAGTATTTGGGTATATAATTACAGATCTACTGTAAACAAATCCTCTATTTATTTCCCAGAATTTGCTCTGGCACATGAAGAACTCTGTCTGCTGTATGGGGGGTTTGCCAATCACCAGATTGGGGAAAGTAAAAACCAGCAAAGATGACTGTGTGTGTTCAACAGACAGAGATGTTCACCTGACAAAACACTTCTGTATTTAAAGTATCCCTGAGATAACATGCAGGATATAAGTGCTAAATAAAGAGTGTGTTAAACCACATAACGATAGCCCACAAGTATCTTACATGTACATGCCTATCAGAAAATAAAAAAGAAAGAAAGACATTTTTGGGGGCGTTTGGCTTCTAATTTGATAGGACAGTAGAGAGAGAGACAGGAAATGAGTGGGAGAGAGAGAGAGAGAGAGAGAGAGAGAGAGAGAGAGAGAGAGAGAGAGAGAGATGGGTAAGGATTGGGAAATAACCTTGGATCAGACTGGAGCCTGTGTCCCCTGATTCATGGTACGATGCACACAATTGTTTGCATTGTTTACATCATCAGCCTAAATTATGCCCTAAATCCTTTTATTGAGTTTAGGAAGTGAGCAGACATTCCATTTGTTTGGACCGCCATGTTTTGTTTCACACATTTAGTGTGGGATTCACCAATAAAGTCAACATGACCTAAAACATGGCGGTGGATTCCAACCATTATTGATAGAACACACACCCTTTTCCAGAGCTGATTTGGAGTGCAGCAGGGAGACAACAGTATTGACTATTCTAAACTAACAAACTGACTAAAGTGAACTAAAGACTGAAAAGGTGAAAAGGTTTCAGTTCAGACTGAGGTCATTTCAAACTGAGGTCATTTCCATTTTCCCTCCATCTTTCTGTGCTGCTAGTTTCCTGTCTCTAGACTGTCCTGTAGTAAAGGTGGAACATGATGTGATTGTGTGTGTGTATACTGTAAGGCAGGGGTCGGCAACCTTTTTGCCATGCTGTGCCATTTAGAAATTTTCATATTAGTTAGTGTGCCAATCGGTGTCGTTAACTACGTGAAATTAAATACTGGCGACAGATTTAGATGGATATGGACATTTAATGCATTTAGCAAATGTAATTGCACTGTTTTATCCTCACAGACTTCAAGGATTTAGAACACCAATGTTTCCCTCTCCCTCTCTTCCCATTAGGTAACAACCATATAGGCAACAAATTCACAAAGTAGGTAGCCTGGCGAATGCCAAACTAAAATCACAAGTGATATTTAGTCTGGGGACCTACCTATTGCATTTCTCGTAGCGGAAGCATCGTTTACAATTGTCCATAGCCGTTTATTGGGCGCTACGAATGTCTATCATAGCGTCTGTACCTCGGAGCCAATACCAGAGCCACCACGTGACGTAAAATGCAATCGAGGGCGGTACAAATCCCTTTTTGTTCTGCGATTGGATACCGAAAGCAGGCGAGAAAAACGGCCATGGTCAGCATGCTGCTCTGCAGAGTGATATGAAATAAGCTGCAAAGGAGCATGGGAATTCCCAGGCTACAAAGTAGGCCTAACATCCAAAATCTGACAGTAGGCATGTTATTCACACAGCCTACTGAAAATGGAACTGATGAATAATAACACAGATTAACAGTTTGAATGCCAGGTGTTTTTAACAAGCTTTGGCCCAGAGTGCCAGCAATCCAGGCCACTGTTGCCTATTTTTATAGAGCCACAGCGTATTCTGTGTTATAGCTATGGACACATACTATGGGTCATTTGAAAGGTAAGACTCTGAGCTCTCAGTGGGTGAAAACCGTTTATTTCTACATGCCTCCGTTCCTGAGAAATCCCAAGCTAAACAGTGGGTAGTTTTCATCAAAATCCTTGTTTTTTTCTAGAAAAGGAGATATCGCTTCTTTTATGATTATGATGGCGTGTTCTCTGTCAAGTTTCGAGGAGTGACACAAGCCGAATCATGCCTGTGGTGAGACTGCCACCTAGTGACGAACCCGCGAAAGGACAACATGACATGACGTGCATTATTTGACACGAATGCTGCAATAGTAATCAAATGCTGCCTTGTGATGTGAAAATGTCCAGACAAAATGTGCAGATCGTGAGTTTTTATGAGTTTCCGATCGTAATTTATTTCAGTTCTATTTATC
>JAODXP020000033.1:27039807-27047307 GCA_027497455.2 Sardinella longiceps | reverse complement strand
AATTATTCCTTCGCATGAAATTAAAGATCTAAGCGTGTTCAAAAGGTCCGCTGTAATGTTGTGAAATTGACGTAAGAGCTGCGCTGAATCAGGTTGTTAGGTTTCTAGTAGGTTCGCGCAGCCAGCAGGGGGTCGCAGTTACCGTCATATTAAGATTAAGGATTACCGTTTGACATTGAAGTATCTGTGTGCGTGTTGGAATCAAAGTAAGTACCAAATGTATGAGAATTTTGACTAAGCTGTGTTTATGAGTAAGATTGCATCGTTAACCAGCAGCCGTCTCTGTATGCATGTGGTAATTGTTTGTCATAGCGAAATGCCAGTGTATGCATCTGTGTATTGCCGTTTAAAGCTCATGTTCGATTGAGAAGTCAATTCCATTTTGTGCAAATTATTATTGTAAGTTTGTACTTTGTACTATGAGTAGTTTAAGGAATATGTTCATGCAGCGCTGAACTTGAGTGATGTGTGTGTGTGCACGATGCATGCGTGTGCTCCAGGCCACGAGGCCTTCACGTGGCTGGTTTATTCAGGTGTAGTTACTACATGCTGCGTGTACTTTGTTTTCTACTGACATTATGCTTAATGTCTGAGCTGTGTAATGCAAATAAGGGTATTTATCAATGGAAAGATTTTTAGTTATTCATTTATTCCTTCTGTATGTCATTGCAGAACCACACAACTGAGAATTTCAAGTAAAAGAAGTTTATTGGAATTGATGGTGCCTGTCTCCTTTAAGTTGAAGTTATTAGACATCTCCCCCAGTTCTGACCGACTGGCTGTAGCGCTTCAATCTTCTCCGACCCTCAGTATTTTATACAGTCCTTTATTTAAGTTTCTCCATTTCAAAGCGAACCGAAGAGGCTCACAACAGCCTCCTAACCGTGAGAGCTCCCCACATGACAGAAAATAATTCTGTTCATCAACAACAGCAAGGGAAGGCTGACACAGATCTTCAGTAATGTACCACTGACAATAAGGTTGTTCCAGGTCAATCACGCATTATCATTCCTCTCCTACAAAGTAGCAATTTTCTAGCTTTGCGTCTGACCACACATCTTCTTCTGCCAGACATGCCTGTAAGGGCACAACATGTCCTCTGCTATTTAGACAACATGCGTCTAAAGGGCCCGCAGTGTGTCTGCCACTCTGAAGCAGCAACAGTAGCAGTAGCAGTTGTTACAAAAGGACAAATGTGTTGCCAATGACTCTTAGGCCCGATTGGCAGAGGCACCCATGGTAGAGGGGCTGTGACACACGCCAAATGCACATTTGTGGTCCATAACTGGTGCATGTGTATGTGCATACACACCAGAAACTGTCTGTGTGCTCTTCATGCGCTGGCTGCCTATCTTGGCGTTATAAATCTATGGAGGCTGTGCAAGGTCTGCTTTACCAAATCCACTTTCAAATTTATTTATTTAGCTGACACTTTTATCCAAAGTGACTGACAGTTATCAATTACTTCTGAGCCATTCTCCCCTAGTGGCTCTCAAAGTCTGGTCTGGGGACCACTGGTGGTCTGCGACAAGCTCAAGTGGTCCGCAAGGGGATTTCCAAAAAAAAAAAATCTGTGAATTTAGTCTGTTTCTTATAACATTGTTTGGAGGCAAAAGATGAGTTGTTCACTGAATACTATGAGGCAGGCCAATAATTGATTAAAAACATCAAGCTATCTGAATTGGAAGTGCATAGAAATGCTTATTTAGAAATGCAAGGCCACTGATTATCAGAATGTGAGAGTGGGTGTGATGGTAGATGGTCCCTGAAAATTTTTTTTGCGGAAAAGTGGTCCCCGGTCTGAGAAAGTTTGAGAAACACTGCCCTAGAGCAACTTAGGGTCAAGGGCACAACGGTGGCAGCCGGGATTCAGACTATTTAGCTTGTTAGTCAGGCTCCTTAACCACTACCCCACCACTGCCCCTATAATAACCACAACAACTCCACTACACTGCTGTGAGCTTGCTGTGTGCACTAAGCTGGCTTGCAAAGAATAGATGCTAGATATTTTACTCAGGAATCGATAAGACAATTGATAAGGAATTGGATTGATAGACAGAGTGGACAATGCCATTGATATTGATAAAAACTTGTCATCTGTGAGGTCTCAGGGCTTGAGACTTGAAACTCAGTCATTCTAACTCTTCTCCCCGTTCGACACACACACACACACACACACACACACACACACACACACACACACACACACACACACAAACATACTGTTAAATCTATTTCACAAAGACAGAGAAAAAGTGAACTATTACCTTTTTCAGTGCCCCCAGCGTCCATTGTGTCTTTCTGAAACAGACACAGATCACAGTCAGGATGTTCACATGCATACTGTAAGTGACTAAACTTCTCAACCAGACTACTGTCCTTGTCTGAGTTTACATGTACAAGTTTGTGATTAAGCTTCTCAACCAGACTTTTGTCCTTAGTTTACCTGGTTAGTGTGGGGGGAAATTATTGGACGATTTAATTAATAGTACTTCCTCAGGAAGAGAACTTTTTTTTTTTAACAATAATAGAAGTAGATTTCGAAGAAAAAAAATAAAAATAAAATAAGATGTTTTGTCTGACTATGACCTTTTATGCTTGCTTGGGTTTAGACTAACATGTTACATTTCATTTTCATTTGATTTGTTAATTTCAGTAACAATGACAGAAATGTAATGAGGGGTCTCTGCTGTTTAGCAAGCTAAAGTTAGCTACACTATGGTGATGAATGAAGATGGCTACCAAGCAAACACACCCTTGTGTTGGTGACTTAGGGCCCTATGTGGGCCTAGAGAGGGCTTAGAGAGCAGGCCTAGTTAGAGCAATGAGGGCTAAGTGAGACCTGTGTGAAGCTGGCCCCCCCTCAAACCCAAAATGCTGAAATAACACTGCAGTTCGTTTGTGCTACGTTTGTGCTGGTTTGTGCTGTAAATATTTTCATTTGTGCTATTAAAGCTTTTAAGTAATTTAGAAACACATTTTCAATACAAACAAACAGTGTTTTTTCAGCATTTTGGGTTTGAGGAGGGTGGGCAGCCTCAGGCATGTCCTGATAGAGACTGTTTGGAGTGGTTTGGAGTGATTTGGACGTAGAGGGGGCTGCGTGACGTCACATGTCCGAAAGTGTTAATAGCACAAACGAAAATATTTGCAGCACAAACCAGCACAAACGCAGCACAAACAAACAGCAATGTTATTTCAGCATTTTGGGTTTGAGGGGGGACCAACTTCACACAGCTCTAAGTGAGTGCTAGGCTACTCATGTGGGACCAGCACTTTGCTTTGATGGACAAACCCTCAAGGCCCACTGGGGGCCTCTATGCAGACTGAAAATGCACCCAGAATTGTCCTCAATATCCTGTTACCAAAATGACTGCACACTGTACATCTGAACATCATACACAAACACTTATACACACACCCAGCCAAAGACCAGCACATTCCCTTGCACACACACGAAAAAAGGTTTACAAACTTATTCATCTCCATGCTGATATTCTGCACCCTGCACTTTTGCCTAATTGCACCTCTTGGAAGGAAGAGTTTCTTTCCACAAGCCATACGGCTTATTAATGCATGACCTTACACACACTTTTCTTATTTATTACTATTAATGATTCTTGCTTGCACAGAAGGAGTTCAGCCCCAATCTACATTTCACTGCTTTTTGTACTAACAATTATGCATGTGACAAATAAAATTCTTGAATCTTGAATCTATTGTTGTAAATCAGTAGCCTACTATTGCACTCCTGTAACATAGGCTACCTCTGACTACATTCTGAAACACCGGCAGACTTGGAAATGTATGCTCACAGTCTTACCTCTGGGGGAACAGTCCTTTAAACAGGCGGCGATTGGACTAAACAGTATGGGGGCTTAAATGTAAACAAGACTTCTCATAACTTGCAAAGACATGGATACCATTTTCTATAACGTTATAGCTGCCCGGCCCTTCTTAAAGTGGTGGTTTCACTTTCGATTTCACGTGTTCGAGCTGCGGTTTCCTTACCTCACTCACGTCAGATCATGCGCTAGAGGCGGCTATCATAAGACAGCAAGGGAACCTCAGCTTCCCCTAAAATTTCTCCAAAAAAAAAACGTACATACTATTAATAAAACATGCTAAACGTGTGTCAGTCACTTCTATTGTCTATTAATATCAACACCGTTTCAAACTGTTTCGATTTCGTTGTTCAGAAATGTAATTTCGGGTCTCTAAACTCACGAAAGTTTTGCCATTAGAATCCCATTGACAACCTGCTGTCCAGCTCCATAGAGGGCCATTGACAACGTTACCCCGGCCATGGACAACGCTACCCGGCGTTTATTGGCTAATTCGGCAAAAATACGCAAAATACGTCATTTCCAGGGAAGCTCTGTTTCACTGGGGGTCAATGGGAGAGGGCGGGCTCGGACAACTCGCTTCCGTTTCATGATTTGACAAGATACTTGGACCAGAGAGGATTCAAGCGGAGCGAGAGGTGTCAACGCTGGTTCAGTTCCTGGTTCTATTTTTGCAAGGGGAGGGGGAAAAATCCCCCTTTATGCAGACTTAAAGAATGTTTTCTTATTGTGATGTAATGATTTATGCAGACTTAAAGAATCTTTCTTATTGTGATGTAATGCATTTATGCAGACAGGAAGTATTCCAGTTTGCTCCCATTGAAATGTATTATGATGCCTTATCTTGCTCACTATTCCATGATCTTTGCTTGGACCTCTTTGATTGGCATTCTGTCTCTCTCACACTGTTCCTGTTTGGAAGGCTACCGGCTAATAGACAAGCTAAGCAATGTTGAGCCTGTACCAACAACAAATTTACTCTCTTTGTCTGTGTTATCGTTATTAATAATACTTTGCCCATGTCCATGATTTTATTCTCTATTATTTAGTTCATTGATTGATGTACACACGAACTCACAAGTGACTTTTGATTTTCATCAGTGATTCTTGCCTCTGTCACTACTTAATAGAGCTAGCAAAGATAGCTAATCTTCGTCTGATAGTGATTAGCCAAATTTTCAGGCAAGAGATCTGTAAACAAATGTTGCTATGGTTACTACGGCCAGCTCTGAAATGAGAACGTAGCAGCTCATCATGAACGAGACAAGAGAAGGGGACCAAAACAGAGTCATGGTACCTTACAGATGTGTGTTTTGAGGTCAGACATTATTTTAACCTCTTGAAAAAGAGAACCCTATAATATGGCTCCAGTAATAAAGCATGTTTAAAGGAATTATTAGGGAATTATTTCTGGTAATTCATTGCAAATTGACTTGGGAGGGTTTTGCATCTGAATAATTTAAATAGTTTAAGCCACTATATAGTGTATGTTGTCATTCAAATGCAATTAAATTACTACAATTAAATTATGCATATTTCAATAGAAAAAAATAAACCTGACAAATGTGACAGCCCATGACATTAAAAACAGAATTAAATAGTTTAAATGAAAAAAAAAGAAAAAATACCGATCGCGCAATCTGATCTTCCCCTATCTGAAAAACCAGCAGCCGCCACTACGTAACTTTCGTAAGGCACTTCCGCGCAACGATCTGATGTTGAAGCCCATCAGAGAGATTTCAAGCCATTATTCTCTAACCGGACCAATCAGGGCCGCTAGCTGCTGTAGAGGGTGTGACGTTGCGAATAAGCAACTGTTTTGAATCCAACCAATCCAACAAATTTAACCAGCGTCATCGGTTGGTTTCGATGTGGTTGGCTGCAGTGTACGTCAATTAAATTGATGGACAAGCCGTTTGCCCAGTTAGATTCAAGGATTTCTGGCTCTTGAAATATCTCGTCTATCGCTGAATATCAGATGAACGCGCGTAGCGCTACATCTGACGTGAGTGAGGTAAGCGGTTTCCCTGTTTGTGACCTGCATCCAACCAGAGGGCTGATAATTATTCGATAGTAAACCGTGAGAAATAAAAATGCGCTAAGTGGCAGACATCCCAATTATATTAGCTAAAGTTAAAATAAAGACTTCGAGGAGAGAGGTCGCGCAGTGACTGTCATGAAGTCACAGAGGGGCTTTTGCATCTGCGACTGCGTGCGTGTGGTTCGGGGTGGAGCTGAGGAGTTTTTCTTTTTTTAAGGGGGAAACCATTAAGCTCGTTCGTGTTCAGAGTCGGTACAGCTAGAGGCTGTAGCCAGAACCAGCGAGATCTACGGAAATACGTCGGTGGGAGTGGAAAAGCATGGGGGACAAGGTGGACAACACAGCTGCAGCTGGCTGAAGCCATACAACACGTGAACATGGACGTGATGTCGGGAGATATCGCGGAAGTTTGTTTGCACTGAAAACAGCTTGAATCCCCTCATTTCACCATTAAAATGAACGTGATAACTGGCGAAATAAATCATATAATGTTGCTTAATAAATTATTGTTGCAATGCAAGAGGAACAGGGTTGTGTTTGAAGGTGTTTTGTTAAAAATAGTAATGTGGTATGAAATGCTTATTTGAGATGGCAAACCAAGCCATGCTGGAGAGCAATAAGGCTATTTCATTGGGCAAAACTTACAGACTGCTTAGCAGCAGCCCATTTTCAGTGAGTACAATGTGGTAGGTGTCATATTTGTCATGAGGAGTTTCAAACCAATCGGAATAATGAGTTACGTCATGGGGGTGGGATGCATCCTCTTGAAGCCGAGAAAAAGGAGATGCGGGTTTCGGCTGCAGCCGCCTTGTTACCGCGAGTTTTGAGTGACGTGCTGTGGGCGTATTTTGGTGACGCATTCACAAGCTTGGTGAAGTCAGCCGGAAGTCGGACACCGCGTCTAACCACAATGCATCGCTTGGCTGCAGCCGGCTGCAGGCGGCTGTAGGCGGCTTTACATCTCAAACACGCCTATTGAAACAGAAGCTTGAGAGAGAGAGAGAGTTTTCTTAATGCTATTTATTTATTGCGGACAGAGTGCCTATTTCATTGCTGTGGTAGGCCTACTGTAGGCTACCTGTACTAATATGCATTATTATGACAAATAAACCTGAACCTGAACCTGAACCTGAGAGAGAGAGAGAGAGAGAGAGAGAGAGAGAGAGCATGCCGAATGCAAAAAGTGGAGAGGCTTGACATCCTCCCTCTTGGCAGGGGGCGATGTTGCATCAACAATGCATCGTTCCCTTGTAAAAAGATCGTAGAATAAGAAAAACAAAACATGTCTCCTGTTAGTCTGTCTAATCAGTCGTGATTGCCAGGAGAAATATGGAGAAAAAAAGTTCAATATCAACTTGGATGACTCGGCTTTCACCAAAGAGAGACCCCGGTAAGTCTGTTTAGAAAATGAGCAACTATAACTTACGTTGTTTCATTGTTTTCGTCGGTTCGTTGTGCAGAATAACATGGTTTAACGTTGACGTAACGAGATGAAGCACAAACCAATTGTTTACCGAGATAGCCAAACGTTACTTGCATTGATGTTGTCGCACATTCAGCTAATGGCAGTTAACGTTAACCAGGGCTGATGGTGTTCCTGGAACTCATGGGAAT
>JAODXP020000033.1:27032307-27037307 GCA_027497455.2 Sardinella longiceps | reverse complement strand
CTCTTTTCACCTCTTTTATCTTTTAACTCTTTCATTCACCTCTCTTTCAATCACACCTCTTTCATTCACATGCTTTTTCTCAGCTCCTCTTCTGTGTTCTTTACTTCTCTGCTTTGGTTTCCAAAGAAGGCTTGGAGCAATTTCCAGACCTCTGCTCTTTCTAGACTGAGTTTTGAAAGACTCTTTTATTTTTTAATCAAGGTCTCTTTTATATGGAATTGCATCAAGTGTATTTCTGCCATTGTTTCTATGACATTCATTTCATTTATTCATTATTTTATGTCTGTGCCACTCCCCTCCCTGTACTATTATTCTCATACCCCCCCTCTCCTACACACACACACACACACACACACACACACACACACACACACACAGAAAGACCCCCATCATGCTTTGAGGGAACTGGCCCGGATCTGCATCATGGCTGACTGCACCCTCATACTGGCCTGGAGGTGAGAACCTTTACACACACACACACACACACACACACACACACTAGAGCATGGGAACCCGAATGAAGTCCGACGGAACTCATTTTCTGGGTCGGGTCGAACTCGGACAATGATGGGATGAATAGCCTACAAGATTTTTTTTTCTTTTTTTTTTTTAATGGTAGGCATATTATAGAAGCAAATTACATAACAAAATGAATCTTATCCCATCTAATTTAGGAAATCTTAAATGCACATCTAAGTGCGTTTATTCCCGTTACTATAGCAGCCAACCAGAAACGCACATGTCTGCATAGACAGCATAGCAGCAGAGCCATTCGTTTACATCTGGGCTACAGACATGCAGCAGAATAGCCTAACCATAAGAACTTTTTTTCATGTGGATGTATGGAGAATAAACAACAACGAGATAGCTAATTCTGGTAGAGAAGGGAGAGGGAGAGAAAAGGAGATGGAGCAACGTTAATGAAAGGTGAACTAGCGGATAAAATTGAACTTTACCGTCTTGTAGGCTACAACTAAATTAACGTTAGCCTTGGGCTACTTCATTTAAATCCGCTCATGTTACGTTGATGCCTGACATGACTGGGCCCAGTCACTTGTTGCTCTGTAGGCTGTGTGTGTGCGTGTGTGTGTGTGTGCGCGCGCACTGATAGCTCCCTGAAGTTGAGTGATAAAACCGGACTTTCCACATGGCAATGTGTGTCATTAGCGGGGCAATGAATATAGTGTGATTCGGAGTTCGGTCGGACTCGGACATAAGTATGCTAATACGTAACAGGCTCGGTTCGGATTTGATCACTGCTCTGTCGGACTCGGGTCGAACTCGGACAGAAAAAATCGGCCCAATCCACACTCTACACACACACACACACACACACACACACACACACACACACACACACACCAGCACGTGCATACTCACATACACACACACCTGCACGTGCATACGCACCCTCTCACTATACATGAGAATGACACAATGAATGCTGTGACTAAAACCTTTGTCTCTGTGTGTGTGTGTGTGTGTGTGTGTGTGTTTGTGTGTGTGATCAGTCCAGAGGAGGCAGGCCGTTACCTGGAGACGTATAAATCCTATGAGAAGAAACCGGCAGATGTGCTGAAGGAGCAAGTGGAGAAAGACTACCTGTCTAAGGTGACACACACACACACACACACACACACACTAGTACACACACTGTCTCTCGGTCCCACACACTCTTACACATGTACATACACTCTCTCGCTCACTCCCTCTCTCTCTCTCTCTCTCTCTCTCTCTCTCTCTCTCTCTCTCTCTCTCTCTCCCCACACACACAATAGCACACATACAACATATGTAGGGTTAACCTGAATGTCTCTGTGTGTGTGTGTGTGTGTGTGTGTGTGTGTGTGTGTGTGTGTGTGTGTGTGTGTGTGTTGTGTGTGTGTGTGTGTGTGTGTGTGTGTGTGTGTGTGTGTGTGTGTGTATGTGTGTTTGTGTGTGTGTTTGTGTGTGTAATTTCCAGGTGACTGATTGTCTGACCACAGTGAAGTCTGTGAATAAGACTGATGCCATCACCCTGCTCTCCACCTTCTCAGTAAGCCACATTGATTCAGTCTAATAGTGAACACACACACACACACACACACACACACACACACACACACACACACAGAGACAGTAAGTCACACTGATTCAGTCTAATAGTGTAGAGATGTCCCGATCCAGGATTTTGCACTTCCGATCCGATACCGATATTTATTTGTACTTCCGATCCGATACCGATACCTCCCGATACCGATACCGGCCTAGCTGAGCATGTATTAAAGTTTTAAGTCATTTAACCAACTTACTTTGTTGTCAGACTCACGTTGAAAAGGGTTTTACTCTTGATAATAACTAGCCAGCTGAATTAGGTACATTTGAATAATACACATTAGTTGGTAACGAGAAACTGACCTCTTTATTCACCTATTTATTCAATAAATCAACACAAAATAAACAAAATGATAAATAGCAAACAGAAATGGCATAACCACAACTTTACTTTCAAGCCTTTTAACTTTTAAGCCACAAGTGCAGATCATATTGTACATTGTATTAAGCAAACACAACCTGAGTTTAACAGTCTATTAACAGCATAAGTCCTCTTGAACTCATCAGTGCTGAGCTCTTGAACAAGTGTAAACCAAAACAGTGGAGACAGCAGTGCAAAACAGTGCAAATACTGTATAGTAAACTATTTCAAAGCAAATGCCTTCTACTCCCAATCTCATCTCCTCCCCTCTCTTCTCCTCTCCTCTCCTCTCCTCTCCTCTTGCCTTCTCTCTCCTCTCCTCTCCTCATCTCCATCTACACACTCCCTTCAATTCCAACTGTTTGCCCTGCATGCAGCCCCAGCATGATGGGGAGATTCTTTTTTACAAAGACAAGCATCTCGACATGCTCAGGTGTCAGCCTGCTCCTGTGCTGGAAAATGCGGACCGGATGGTAGGGAAACACACAGCAAAAACTGGAATGGATTATCTGAATAATGCGGTAATCCGGAACGGATTTCGAGAAAAAAATGGATCGGGAGTTTGGATCGGCATTTTTTGCACTTGCAGATCCGATCCCGATATGCATTTTTTGCTCATATCGGCGGCCGATCCGATCTAAATATCGGATCGGGACATCTCTATAATAGTGAACACACACACAGACAGTAAGTCACACTGAAGATGTAATAGTGAACACACACAGACAGTACATCACACTGATGACGTAATAGTGAACACACACAGGCAGTACGTCACACTGATGATGTAATGTTATAGTGAACACACACAGGCAGTACGTCACACTGATGGTGTAATAGTGAACACACACAGACAGTACGTCACACTGATGATGTAATAGTGAACACACACAGACAGTATGATCCGGAGTGAATCCACACATAGCCCTGCTGTTTTATACTGCTAAGCGGTACTGAAAACCACCTCAATGATCGAATTTTGTGCATCGTAGACAGAGTTTGCGAAATGGCAGCTTATGCTAACTGAAAGAGGCATGTCAAAACACGAAACCTAATCAATTTGCTTTTGTTTTGAAATGCCCCATTCTGTTATTGTTAGCTTCAGTTTCGCTATCTCAGTCTGCGTTGCATGAAATCCAGTGATTGAGGTGGCAATAGCGCTTGGCACTATAAAACAGTAGGACTACGCGTTCATTCACTCTGAATTTTTTTTCCTTTAAAATAAGTTTCTCTCTGTACCCGCCCACATTGCCTCGCAAATAGTAACTCGCCTCTAGCTTGACTGGCATTGCTCAAACACATTGGTATTATGTTGCCCCTCCTAGCTTGGCGATGGGCAAGTAGCAATGTAATGTATGTGTACGAGGGTTAAGTCACACTGATTCAGTCTTAGTGTTTATAGTTATATTGTAGCTTTACAATTAGATTTTGGGTTCTCAATAACTGTAATAACAACCACTGTGTGTGTGTGTGTGTGTGTGTGTGTGTGTGTGTGTGTGTGTGTGTGCTGTAGTCAGTGGAGGGCATCATAAAGGCGTCTAAAGAAGAGCTTGTCCTGTGTCCAGGCCTGGGACCCCAGAAGGTGAGAGAGAGAAAGCAGTGGTGGAGGACGTCACATTGGCACCAACAGAAAGCTTATATGTTTGTTTTTTGTTTATTTTTTACATTTTTGTGTGTGTGTGTGTGTGTGTGTGTGTGTGTGTGTGTGTGTGTTTGTGTGTGTGTGTGCGTGTGTGTGTCCCTCAGGCCAGGCGACTCCATGATGTGCTTCATCAGCCTTTCCTCAAGAGCAAGAAAGACAGCTGACTCTCCACCGCTCTACTGAAACCCACATGGTTCTACTCTCCTCCACACAGAACTCCACATGGTTCTACTCTCCTCCACACAGAACCCCACATGGTTCTACTCCACACATAGAACTATACTGTCCTCCACACAGAACCCCACATGGTTCTACTCTCCTCCAACCAGAACCCCACATGGTTCTACTCCACACATAGAACTCTACTCTCCTCCACAGGGAACCCACGCGGTTCTCCAGATCTGCTAGATTAAGTTGACAGGTAGAACAGCTGGTCCTCCAGCCCCTTTACTGCACATCTACACCTCTGTCTGTCCCTCAAGGAACCTCATGTCTCTCCTGAGAGAACCTCACAGTGTTCACAGAGAACTCCCAGCCTCACACGTCTGCTTTTTCTTATTTTATTAGAACACACAAGGATCCGGTTCTGTGTGAAGAAGTCAGCCTTAGATGAGACATAGAACATATTTGTAGAGTCTTCAGAACATTTTATGTCAGGTGTGTAATTTTCTATTGTAAATAAATATTATGTTTTGTACAGGTCTGTCCCCATTCCCATACGTTATTAGCACTCTCTTCAGTAACTGTGTGTGTGTGTGTGTATGTGTATATGTCTCTAGTATTCCTAAAGGATTTCCCATTTATGTTAGCCGTACACTAACTTCATTCTGCTGGTTCATTTGAATGTGTACGGTAATGTTCTATGATTGCACAAAAGGAGTGTTTAGATTAAATAATTAAAGG
>JAODXP020000033.1:27005224-27032207 GCA_027497455.2 Sardinella longiceps | reverse complement strand
GACTGGAGTCTCCTCAGGACCTCAGTCAGGGCTGAATACTGGAGACTGCATGTGGGACTGAGTGAGTGAGTGAGTGAATGTGTGTGAGAGTGAGTGAGAGTGTGTGTGTGTGTGTCCTACTCCTGCATCTGGACAAGCAGCCAGCAGCCTCTGGAAGTAAACAAGGCTGCCTTCCTACCTTCACTCATGCTGAGGCCTTACCCATGGGCCTCAGTGACTGGAGACTCAGGGTCAGATACCCTTATACCCTCATATAACCTTTGACCCCCAGCGTGATGCGGCCATACCCATGGGCCTCAGGGGGCTTAGGGTCAGACTCATATAACCTTTGACCCCCAGCATCATGCTGCCTTACCCATGGGCCTCAGTGACTGGAGACTCAGGGGCTTAGGGTCAGATACTCATATAACCTCTGACCCCCAGCGTCATGCTGCCTTACCCATGGGCCTCAGTGACTGGAGACTCAGGAGGCTTAGGGTCAGATACTCATATAACCTTTGACCCTCAGCGTCATGCTGCCTTACCCATGGGCCTCAGTGACTGGAGACTCAGGGGGCTTAGGGTCAGACTCATATAACCTTTGACCCCCAGCGTGATGCTGCCTTACATGGGCCTCAGTGACTGGAGACTCAGGGGGCTTAGGGTCAGATACTCATATAACCTTTGACCCCCAGCGTGATGCTGCCTTACCCATGGGCCTCAGTGACTGGAGACTCAGGGGGCTTAGGGTCAGATACTCATGTAACCTTTGACCCCCAGCGTGATGCTGCCACATACTGTAATAACCTGCAAGTTTGTGTGATGATGTTTTGTTATATGTTAAGTTTCCTAGGTTGCTACAGTATATGCCTTTTTGGGGAATTAAGGGGTGGAGTTTAGGTGTGCCTGCGTGTATGTGTGTGTGTGTGTGTGTTTGTGTGTGTGTGCGTGCGCAGGTGCGAGTGAGTGTCAGAGAATGGGGAGAGAGACAGGAGCATTGCCGCTGTGTTAGAAGTTCTAAAAGCGGGAGTTGTGGCTAAAACAGCAACTCGTTCTTGTTGTATGTGTCTACAATAAAGAAAGGGAAGTTCACCCTGTTAAACCGTGTCCAGGAGCATCACAATACATTCACAAGGACCACAATGGAAACAAGCTCTCTGAGTTTTATTGTGTTATCCTTTTGACATGACGTACAAGGTTTTCAATACATATTTATTGACTTATTTGTTTATATACATTTTAAATGCTTTGTATAATGTCAATAAACATGTCAAGTCAAGTAGTGTGTGAAATGTGGCACCACTGGGAGCTGTGTGTTGCTGCACAAGGGGACTCACTCACTCACCTGAGACTGGCCTTAGGGGCCACATTTAAATCACACACACTTTTAGCACAGCCAGTCTGGGACATGATGTCTGATGATGGCACCACATCTAGGCTACAGGTTGTGTTGCTGAGACAGACAGACAGACAGACAGACAGACGCTACTTTCATATTTGCTTTCATGTGTTGATGTGGCTCATGGATCATGTGGAGATCAGGGATTCCATCAATGAATGAGACAGACAGACAGACGCTACTTTCATATTTGCTTTCATGTGTTGATGTGGCTCATGGATCATGTGAGCTACAGCTGCAGATTCCCACACCCTGGACAGAGCAGAGCAGAGCAGAGTTCCCCATGAGCACACACACTTTTAGCACAGCCAGTCTGGGACATGATGGGAGCCATGGACACACACAGATACGCATGTGACACACCAAAAGTCATATTTACTTTTATTTTACATTATTGAAAATATTTCTTATGAATTCACAGGTCTGTTGAATAAGTAAACACTGAGCAAATATTTTTAAGTTAAAAATTATAAAATTCCTCCATCTCCTTTAACAATCTTATGAACAGCAACAAAATACATTAAACACTAAATCAATTCAGGACGCTCATCACACACACACACACACACATGTGCGGTTGAGGGAGAGGAAGAGTTTATGTATGTGTGAGGGACAGGAAGTGTGTGTGTGCGAGGGAGAGTGTGTGTGTGTGTGAGTCTGTGTATGTGTGTGAGCGACAGATTGTGTGTGTGTGTGTGAGGGACAGGAAGTATGTGTGTGCGCGTGTGAGGGACAGAAGGTGTGTGTGTGTGTGTGTGTTTGTGTGTGTGTGTCTTCACAGGGAAGAAGTGTGTGTGTTTCTTTGTGTGTGAGGGACAGGAAGTGTGTGTGTGTGTGTGTGTGTGTGTGTGTGTGTGTGTGTGTGTGTGTGTGTGTGTGTGTGTGAGGGACAGGAAGTGTGTGTATGTGTGTGTGTGTGTGTGAGGGACAGGAAGTGTGTGTATGTGTGTGTGTGTGTCTTTGTGTGTGGGAGAGGAAGTGTGTGTGTGTGTGTGTGTGTGTGTGTGTGTGTGTGTGTGTGTGTGTGTGTGGGACAGGGAGTGTGTGTGCGCTTGTGGGCGAAGAGGCTACAAGAATCCAAACCCGAAATCTGGCCAGCAGTATAATAACAATATGGACACAACATGAGCTGTAGAGACATAACTGAGTAGCAGACCTGAGAGTAATGTACAAGAGTGTCCCCTGGTGGCCAGCAGTGCAATAACAATATGGACACAACATGAGCTGTAGAGACATGACTGTGTAGCAGACCTGAGAGTAATGTACAAGAGTGTCCCCTGGTGGCCAGCAGTGCAATAACAATATGGACACAACATTAGCTGTAGAGACATAACTTTGACATTGATTTCAATCAAAATGAAATTTATTAATACATATGGCCATTACGTTTCTCATTCTGTGAGCAGTTTTTCCCCTGACTGACTAGCATTCTGCTACTCTATTCTGGTGAATGGCCATAGGGAATGACTTGCTGTGTCACATGACAGACACTTTGGAAGGGATTTTACAAATTAACAAAAAAGGGCTAAAAATATTATTTGTGGACTAAGAATGAAGTCAATTTACCCTGAACCACATGCATGCATTTATTCAAGAAAATTGTATCTAAAGAAATACAGTATTTGTGGTTGCAGCTGCATAGAACTAAATTCATTCTTCACTTACTCGCGCTCGCCATCTAGGCGCAGTACCACCGGACGTAAAAAGGAGTGCTAATGCTCCCCTATTAAAAGTTCTCTGGCTACAAGAATTGAAACCCGAAATCTTGTTGACCCCTGTTGGCTCTTTGTGAGTTGAATCCTGTGTCGACAAACATATAAGAGGCTACTCATACATACTGCTGGACAGAGCCATATCTTTTCAGCAATGTTGAGCTTCAGTAGTTATAACTTTCAGGCTTCGACAAAGTGCAGTAGCCTACATTTCCAGTCAGCCTCAAGAGGTCGTGTACAAGAGTGTCCCCTGGTGGCCAGCAGTATAATAACAATATGGACACAACATGAGCTGTAGAGTCATAACTGTGTAGCAGACCTGAGAGTGAAGATCAGAACCAGAGATGAAGCTCCTCTTGCCCAACATCAGTGTCTAATGACCTCATACATTTTCCACTGGCTGTAAAGGCACAAGGGTCTGGCTGCCTAACATGTTACTAGTCAGAATTCAGTTTAGTAATTAATTTACAGTAGGCTGACTACTTAAAATAGGCTACCTTTCTGAATGCATTTTGATTATCTTTTCAGACATCATGATTCCTAAATGGAATAGATTATTGTTGGTGATTGAGACACTATCAGGGTTTGTATTAGCGATGTATTACCTTGGTGGAGGTCTCTATTCTCTGAGTGATTTTTTTTTTTTTTTTTTGCCTTTTTGGCTTTCAGTTTGACTGAAATTGATTATGTTTGTGTTGATGGTGTTCTGTGATGTGTTTTTTTCCTCTCAACTTTAGTCTTAAAAATAACCGAGGCCCATGCCAGGACTTAATGCTGAAGTTGACTTTATTTTTCAGTAACAAAACAGGTCTGCAATGTTACTGGGGGAAGCAAAGTATGTCCTCAAGCTTCTCCGAAAGTTCTCTCCTGCTTACATGTCCGTTTTGTTCTAGGACCTAATTTCCAAATGCCCAATCAGACCTAATCTTATCACTCTGGTCATGCTCTCTGACAAATCAACAGCTTTTTGTCTCATACATATTCAACATGTTTTAATTATTATGACCACAAGATGGGGCTGCTTGACCACAAATAATCTCACTGATGTGACATTACCCAGCCTTTAGATGGGGCTATTCATCCACAGTTGAGGGAGAATTTTCTGTTCAACCAATTTGTACCTGTCAAGATGCTTTGATTTAGCCTGACATAGCCCGACCATAATACTGCTGTTCATCCGTATTCATGGTCTGGGAACGGTCCTCTTGGGCGTGTTTATATCGGTAGAGAGTCTACCGGCCAATAAGCGACGCTGATTAGACGAGCTGTCCAATTGTTTCAAACCAAAAGTGAATACCCTCCCCCCGCAGTATAATCGCGTAAGGTTAAAGAACCTTCAGACCATGAATACGGATGAACAGCAGTATTATGGTCGGGCTATGTCAGGCTAGCTTTGATTGTCATGATGCTTTTACAGTGATTGTGTTTATTCTGAGGCCATTATTCATGTATCTAGGAGTCGCCAATCCGAAACAGACCTGACCGGACACTGTCGCCTCCCCTGTCAGATCACACATACTATGTATATACACTTGTATATATATTTGACAGGCAGGCCGGTAGTGGATAGCATATATCAGCATCAGCAACACCATCTGATGCTTTTGATTTCCGGATGGTACAGCTGGACAGTTATAAATCTTGCCTCGTGCTTCAGGATTCTGCTCAGTCTGCTGAGGAGTGAATAGTTTTATTGCTGCCGTGTACTTATGCCTTACTTATTTGTATTTATTTTTTTGTATATGAGCATTCATAGAGCTTTGGGCTTTATCTAATGTTCTAATTGTATGTATGATGGTTCTCCTAAACAGGCCAAAGCATTCCTTCACACCAGAGGCCATACTTTTAACACACTCCTCAGCCCTTATTATAAACCAAAATTCATATTAATTATTTTGACTGGTTTAAATTGAACTAAAGTAGTAAAGGAGTGAATAGTTTTATTGCTGCCGTGTACTAATGCCTTACTTATTTTTATATATTTATTTTGATTTATTTCATACTATGTTATTATTATATGCCTTACTTATTTTTATTATATAAATCTATATATAGTCTATATATATATATAATCTATGAGCATTCATAGAGCTTCGTTAGAAATTTCTTTGGACAACTGCTTTATCTAATGTTCTATTGTATGTATGATGGTTCTCCTAAACAGGCCACAGCATGCCCTCACACTGGGGCATATAAATTAACACTCTCCTCCTCAGCCCTTATTATAACCCACAATCCATATCAATTATTTTGATACTAACTGGTTTAAATTGAACTAAAGGGAATTTAATCAATTCACCAAGATTTCTTTTCTGTGTTAGATGAGAGTACTCTCTGTTCCTTCATGTTCTCCCCTTGGCTGCTTGGCCCCCCTGCCTCTGTGTAGCAGGATAGGATCATCACTCACACCCATTCAGCCTCACCACTAATAATATTGGCAACATATTCCAATTCTCCATGATATCATTTTGACCATATAGACCAGAAAAAAACACCACAACTGTTAAATAAATAATTAGTTTCCTCTACATCATTCTTCTCACATGCCATGCCACTCTTGTGCTTGATAATAGTGAAAGGAATAGTCCACATTTTTATGATACTGGGTTAACTGGCTAACCCTAGGTCTTACCTGTAGGGGTTACATACTGTATGTCTTTTGGCTGATTTTATATTTAGTAATACTAGGCCATTCATTGAGGATTGAATTGACTCAGTTGGCCTACAGCAAACTCTAAAATTAAAGATTTTAATTCCAACTGTCTTGCATAATAGTGCAAGTTAATTTAGTTGATCTTGTCTGGGCACCAAACACTTGAAACATCAAAGGCAGATACATAGTATATCTGCATACATATATAGCCCACCACCATACATAAGACCCCCCCCCCCCCATGTAACCATAGGCACACATAACAACATTCCACACTCTTTTTTCTACAGTATGTATCTGGTGATCCATATGAAGCATATAAATATGCACCATTTTCTCTCTGCACCGTCTCTTGCTCTTTTACTGCTAATTATAGTTTCCATAGAGCTCGTTAGTCACGTGTCTGAATAGCTAGCTCCGCTTAGCCCATGGGACCCCGGAAGTCACATAATGGTCATTGAATTTGTATTGGGAAAAAGTATTATTTTCTGGTCCAAGTCATTATATGTTCTGGGTTACACATATGTTGTTTGCCGAATTAAATGAGGAATTTACATCAAAAAACTTTGTCAGTTTATCGTGACATTGTTCCCTAAAAGGCTTTTGAGAAAGCGTATCAAGACAGACTACAGCGTGTGTGTCGCAAATGTGACGTTAGCCCCTCGAACGCTTTCCCTCTGTATCGTGCTACATCAGCCCTGTACTGCTGCTCCCGTCTGCTGGAGCGGATAACGCCGACCATCTCCCCACTGGCGTAGCTGTTACTCAGGACATGGCCCGACTTGAAATGGTTCTCCCCTCTACTTATGTTTTCCCCTCCAAAGAAGGCAGTGAAATTTGCCAGGGTGATAGCCATGATGTAGAGTGGATATGGCGCGATACAGAGGGAAAGTGTTCGAGGGGCGGTTAACGTCACATATGCGACACACACGCTGTAGTCTGTTTTGATATGCTTTCTCAATAGCGTTTTAGGGAACAATCTCACGATAAACTGACAAAGTTTTCTGATGTAAATTCCTCATTTAATTCGGCAAACAACATATGTGTAACCCAGAACATATAATGACTTGGACCAGAAAATAATACTTTTTCCCAATACAAATTCAATGACCATTATGTGACTTCCGGGGTCCCATGGGCTAAGCGGAGCTAGCTATTCAGACACGTGACTAACGAGCTCTATACTGATGTGTTTTAAATGTTGGATTACAGTAACCAATGTGCTGGTCATGGAGGATGCTTTTATTATGGCCTACACTGCAAACTCTGATCTTGTCTTACATAATAGTGTGCTGGTCATGGAGGATGCTTTTATTATGGCCTACACTGCAAACTCTGATCTTGTCTTACATAATAGTGTGCTGGTCATGGAGGATGCTTTTATTATGGCCTACACTGCAAACTCTGATCTTGTCTTACATAATAGTGTGCTGGTCATGGAGGATGCTTTTATTATGGCCTACACGGCAAACTCTGATCTTGTCTTACACAATAGTGTGCTGGTCATGGAGGTTGCTTTTATTATGGCCTACACTGCAAACTCTGATCTTGTCTTACACAATAGTGTGCTGGTCATGGAGGATGCTTTTATTATGGCCTACACTGCAAACTCTGATCTTGTCTTACACAATAGTGTGCTGGTCATGGAGGATGCTTTTATTATGGCCTACACTGCAAACTCTGATCTTGTCTTACAAAGTGTGCTGGTCATGGAGGATGGTTTTATTATGGCCTACACTGCAAACTCTGATCTTGTCTTACATAATAGTGTGCTGGTCATGGAGGATGCTTTTATTATGGCCTACACTGCAAACTCTGATCTTGTCTTACATAATAGTGTGCTGGTCATGGAGGACGGTTTTATTATGGCCTACACTGCAAACTCTGATCTTGTCTTACATAATAGTGTGCTGGTCATGGAGGACGGTTTTATTATGGCCTACACAGCAAACTCTGATCTTGTCTTGTGCCTGGGCACCAAACACTTGGAACTAATGATGTGGCCTTTGAAGCGAGGCTACGAACGAGATTCCGAGCAAAAAGGGGGCGTTCCTCATGGATCCTCGTTCGAGGTCTGTCTCCTTTCCTTAAAAAGCACGTGACCAACCAAATGTGAGACCTCACATTCTGTGTGCACGTTAGTGGCTCATTTCGAGTGTTGCTCCCGCTGAAAAGGCGTTAGATCCTCGCCTGCGTATTGAGTTGACGTTTGGTGTTTGTGAGAGGCAGGTTGTGCGTGCGTTGGCTTGTGATGCTGGTTGTTACAGCAAATGTTGCAAACGTAGCAAATAAATGAGAGATACTTTGACAACATTTCATACTAATGATTGCACATTTTGCATGTAATGTCAGATTGATTGGTGGACCTTATTTATGACAGCTAAAGCCTACGGGAATCTCTGACTAGAATGTTTGAGACAGAAACGGCAGAGCTGAGAAATCAATCAAAATATTTCTAGAGATGGTGTTATCAGTATTTTCAGCCCATTATTTAATTAATTTAACATGGTAAATATGTTGAAAAGGGAAAGTAAAATGTATTTTTTTGCCGGAGGGGTTATTTAAATCCAAATCTTATGCTCGTAATCGAGCTTCTATTGAGCATTCCGAAGTGCAATTTACCTTGCTGTTCGCGGCATTGGTTTCTGTAGGCTTCTGAATTTATTTAGTGTTCCCATTTGTGGTCTTAGAGTGCCCTCCTGTGGCCAAGCAGTGTAACAGCATTTTTTTTTTTTTTTTTTTTTTAGTCTCAATAGCAGAGCATTACAGAAGGTTCTCAGTGTTATTTAGTGCTTTGAACAGCAATTTATCGCTATTGTTAATGCTTTATGTGTAAGTAGGCTAAATTATTTACTAATTATGTACATACAGATATATCTATTTGATTGATTCATAGGTTTACAGTGTTTATTATGAACATATTATTTCGCAACACAGTATTAAACATTCTTTATTTATTATTTACAGAAAACCACATGTATCCACACACATACACAAATATAGGCCTACACGCTCTCTGATTAATTACCCTGATATTATATTATTATTATTAATATTATTATTATTATTATTATTAGGCTATTATTATTATTGTAGTAGCCTAGTAGAAGTATAAATTATATTAGTATACTGTTCTTTTGCAGTTTGTTCCATATGCACTTACACTAGTTTCATAAGAAGTCTTGCGTTCATTTAATTTGATTGATAAGCATTAAAATAATATTATTTCCAGATACACACATGCACACACTCTCACACTTTTATAATCATTCATTGGTCAATCATTGAACATCTAAAAACAACTGCAGTCAAGCCAAAGTGCTGAACAAGAAAAGGTTAGCAAAGTCAAGGTTAGCAAAGTCAAGGTTAGCGAAGTCAAGGTTAGCGAAGCGTGACCACATTTACACAAACCAGAGCCTACATCTACTAGGCTAATTTAGGCTGTTATATTTCCCTTTGGACAGCAGGTGACACTAGAGAGAAAGATCTCATGAGCTTTCGGGTAATGAGCCTTTTGGTGAGCCTTTACGCTGGAAAGGCCACATCATTACCGATAACCCAGCCGGACATGGACATACTGATAACCCATCCGGACATGGACATAGACTGTCTGAGGCGTCTGTGATTATGATAACCCAGCCAGACATGGACATAGACTGTCTGAGGCATCTGTGATTACCGATAACCCAGCCAGACATGGACATAGACTGTCTGTGATTACCAATAACCCAGCCCGATTAAAGGCAAAAGGCCCAGAAAATATCTTTAAAAATATAAATAAAAGCTAATTATCTTTGCAGCGGCAGCCGGACATGGACATAGACTGTCTGAGACGTCTGTGATTACCGATAACCCAGCTGGACATGAACATAGACTGTCTGAGACGTCTGTGATTACCGATAAGCCAGCTGGACATGAACATAGACTGTCTGAGACGTCTGTGATTACCGATAACCCAGCTGGACATGAACATAGACTGTCTGAGGAGTCTGTGATTACCGATGCGATAACCCTGTCACACATAGGCCAGGGAATGAGTAATTAAGAAGACACAAAAAGTCAAGAAAGTACTCGGTTTCTGTGAATTGATTGAATTCCCTTCTGTTTAATTCAAACCAGTTAAGTGTCAAAATAAGTGGTATGGATTGTGGGTTATAATAAGGGCTGAGGAGGCCCAGAAAATATCTTTAAAAATATAAATAAAAGCCAATTATCTTTGCAGCGGCAGCCGGACATGGACATAGACTGTCTGAGGCGTCTGTGATTACCGATAACCCAGTCGGACATGGACATAGACTGTCTGAGACGTCTGTGATTACCGATGCGATAACCCTGTCACACATAGGCCAGGTAAAAGAGATGAGGAGAAAACAGGCGACAGCAACAGAGGGAAGAATGATGGACATAGAGGAGGCAGAACACACACACACACACACACACACACACACACACACACACACACACACACACACACACATAAAGGAGTGTATAAACTATTGTGTGTGTGTTACTCTGCTATATGAGGAGGTCATGTGATCTGGCACAGGGACACTGAGGAGCCCAAATATCAAAACCTAAACCCAGGGTAGAGGGGCTCAGTGAATGTGGAGTGGAATGTGTACAGGTGTGTGAGTGTGTCAGAGGAGACGTTGTAGAAGGACAGCGTGCCGGCTGGCCAGTCCAGGTACACTCCTACTCTTCTGGAGCCTGAGGAGGGGGCAGGTATGTAAGTCTTCTTCTTATTGTGCCAGGCAGAGTAACTGTTATCAGAGCATTCTAGAACCCAGGACTTGGCATTCCGTCCAAAGCAAGTGTCGCTTCCAACTCCTTTCCTCTGGATGCTTTTATATGCCACTGCTATAAAACCACCATAACCACTCCACTCAGCCTCCCAGTAACAGCGTCCAGACAGACTCTCTCTACACAGCACCTGATACCAGTCAAATCTCTCTGGTTGGTCAGGATACGGCTGATTATTCCCCCATGTCACCTTTCTGTTCCCCTCAGAGAGAGAGAGAGTTCTGTATGCTGTGTTTGGGTCCAGTGTGAGCTCACAGGCATCTGCACACAAGAGGAGAGGAGAGAGGAGAGAACATCATCATCAGAACATGGAGGAGGAAAGGGCATGTTTACAACACACACACACACACACACACACACACAGTATTAATGTGATCTCGTCATGAGGAACACTGGAAGCTGAGACACCAGAGGGAGGGAAGGGACACACACACACACACACACATGCACACAGTATTAATGTGAGGTCGCACACAAGGGACACACACACTTTCTAAAATACAGTATATGGGAACACACACATACACACACATGGACATGAACAAGTAGACATACACACACACACACACACACACACACACACACACACACACACACACACACACACACACACACACACACACACATAATTGATGTGTGAAACACAGGGAGGGAAGGTACACAAAACACACACTGTCACACACACACACACACACACACAGTCACACACGCATGCACACATGCACGCACGCACACACACACAGTATTAATGTGAGATCACCAGGGGAAACACCAGTGGGACCTGAGACACCAGAGGGAGGGAAGACACACACACACACACACACACTGGAAAAGGGAATCAGGGAAGGGATACACACACAGACTTTCCAACATACAGTATATGGAAACTAGGGCCGGCACGGTATATGTATTCGTGCCGAACCGTCACGGTACGGGGGTCACGGTTCGGCACGCGCAATGCCACGCAGAATACACACGGTACGGAAGTTAAATATTGATCTGGACGCGGAACTGTTATTTTGCAAGAGTTTTCTTTTGGACCCATTTAACCACTGCCACCTGCAAGCTCTGATTGGTCCGTAGACACATTGTATCTTCAAGTCTCCAAATAAATGCCAGCAGCGCATTTAGGCTATTTGTGACAGTCTCGGGTTTGAGCATAAATTCATTCCAGTAATATCGCATTCAAAGCGCTTATTCTATTAATACCACACCCTCTGCAATTTCTTGACAACATTCTGTCTTGTTTTAAGAAATAGGCAGGTGCCCTTTCGCGATGTTTAACATTCTTTTTTTAAGACGTTAGATATGAAAAACGGTAGATTTGATTCAGGCCTTATCAAATCTTCATCAACTCGTGAAAAAAATACCGAGGTCATGACCTCGGTGTCCTCAATGGTAGCTACGGCCCTGTCTGCTATGCGCCCATATTCCACAGTAGAAGAGGCAGGATTCAGATATCTATTGCATGTGCTCGAACCTCGCTACAATCCTCCTTCCCGCAGCATAAGGGAATCTGTAGTGCCAGCCTTGTATTAGGAGAACGAGAGAAATTGTCGAACAGGAACTAAAAGCTGCGCATTCAATTGCACTCACTACGGAATACCATTTATAGTCAGTGTGTAATATTTTTTCAATCTGATCACAAATACTGTATGTGGATGGGCAATAGTATTACATTGCAATATTGACACGACCACCTGCAGGCGTTTTTTAGTATTGCAGGTAGACAAACAGTCATTGCAATGCCTTGTCAAACCCCATCTATTATTATTAATAATAATAATAATAATAATAATAATAATAATAATAATAATAATAGTAATTATAGTATAATACAATAATAATAATGGTTGAATCCAGGTGATTGGTTAAAAAATAAATTATTATAATAAATTATTATTGTATTATACTATAATTACTGTTTGACAATGTGGTGCTTGTTCACTTGTTAAACAGAAAGTTGCGGCTATCTCAGCTGGGAATTTAAATCATAAAAAGCTGCCTTTGAGGATAGCCTTTTGTTCATGTTTTTTTTCCTGCACTGTACCGAAAATGTACCGAACCGTGGGGTCCATACCGAGGTACGTACCGAACCGTGAGTTTTTTGTACCGTTCCACCCCTAATGGAAACACACACACACACACACACACACACACACACACACACACACACACACACACACACACACACACACACACACACACTATGCAGGAAAGGAAGGAGGGGAGGAACACACACACACACACTCACTCACTCTGGAGAAAAGGAAGGAGGGAAGGGACACACACACACTTTCAAACATACAGTATATAGAAACAGACACACAGACACACACACACACACACACACACACAAACCAGCTATAGCATGTGCAGCTAGTGCAGCTTTATGGTATCCTATGAGGAGGGAGGGATTTAGAATTTCAGAGATGGTGTGTCTAGTAGAGAGTGATTTTGAATGTGAACATGAACCACATACATCCACACTTTGGATAAAAAACACAGCTGACTATTCCGACTCTATTCCACACGCTCCACTCACTCCCCACTCAGCTCCGCTCACATGCTCTGGGAGAGATACAGGCACACTGGAAAGGTGAAGCACTGATGGAGTTCAGTGGAGTTGATTCCCCTGGAAGCATAGCAGGGTTCTGCTCATGCACAGTTCATGGGCACTCAGTGCACTCTTGATGTGTGGTGGATGCATGTGCTTCATGTTCACATTCAAATTCACTCCACACTGGGCACACAATCTCTGAAACTCTCAATACCCATTCCCCCCTCACTCTCCCCCTCACTCTCCCTCTCTCTCTCTCACACACACACACACACACACACACACACACACACACACACACACACACACACACACACACACACACACACATATTGGACAAAAGGCAATGATTGTCATTCATGAAGAGCCAGACATGACTCTTGGGTGTGCGGCACCTTTTCTTTATTATTTTGCACACAAGCACCAAAAAATAAAATTGAAGGGTGCAGATGTCCCAGCTGAGTGTGCCTGACTCCATCTGCAGATGGATCACAGACTTCCTGTCTGACATGTGCTTCATGTTCACAAAAATAAAAAAACGTGTGTGTGTGTGTGTTAATCCCTCTCTCACCCTCTTCTGGAGGATTGTGGAGGCTTGTGTGTGTGTGTGATGTGTGTTTGTGTGAGTGTGTGTGTGTGTGAGTGTGTACTTGCTTTGAAAGTGTGTGTGAATGCATGCCCATGCGTATGTACTGCCAGACCCCTGCAGTTTGAAACCAGAGTTAAGGTTGTGGTGAAAGCTAAGAACAAAAATGGTGGTTTAACAATGTGCTCTATGGGCAGAGACATGGACTTTATACAGGTGTCATAAAAACAGCTTGGAGGCGTAAGGTGCTATCACTATCTGGTGCACTGCATCCACTACCAGTGATAAGAGCAGACTGCAGTAGAGCCCTGCACTGGACTGTTTCTTTCAACTCACTTCTGGTCAACACATTAGGAGCTTAAAAAAATCCTCAATTTGTTCTTGGAAGACCGAATCCCCACATTCTGTCACCAATCAACACCATCAGCATGGAAACAGCTCTGGCTAACAGGCATCTATGCTGGGTTGGCCACACCATTCATATGCCTGGCCATCGCCAAACCCTCTATGGACAACTGCACAACTATAAACGGTCTGCTGATGGTCAGAAAAGTTGCTACAAGGATTTCACAAAGGAACTCCTGAAGTGCTGCAACATCAACCCAGGCCATCTCCAGCATCTAGCACTCAGCAGACCAACCTGGCAGACTACCTGCATTAAGGCCACCGGACAAGTGAACAACGTCTTCCTTCAAAGGAGGTTGTGCAAATCAATACCAGCTGTGGGCAAGTGTGCAACTCCCAGATCGGCCACACATGAACCAAACACCAAAACCCCTTAAAAGTAAAATCATTGGACGTGTGTATGTGTGTGTGTGTGTGTGTGTGTGTGTGTGTGTGTGTGTGTGTGTGTGTGTGTGTGTGTGTGTGTGTGAGTGTGTGAGTGTGACAGTGCAAGTTATATGTATGTGTGTGTGTGTGTGTTTGTGAGACAATTCTGCTTTTGGCTTAGTGGCCAAGGGCGCCAGTGCAGCTGCACTTGCTGAACATGAGGTATACTCCTGAGGTATATTTCTGTGTGTTTCTGTCTCTTGCACCTTTACTGAGAGTTTATGTGTGTATTTTTGGCTATAATGTGTCTTATGGTTTGAGTGTGTATGTGTGTGTAAAGACAGATAGAGAGGCAAGATGTGCCAACCTTACAAGCGATTAATCTTATTTGTCTATGTGCCAAGAAGACGAAAGACACACAGACCAGTGTCTCCAGTGGCCAGCTGTGTGTCTATGAGAACTGGCAAGGTCCCCATCAATTGTGTTTGCATTTAGAAAAGAGGCTGTGTGTGTGTGTGTGTGTGTGTGTGTGTGTGTGTGTGTGTGTGTGTGTGTGTGTGGGTGGAGTTGGTGCTGTAGCCAGCACACCAATAAAACAGACCCCCACCTAAATGAGGTGATGTGGTGCCCTGCACAGGGCCTGTAGTCTGTAGTGCTGTAGCATAGTGGAGTGGAGTCTGCTTAGTCTTTCTCACTTCCAGCTGCAGCTGCCATCTAGTTCCTTAGTGTGAAAAGAAGGGCAGAGTGTGTAAGGCCCTTCCTGATGGTTTTACACTTCTGCTGGTCAAGACTCCCACAGTGCCTCCCCACGGCACACCATGGGCAACTGGCTACCTTGTGGCCCCAGGCTGGACTGTGTGGGATCTCAGAGCAGATTGGAGCCCCAGAGGTACAGGTGCATGACCCACTGGCATGTGGACACACTCTACCACTGACCATTCCCATCACCTGCTGCCTTGTAGGTTGGGCCTTTTGAGGCAAAGGCTGGGAGAGAGAACATTCTAAGGGAACTTGAAATCCAAACTGTACAACAAGCTGATTCAATCTGCAGGTCAACTTGACATCCGGTAATGTATCCTATTCTGTGGAACTGAAGTTTCGTGTTGTAGGTTTTACATTTACACTCATTTACTCTATAGACAATGTCACAGCCTGATCACGTGACTGTCACATCTTACTACATACAGCAAAGACACAAGTACAGAACTAAACAATTCAAGAACTAAACACAAGTCCTGTGTGTCACATCCAGGCTCACACAGCAGAGACACTTTTTCATTGGCCACCACTTTTTGATGGGAATATTACCAACTTCTTCCGTCTTCAAGCTGATTCAATCTGCAGGTCAACATGACATCCGGTAATGTAACATATTCTGTGGGACTGTGCCAATGTAATTTCTGTGTTCTAGGTTTTACATTTAAACTCATTTACTCTATAGACAATGTAACAGCCTGATCATGTGACTGTTGCATCTTCCAGCAAAGACACAAGTACAGAACTAAACTCAAAGTCCTGTGTGTCACATCCCGGCTCACACAGCACAGACACTTTTTCATGGGCCACCACTTTTTGATGGGAATATTACCAACTAAATGAGGCCAAGAGAATCCTAACAGGAAGAAACTAAATCCACATCCCCAGCATGGCTCCCTGTAATGAGTGCAGTCACACCCCCACCCCTCTGACGAGAGGACATGACACAGAAACTGCACAAACAACTAAAGACTCCACTGAATGGAGATGGAATTTTAACCACAAACAAGACTTCAAAAAATGACTGGTGAGAAAATCTGTGTATGTGATGCCACATAAAAAATTAGACCATTCATGAGATTGAGGACTCCTTCACATTATGGGCCAGCAAACACACAGTGGACATCTAGTCATATTACACTAGTACTGGATACTGAGAAAATTTACATATTAGATCTCTCTCTCTCTCTCTCTCTCTCTCTCTCTCTCTCTCTCTCTCTCTCTCTCTCTCTTACACACACACACACACACATAGTACATGCATATTGTACACACACATAAATATCCAATAAAATCCATGTACATACCATACCATAGCAGATATTCAAAGTACACACTACAATTTGATGTCATTACAATAAAAAATAGTGTTCAACACTCACACTTCCTCAGTTCTGGTTTGGTTCTGCCATTTTGTCCATGCTGATACCTTTAGAGGGGAGAGAGAAAGAGAACACAGGAGAACTCACTCTATGACTCACAACTACAGTATTCTGTAAAACTGCTGGAAATGACATTTTAACATTTGTCTGTTTTATAATATGCTGCAGGTTGCTGTCTGATTTGAAGAGATTTGAGTGTGTGTGTGTGTGTGTGTGTGTGTGTGTGTGTGTGTGTGTGTGTGTGTGTGTGTGTGCGTGTGTGTATGTATGTGCGTGTGGGTGATGGTGGTACTTCTACTGTTGCCAGTGTTGGTAATAACAGCGCTAGAGTATAACAGCATTACTAACGGCGTTACTTTATCCGTAAGGAGTAATGAAAATGATTGCTGTTTCCTAGTCATAATGCCATTCCCGTTACCGTCAATGGAATGCTTCACGTTACTATAGCCATATGCGCACTGCATGCTGCCTTTTTCAGGCCACTTTTCTTTTACTAGACACCCTGGTAAGCATGTCTGAAAAAAGGACCCTAAACAAGCTGGTGGCCATCTTGGATGATGCCCGCCATCCACTACACCCCTTACCTCACTCACGTCAGATGTAGCGCTACGCGCGTTCATCTGATATTCAGCGATAGACGAATTATTTCAGGAGCCAGAAATCCTTGAATCTAACTGGGCAAACGGCTTGTCCATCAATTTAATTGACGTACACTGCAGCCAACCACATCGAAACCAACCGAAGACGCTCGTTACGTTTGTTGGATTTGTTGGATTCAAAACAGTTGCTTCTTCGCTACGTCACACCCTCTACAGCAGCCAGCGGCCCTGATTGGTCCGGTTAGAGAATAATGGCTTGAAATCTCTCTGATGGGCTTCAACATCAGATCGTTGCGCGGAAGTGCCTTACGAAAGTTACGTAGCGCATGATCTGACGTGAGTGAGGTAACTACACCCCACCATCATCAGCCAGAGAAGTCTGTTCAGGATAGGCCACACATGGACTACTTCTGGACTACTTTTAAATTGGACTTTTTATTTATTATTATATTCCTAAACCAGCAGCTTCCTTTTATGTTTTATGTCCATTGACTCTGATATGTGGACATATGCTTCAATATCTTTTTTATTACAGTTTCTATCTATCTATCTATCTATCTATCTATCTATCTATCTATCTATCTATCTATCTATCTCACTGTGAGCAGGTATGTGAGCAGGTATGTATCTGCTGTTGAGGCAGTGCAGCCCTATTGTCAGGAGAGAGAAAGTCTGTCTAATGAGCAGTGATTTGAAATTTTAAAGTCTTTCAAATGTATACAATTTGTCAAGTAACCCTACAATTCTGCAAGTGTGAGTGCATAAATCTAATGTCTAACTGGTGTGTTGCATCCCCTGCTTTCTGTGTCTCTTGATAGCTCAAAGCAAATAACCCCATATGAACACAATAAAGGCTATAATTCCCTTCCTCATGACTCAAACATGTTTAGAATGTATTAGCTGGGCACAGAAAATGTTTATGAATATGGACATTATTCAGGTTCCTCTATAGACTGTGTCACCCAGCAGTCTTAGAGACTGAGGGAGGAGACTTGTGTAGTTTGTCCTTCAACACACCAGCCCCTTACTCAGCAAACAGTGCATCTTATGTGCAGCTCAGACACACTTCACAAGTCAGAGACTAAAGAATGCAAAGAGTATCAGGAAACTACCTTAATATCTGTTGGTTCACTCTGTGCTGTCTTATCCCTGCATTCAGTAGATGAATTCTGCTGAGATCCAGGTGACCCAGGTCCAATTCTGTCAGGGACAGGTGTTGCACTGCAGGGACTATGTCCTCAAAATGTTTCTCTGTTAGTTTACAGCCATCAAGCCTGCAAAAGATTGTAGAAGGAAGACACACAAAATATATGTTTACCTTAACTGCTGCAATATAATTAGATATGCTCAGGAGCGGTTTCTGGCATGGGCAATATGGGCGGTCGCCCAGGGCGGCACCACGGGCACTCCGAAGTTTTTTAATTATTATTGCGCACGTGAGCGCCGAAAATTACAATCCCGGGTGATCAGGTTTTGCTTCATTGTCTTTCGGAAGCTTTGGTACGGGTATATCTGCGCATGCATTGGTGCCACTTGTAATGTACTTGCTTGAGAATGAGGGCATTCAATTTCAGTGTAAAGATCGCCCCCATTTTTAAATATCTATCTGGTGTTATAAACTTGGCTGCTGGAGTTCCATTTACACAACAAGAGCTCAAAAAATAACAAAACAAAAATAACAAAACAATCTCTACACATTTTGATATAGACCTATAATTTGAACAGAAGAATTGTCTATCACCCATTTGCAGAAAATTAACACCCCAAATCCCTTAAGGTTGGCCTGCTTTCAGACTTCAGTGCTGGAGTCTCACACACAAGAAAGGGGAGGGGTTTGGGGTTCAGATCTTCTCCTTTGCTGTAGAAGCTAGACATGCATATAGTAGAGTAACTAATAGCTACCATAAGTACCATAAGAGTTTTGCAAAAAAATAGAAAAAAATGGAAATTAGCAGCAATGGCTATTTAACTTTGTTTTGTTATTTTTATCCTCTTGTTCTAGGCCATGATAATACGATGAGGTGTGCTGCGTCATTATTATTATTATTATTATTATTATTATTATTATTAATTATAATAATTATAATAATATTAATTATCATTATTATTATGTTGTTGTTTTTTTTTTTTGGGGGGGGGGGGGGGGCAGATAAGGTGTTCGCCCAGGGCACCAAAGAGGGTAGGACCGCCCCTGGATATGCTTGCCCCAGTTCCACAAATCTGCAAAAGATTGGAGTGGAACATTCCCCCTAATCATGACAACCTCAGGAACTGTGTTAATTAGTACACAACATACTGTATGTTGTGAGAATATCACTAACCTCAGTTTCTCCAGTTGGCAGTTTGGGTTTTTAAGACCAGACAGCAGCTTCTCGTCTGATGTTAGCAAATCACAGCCAGTCATGTCCAACTCATTCAGCTGAGAAATATCTGACTGCAACACTGAGGCCACAACCTCAGAGGAGCTGCATTTGACTTTACACCTGGCAAGACTAAAGGAAGAGAGGGAAACACTGTAAGCAAGTCCAACTGCCCTCCAAACTCTTAACGTTCACAAACATGAGATGAGATTTAAAAGTGTTTATTACATAAAACAGACACATTGGCTTCTGTGCAAAACGACAGACCTCAGTTTACAGTCTTGATTGAGTGGTAGATGGAGCAGTATTGCTCCACAGTCCTGAAGCTCAATGTCACTCATGTCCAGCTCTCTTAGGTGGGGGTTTGCCTCCTGGTGAGCCAATGCCAAATATCCTCCTTTTAATTTACAGCCAACAAGTCTGTCAAAACAAACCATCATGTACACAATCACAAAGTGAAAGAGAGCATCCTGAATAACACCGTAATCTGTTATAATCACATATAAATTTGACACTCTGCTACATCTCTGCTGACAATACGCTGCTATACTACTGACCTCAGTGTATCTAGTGCAGGAAAAAGAGAGAATGGAGGAAAGAGGAAAATACTGTAACTACAAACAATATACTGAATGTGACAGGCCCAAAAAAGACACTACTAACACAGAAAATAGAAGCATATAAGATATTTGTCATCACAATCAACAAACTTCAGTTTCTCCAGTTTGCAGTTTGGACTCTGTAGAGCAGAGAGCAGCTTTTCTCCTGACTGCTGCAGGTCATTCTGACTCAGGTCCAGTTCTCTTAAGGGGGAGTTTGCAGACTGCAGAGCTGAGGCCACAATCTCCAAGGATTTCTCTGTTAGCTTACAACCAGCAAGTCTGTAAAATATGTGTAAATTAAAATATAGTTATAGCATAATAATATTACACTAATCTATTGCAAAAGAAGGAATTATAGACAGTGCATAAGATGGTGATTCTCTCTTTTTGCCCTTGCAGTAGACCTACCTTTACTGTAAATACATAACTTTTTTTTTTTTTTGAGAATTTATGAAATTGGAATTACAATATGAAACCCAAGCAACTTGTTATTTTTTGTCAAACTTTCACAGCTAGCGCCGTCATTCATGTTCTTGGTAGGCAGATGTCAATGCCAATTTCAGTCCAACTGCAAAAACCATTTTAACGGAAAAGAACCAAATGAAAAGACAGCTGAATTTTACAGGAATAAGCAACCTAAAGTCTCTTTTGGTCAAACATGTCAAGCTTTTAAATAGCATGAGCCATCATCAATGAACCAATTTCCCCTGCAGTAGCATGGGGCCACACAGGTGGCGCTAAAGGCCATAGTTATAGACAAGTCTGTCAAAACAAACCATCATGTAGACAATCACAAAGTGAAACAGAGGATCCAGAATAACACTGTAATTCTGCTATAATCTCAGTCTACATTTGACACTCTGCTGAGTCTCTGCTACGTCTACTATACTACTGACCTCAGAGTATTTACTGCAGGAAAGATAGAGAGTGGAGTCAAGAGGAAAATACTGTAACTACAAACAATATACTATACTAGGGATGCAACGGTTATTGAATTTTACGGTTACCGAACGATACGCCCTTTACGGTTCAATAAACTTTCGCAAACCGCAATATTTCGGTTTATTAATAAAATGTGAATCTATTGAAGCTCCCTGAAATTTGCTTATGCAGCCAGCATTCACGCGCTCTACATGCAGAGCTGTAGAACCCTCAACCAATCAGCGTGGTTTTATGCTAATTAGCTCCGCCTGTCAAATGTGTGAAACTTTTCACTCACTGCACGTTAGACGGAGAGAGATGAGCTAAAAGCTCCACTCGGAAAGTAGGCAACATTAAGCCAGAAGAATTGCTGCTGTGGTAGATTTTGTGGAAACTGATGACAGTTTACATAAACAAAGCACTTAATACCGTAAAATGCGTCTAATAGCCTACAACACATGCTACTAAACCGGTTGTCAGAAAATAGGGCTTACCACTCGCCCAAATTTGCCTAGGCTACCGCAAATATAGCCTACCTTGCCTAATGTAAAATATTACGCAAGGATGTCTAGGGGCTGTAATGCTTAGTTTATCTTCCGATGAGTTAGATCAAATGTCGAGTACGGTGAGACTGGGCTTGGATGCAACAAGTGACAGGCTAAACGTTTTACAGAAAAAAACGTCCTCTCCCCTCAGCTATTGTAACATTAACATTTGCAAGCTTCTTTGCAGCACGGTGTTGTAAAGACACTGATAGGAGACTCAGAAATTAATTTCTGAAGTTTGGGATCATGTCATGCAATCCATTGTCACGCAGACCGTTTCCCTTAAGTACTAGGAATAAAGGCCTCTCATTCTGTTGTTGGCTACCAGCAATGAGCAAACAATAAAATAGGCCTAGGCTACTGGAGGATATTTACTAGTTTAGGACATTTCATAGCATTTCAAGAATATTAACAATGATGTCCTACCGTAATTGTTGGTTTTATTTTATTCTGTCTACCCCTCTAGTAGCCTATCTACTAGGCAATTTATGAAAGAAATCAAATGAAAATAGCAGATAGACTGATGGATAGGCTGATGGTTGATAAGGAATATAGCCATTAAAAGAACAATTTTACAACCCCTTTTTTTTTGGAAAATACCGAAACCGTACCGTCACTAAGAGAGAAAATAGAATAACATATTTGTCATCATAATCAACAAACTTCAGTTTCTCCAGTGTGCAGTTTGGACTTTGTAGAGCAGAGAGCAGCTTTTCTCCAGACTTCTGCAGGTCATTCTGACTCAGGTCCAGCTCTCTTAAGGGGGAGTTTGCAGACTGCAGAGCCGAGGCCACAATCTCCAAGGAGTTTTCTGTTAGATTACATCCAGCAAGTCTGTAAAACATGTAAAATATAACGAGTTAAAGCATAATAATATTACACTAATCTATTGTGTAAGGCAGATGTTTCTGCCATATCAAGGGCTGATGACTATCCCCCTTATTTGGAGAAGCCACACTGTCTCTGCATTCCTATCTCCCACTGTGTCTTATCTCACTACCTGTCCCCTACAGTTTCACCCTCTGCTTTCTCACAGGAAAGTCACTCTGAAGACAGACAAAGGGACAATGTATATAATTGCTGTATGAATTTACAGAATGTAATGTGTGTCATGTTTGGTCTCATTTTGATGGTCTTAGTCTAAATGATTTAATGGTCTCAGTCTCATCAAGAAATAGTTTAGTCCTAATATGTTTATCAGGAATCTAGGATTCCTGGTCTTTTCAGGATAGCTTCCCCCATCTCTGCGTCGACCATTTGGCATTGTCTTTTATCAGTAAGAACAACACAAGGGCAAGCATGGGTATTTAAGCCAAGGTGAGAATATGCTCTTGGAGACTCTCTGTAGCAGAACTCCCATCCAGCAGCTTGCTGTTGGATGTAGCCATTCCTCTCTAGGCCAGGCAGGCTGTGTTTATTCTCTGACTGTTAATGTTAATGTTTTATGTTACTCACTTAGTTGGTTTTCTACCTGTAACTGAATTCCAAGTTATCCTTGGATAATAAATTACAATCTGATCCACATTGGTCTAAGCTGAACTGATTACTATGAGACGTAGTTCTGTAAGGTATGGTGTAGCCGCAATATGACTGAACTGTTATACTGTACTTTGACATTTGACTAATAGACGTTCAAGCCGACACGCAAGTAGGACAATCCACTGTGTGCTCAGGACTATATTTGATAGTCATTAGGTCTTTGTCTATAGAGCAGGCACTGCATTCAGACTTAGTCCATTATTGGTAAGCGAGACATTTGGCATGGTGAGATCTTAAGGTTGTACAAGTGAGTAACGCTAAATATCCTTCTACAATTCATGTGTCTAATCAACTATATTAATGGAGTCAGATATGGTCAATGTTACTAGTTGCAACTATCTCTCAGCATAGCACTGGAAATACAGAACATGCATAGCGAGACATAGGCCACAGGTCCTCCTGTTGTGTTTCCTTTCTTTCTCGCAACCTGCTTACAATTGCGAGAGACGGAATTGTGCATCAGATGGTGATTATCTCTTTTTGCCCTTGCAGTTGACCTACCTTTAAATATATAACTTTTAGAATTTATGTAATTACAATATGAAGCACAAAAAACGTGTTATTTTATGTCAAGCTTTAACAGCTGAAATAAAGTGGCCTAGCACCGCCATTCATGTTCTTGGTAGGCAGCTGTAAATGCCAATTTCAGTCCAACTGCAAAAGCCATTCACTGAAAAGAACCACAAAATGAAAAGACACCTGAACTTCACAGGAAGAAGCAACCTAAACTGTCTTTTGATCAAATATGGCAAGCTTTTAAATAGCATGAGCCATCATCAATGATGCAGTAGCATGGGGCCACACAGGTGGCGCTAAAGGCCTTTTGCTGCAATTTGATGCTATTAATGTGAGACAAAGTTGCTGTGAGACATGCTGACAAAATGTAATGCTTTTGTGGATTAATTTAAAATCGGGGCACACATCTCTTCCTATCCATCATACAGGAGTGTTTGCATAGCACTACCTACTCAGACAGTTCTCCATTGGATTTAGAAACTCTTCGTCAGTGAATGTTCGCATTTGTTAGCAAATTAGAATGCACCTCTGATCGAGATGAAAGGCCCACAACCCAGTGGTCATACAAGACAAGTATACTGACCCTTACAGGAAAACCTCACAATTCTTCTATCTGACTTATGTAACGTATGGTTATACTCACACAGCCTTTCTGCAGCATCTCACAGCTGGTACCAGTCTCCTCCGCCCCTCATCTAAGGTTTTGTATTTTGTCACGTCTAACTCATCCAGCAACTCCACAGACATCAGAAGCATGTGAGCCAGTGCTGAACAGTGAAGAGGTGATAATCCATCTGTGAAGCGATCTGGAGATTTCAGATATTTCTGTATCTCTTCATGTACAGAATGGTCATTCATTTCAAATAAACAGTGAAAAAGATTGATGTATCTTTCAGGAGATGGGTCCTTCCACTTCAGGACCTTGATGTAATGACATGTTTTCTTAATACTCTCTGAGCTGCTGTGTGTGTTAGCAAGAAAGTCTTGTAAAAGAGCCTGATTGCACTCCACTGAGATGCCTACAAGGAAGCGGAGGAAAAGGTCCAGGTGTCCATTCTTGCTGCACAAAGCTTTATCCACTGCACTATTCAACAAAATATGCAAAGGAAGGGAAATCTTCCTGTCTATGTGTTTTTCCTGGAGGAAATATTTCAGTACATTCAGATTTCCGGACAAGTAGGTATGTAACACAAACACAGCAGCCAGAAACTCTTGGATGCTCAGATGCACAAAGCAGTAAACCTTCTTGTGTTTAAACACACATTCCTCCCGGAAGATCTCAGTGCACATGCCAGAGTACACTGAAGCTTCACTGACTTCAATGCCACACTCTGTCAGGTCTTCCTCATAGAACATGAGATTTCCATTCTCCAGGTTCTTGAAGGCCAGTTCTGCCAGTTTCAAAATTACACTCCTATGTGATTCTAGTAAACCCTGTCTGTCTTTGTCACTTTCCTCTTGATACTTTTGGTTCTTCCTGGTGGTCTGGATGAGCAGGAAGTGGATGAACATCTCAGTCAGAGTTTTGGGGGCTTCCTTCCCATCATCTTGTGCCAGTATCTGCTGAAGGACAGTGGCTGAGATCCAACAGAAGACTGGCATGTGACACATGATGTGGAGACTCCGGGATGCCTTTATATGTGAGATGATTCTGTTGGCCTGATTCTGGTCACTGAGCCTCTTTCTGAAGTACTCTTCCTTCTGTGGGTCATTGAATCCTCGTACTTCTGTCACAAGACTGATGCACTTAGATGGGATCTGATTGGCTGCTGCTGGTCGGGAGGTTATCCAGATACGGGCAGACGGAAGTAGAGTTCCCTGAATGAGGCTTGTCATCAACACATCCACTGATGATGTTTGTGATACATGAGACAACGCCTGATTTTCTTGAAAATTCAGTGCAAGTCGACTCTCATCCAGACCATCAAAGATGAACACGATGTGGCAGTCTTTGTATTCACCATCCTGTAGCTCCCTAAGCTCAGGGTGGAAGTCAAGCAGGAGGCTGTGAAAACTGTACTTATCATCTTTGGCCAGATTTAGCTCACGGAACGGAAACACAAACATGAAATCTACATCCTGGTTCGCTCTTTCTTCTGCCCAGTCAAGAATGAACTTTTGCACTGACACAGTCTTTCCAATGCCAGCAATCCCCTTGGTCATGACAGTTCTGATGTGTTTCTCCTGTCCAGGTAAGGGCTTGAAGATGTCATTGCAGTTAATTGCTGTGTCTTCTGTAGCTTGAGGTCTGCATGCTGATTCTACCTGCCAAACTTCATGCTCTTTATTCACCCCTTCACTGTCTCCCTCTGTGATGTAGAGCTCTGTGTAGATATTGTTCAGGAGTATTTGATTCCTTGAATGTCCAGTGCCTTCACATATACTCTCAAACCTCCTCCTCATACGAGCTTTATGGGTCATCAGTACCCTGGTCAGGTCATGGCGGTCTGTTCAGCACAAAACAAACAAACAAATCAAACAAAACAGTTTTATTCAGTTAACTATTTAAGTCCCGAGAGTCAAAAATGGCAATTTCCAGTAAGGGCCATTCCGTGTGAAATCAACAAATGCATTCCGCCTGACCCTCTTGGATTTTCTTCAAACTTTAGGTGCCTAATGCCATCGTACCCATCAGCAATTGTGCAAAATATTAACCTTGTATCTACTTTACTTTCTGAGATATTGGGCCTTAAAAAACAGGGTCTTGATCATGGAAAAATGCAGTTTTTTAACTTTGTTAAGTTCTGTTGGCCATTACTTACACATACTTCATGTTAGAAAATTGAAAATTTCAGGCGGTGTTGCATACATGTACACGTTCTGAACTGTCAAATATTTTAGCTTACAGTAAGACAATTGCCAAGTTATGGATTCCTGAAAATGGTATAAACACAAAATGATGGCCACTTTTGATGACAATATTTCCACACTGAAGCATATGAGATCTTCGATAATTAAATATATATCACTTCAGTAATCATGTTGTATTGAACTGGAGGAATACTTCGGAAAGAATTCAAACTTTTTGATTTATGGCACTTCAAAATTGACAAAGATAATATTGGATCCAACCTTTAAGTGCATTTACAATTTTACTGGTAGAGTCAACCATAAAAACAAAAACATCAACTTAAAGAAAAGTTTTTAGACTCTGAATACACCAAATTCCAAAGTGGTACCCAAAAGAAAAGTACATAAAATTGTCTGTCAAAGACAGCTATCAAGGCAGGGGGTGATAGATTTTTTCTGCCTTTCTAACCATGTTCTGTTTTGTTTATGTAGCCATATGCTTTTGGTACCTTT
>JAODXP020000033.1:26986235-27003735 GCA_027497455.2 Sardinella longiceps | reverse complement strand
ACACACAAACAAACACACACACACACACACACACCAACAAACACACACACACACACACACACACACACACACACACACACACACACACACAGGAAGGGGGGGAGTGAAGAGATGGAGAGAACAAAAAGAGAGGAGAGGAAGAGAAAATGGGAGGAGGAAACACAAACAAACACACACACACACACACACACACAAACACACAATAAAACATGCACACACACACAGCCACACATAGACACATACACACACACACACACACACACACTGGTGAAAAAGGGAAGGGGAGGAGGGTGGAGATGGAGGGAAAAGAAAGAGAGGAGGAAAAACACACACACACACACACACACACACACACACACACACACACACACACACACACACACACACACACACACACGTGACGGGAGGAGTGTGGAGATGGAGATGGAGGGGAAGAGAAAATGGGAGGAGGAAACACACACACACACACACACACACACACACACACACACACACACACACACACACACACAGACACACACACGTGACGGGGAGGAGTGTGGAGATGGAGATGGAGAGGAGGGGAAGAGAAAATGGGAGGAGGAAACACACACACACACACCATTGTAGATTTTGGTAGGTTTGTTGGCTGTGAAGCCTCAGGCAGCTGCCACAGTGCGCTTCAAGGATCAGTCAGTGATGTGCTCAGCTAAGCACAGCTTGTTTAATTCCTCAAACCAATGACACGAACTGCCGTGAGCAGTAAGCGAATGTCGGCATCATGCGGGTATTGCGGGCGGGAGCGGGTCAAGCTATTACAGGTGCGGGCAGGAGCGGGACTGAAAATCATAATTGTTTGCGGGAGCGGGACTGAACACTGCGGGAGCGGGCGGGCGCGGGACTGGAAAATCTGTCCCGCGCAGGCCTCTAATGGAGGGAACAAAAAGAGAGGAGGAAACACACACACACACACAAATAAAGAAAAGAAGAGGGAGGGGAGGATATACACATATACACACACAGCCACACACACACTACACACACACACACACACACACACACACACACACAGCCACACACTGACAGCCACATAAACAACCACACACACAAATAAAGAAAAGAAGAGGGAGGGAAGGAGGGGAGAGGGAGAGATGGAGGGAACAGAAAGAGAGGAGAGGAAGAGAGGAAGAAACACACACACACACACACACAGGTATGCAGAAAAATGAATAGTTTGCGACCATATACTTCATGAGATTTCTTGAGCAATGCGAAGGGAACATGATTGAAAGTGTTTTTGTCTAACAATATGGTACTAACAAACAAAAAAAAAATAATAGTAATCAATTTAAAAACATATACTAACAATAATCATAAGAAATCATCACGATAATAACAAATCTGTGTGTAACAATGTTAATTATCATACATATAACCTAAACTGTGTTTGAGTTTTTGTAATCATCATTTTTAACCAATGTCATTTATCATTCATATAACATAAACTGTGTTTGAGTTTTTGAAATCATAATGTAATAACATACAGTATACCATGAAATTGATTTTGAATTGTGTAATCAGCACAAACACACACAAACACACACACACATATTACCATAACCTTATGTGGAAAAGATCATTATAGCCGGTTTCTAAAGTATATTTTCTTTGTACTTCAAAATCTCAAGTTAAACTGACCTGAGTGTTATCTGAATCGTGTGAGAAAAATTGAGGAAGTCAGTCTGTGCCTGCGTGCACACTTTTTGATCTTTGGGGATATTTTTACTTTGTTGAGACTAGTTAATCCTTTCACGGGGTCTGTCTAACGATTTTTGTCTGTCTAACGAATTCTTCTTCTTATTTTTAAACTTTACATTTTTCCTTTGTATTTTTCTGATTTTTGATATTTTGATTTATTAAATTAGATTTGTAATATTTTTGTAAATTTCCAAATTATCTGCAAATAAAACCAACTCTATCTGTGGTAGAGTCAAAAGGCAACTTTTGTTGTTTTTTCTTGCCTCTGAGTGCCGTGACCACTTAATGCAGTAGCAGAAACCTTTTTCAACCGGGGAAAGGTAAGTTGGTTTCTATTATTCCTAGATATTCCCGCTAAACGGGCAAGAGGAGGGAGTAATGCATCTCCATTGATTGTTCTTATGCGATTTAGTCTGGGGAGGGTCACAAAATGCAAGAATATATACACACACGCACACACACACACACACACACACACACACACACACACACACAGGAAAGATGAGGAAGTGGAAGAGGAGGAGTGTAGAGATGGAGGGAACAGAAAGAGAGGAGAGGAAGAGAGGAGGAAACACACACACACACATATATACACAGTCACACACACACACACACACACACACATATGCACACACACAGAGAGACACGCATACACACACAAATAAACAAACACACAATGCACTGACATAAACATACACACACACACACACAGAAAGAAAAGATGTCCTCATGGGGGAGGAGTGGAGAGATGGACGGAACAGACAGAGAGGAGGAAACACATACACACACACACTCTCTCATACACACTTACAGAAAGAGAGAGAAAAGATGAGGAGAGGGGTTTGGACAGATGGGGGGAGCATAAAGAGTGGAGGGGAAGAGAGGACGAACACACACACACATGCATGCACACACACACCCTCACACACACACACACCCTCTCACACACACACACACACACACACACACACACACACACACACACACACACACACACACACACACTGAAACATAGAAGCACACAGAGAGAGAGAAGACACAGAGAGGAATGGAAGGGAGATCAGGAGGAAACACACACACACACACACACACACACACACACACACACACACATACCGAAACATAGAAGCACACAGAGAGAGAGAAGACACAGAGAGGAATGGAAGGGAGATCAGGAGGAAACACACACACACACACACACACACACACACACACACACACACACACAAGGAATGAGAAGATTAAGCAGAAAGGGGAGGAGTGGAGATGGAGGGAACAGAAAGAAAGGGGAGAAGGAACACACAACGACAGAAGCAGAGAAGAAAGGAAAGGAAGGGAGATAAGGGGAACAGGTGAAGAGGAGGAGGAAACACACACACACACACACACATACATACACAATCTCACACACAGAAAGACACACGCACTGCACAGAATGAGAAGATAATTTGGAAGGGGAGGTCGAAAAGTGGAAATTTAGAGGGAACAGAAATGGGGAGGGAAAGATAGGAGGGAAGACACACACATAGGCCTGTAACGATAGCAGATTTTTGCTGGGCGATTATTTGACCAAGAATTTATTGCGATAAACAATTATATTGACACTTTTAGACCTTTTTTTTTCCTACTAGGACTACTGTATTTTTCGGGCTATTGAACACACCTGACTTCACCTGCACCTACTAATTTACAACAAAATAAAATAATTATATGTATAAAGATCGCACTTCACTATATGCCACCGTTGTCCACTTAATAACATGAGATATTTACACAGAAAGACTTGGAAATGACAGCTCTTATTTCAAGTCTATTGTCAAAAGGAAGGTTATCAAATGCTTCAGCTAGATAAACATAAACAAACTTGTTGAAAAACATAAATTAGCTGCATCATTAGTTAAGCCAAAGTGTTCAAAGCCTGTGAAATAAATACTAGAGTAGAGTAGTAGGCTAGCATAATGAGAATGGAACAATAATGCCATTATGCCCTTTAAAATGATAAATGTCATGTGTTGCGGAACAACAAGTGCAAGGGCCCGGAATAGCCGCTTGCGGCTTTACATTTGTAACGCTGTCTGTAGCCTAAATTTGCACCGTCGCACTGCCGTGTTCGTATTTAAATTTAAAGCCAGCGGTTATTGTGCACTGTCAGGCAGAAGCTGACGACCCCTGTGTAGGATTTCCCTCCGCTGAAAAACTGCACCGGGTGAGTTATAAGTGCAGTTGCATCCTCGTTATATTGGCATATTTAGATTAGGCTACATTTTTACCACAAATGTAACATTGCCTATTAGCTCGCACAGGTTTAGTGGTTCACCACGATTGTTCTGTTTAAATTCAAAGTGGTCCCATATAGGTTAGCCAGCCTACTGCTCAACTTTCGTGTTCAGTTTTGTGACTTCAGTGGTGGCAACAGGCAAATAGTCTGCATCATTACGCTAAAGAAACGAGAGGAGTCAGTAGAGAAACAGGAGTTAAAATTCTGTTTCTTTGACAGAGAGACGGATGAGGAAAACAATCAAGCACACAAATAACTTACAAGTTATCGCGGTCTGAAAAGTTATTGTGCTCATAAAAAGTTATCGTACGATTAATTGATTTATTGTTTATCGTTACAGGCCTACACACACACACAGGGCAGACAGAGAGAGAAAGCTGAACATAGAATACACACACACACTCACACACACTCAGACACTAAAACACAGACCCAAGCATACCATGCTGAGAAATGCTAAACACATCTAGTCAATAAATACAAACTCACATCTCAGCAAACGTGGTCGTGCTCTGCTCACTGAAGCATGGTCAGTTCTGTAAGAAAAACAAAACTGTCACACACATGAATCATTTGGCAAAGGATGGAACGGTAGAGAACACTGGTAACAATATGAAAACATTTGCCCTGTGTGTGTGTTATGTTACCCTTATCTTTCTATAAATTACAGTATCTCTCTTTTATTTCACAAGGGTGAATATCTTATTATGTCTGTCTGCTCACCTTCCTTCCACACTAAGGATCACTTTAATAAACATATATTTTAAATATTCATATGACTGGTGTTTGTTTCTGAACATACTGTGTTTGTTTCTGAACATACTTAAGTATCTCTAGTTTACAGACTGGATCCTTCAGTCGAGCCGATAACAGCTTCAGTCCGTCTTCTCCAGGATGATTGTAGCTCAGATCCAGCTCCTTTAGATGGGAGGGGTTTGAAGTCAGAGCTGAAGCCAGAGAAACACAACCCCTCTCTGTGATGAGACAATCAGAGAGCCTGAGAGAGAGACAGAGAGAGAGAATCCCCATGACACCTGGCCTTTTTTTAGAATGTGAAAGTCAGAATGTGACTGTTTTGAACAAGGATAAAAAGTTAACACATTGAAGACTGAGTTGAATATCAGTAGGGGGGGATTTAGGCCAGCGGCATTTAGGGGAAATATTAACCCCCATAGCTCATATATTTTCTCAGAGATTATACCCTCAGGATTTTAACCAAAATATAATTTATTTCAATATGTATGCCTATTTAGTGGGGGCACTGCCAAGTGCGTTTCTTATACAAATTCATCCTAGGGAATATAGAACAAATTAATAAACCCTATGACTATGCCTTCAAAGCTTTTGGCTGGTTAGATTCGATTTCTGATCAGTCGATGGGGGAGGTGGTCGAGCACAGCTCTCCCATGCCCACATGCAAATTACTGTAGCTTGAAATTCGCCATGAAATCCGCTTTGAACAAGTAAACTAACCCATCCCTGCTCCCCAGGCACTGCCGTAGAAGGCAGCCCACTGCTCTGGGTTAGAGTGTGCTTCACCTCACTTTGTCTTCACTGTATGTTGTGTGCGTTTCAATAATTCACAATTGGTATAAATGCAGACCAGATTTCCAATCACAGGATTAAAAGAGAACATGGATAGAACGGTTACTTTTACTTTGTTTCTGTTACGTTTTTAGATCATACATTGTCTAAAAAATCACCTAGAAACTTACTTCATTTGACTTTTATTCAATGATAAGTTATCTCTTAAGTATTATAAGAATGTTCAGTGGTAATTCAATTGAAACAACCCCAGTACACCTTTTACACTCAATTTAATTGAACAAATTTCATTATCTATTTAAAATATTTCCAAACAAATGTGGTCCAACTATGGTTTTGAATTTGCAAATTAGACTTTCATATAGTTCCTTATACCCAAAACATAATGAAAGTTTTGTAATTTCCCACTATGTGATGCCTGATTCAAAAGTTATACAAATAATGGATTAATATGTTGGCAGTGACCATGAATTAGCGTGACTTTACAAGCCTTCAGGGATGTTCTTAATGCCACTGGTCATATATGTAGTAATCACCTGAGGTGAAAGCATGGATTCAGTCACAAATTCTTGCATTTGCAATCATTCTTACATTAATTTTGAAATACTTTACACTGTTTCTTGCTCGGGTTTGTAAAATATTTTATAGTTTTTGTCCATTTTGCCCCCAAAGATGTTCTGGGTGTGTTTTTATCAGCAAACCAACTCTTCCAATCAATTTGTCATGCTAAAATTAGGTGGAAAAGTGGTCTCATTTGTCTTTCTACCATGTCTGGTTCAAAAGTTATGTGAATTGCCAGTTTCCACAGTTGTACGATTTTCTACTCCACAGGTTCTATGATGACCTTAAAAGCCTGCAGGGATGTATTAATTGGCAAAAGCAAAGCAAAAGCAATAATCACCTCACATCAGTCAATGGATTCAGTCACAAATACTTGCATTTTACATTATTTTGGTAAACCTACACATTGTTTCCTGTAAGGATGTGTAGAATATATTGAAAATTCAAAGGTTATGTGAATTGCCAGTTTCCACAATAGTATGATTTTCTACTCCACAGGTTCTATGATGACCTCTGAAAAACACCCATGGGACATTTTGCAACAATGTTAACATGTTTTATCATTAACTAAACATATTTAAGAGTCTAAAAAAATTTCAATAAGTTCAAAAAATTTCAATAACAAGTCATGGGGGTGCATGAGAACCCCCTCTGGTGACTAGACTAATGTGTTATATTATTATTTTGGATTACTTTTGCATCCCTCTTGGTTAGCTATCGTGAATGTTAGCATCTGCTAATTAACACTTAACAGGAGTATGTTGTTTGATACCTTGCTTGCTAGCTTTTTGCTTCTAGCAGCTGTAGGTGATTGCATGTGTTACATGAGGGCTATGAATGTTCCCGTGCCAGGTGATGAATGTTCATATGCTTTTGCAAGTTTGTACTATTTGCACGTGAGTGTGCATGGTGTTTGTTGCAACATTTAGACTGCACCATGTTCAAGAGAGTATAAAGTTAGCAGGCTTATATGCATAACAGGCTACGCCAGAGACCTCAAAAATATCGTCTTGAATTATCGGCCAGTATAATTGTGCATCTCTACTAATGATGCATCTTCATAATCAATACATCTGTGATAAGACAATCAGAGAGCCTGAGAGAGAGAGAGAGAGAGAGAGAGAGAGAGAGAGAGAGAGAGAGAGAGAGAGAGAGAGAGAGAGTCAGCAAGATATCCCCATTACTTTTTGGAATAGAAAGCCCCCAGACAATTGTGTAATAAGAGTTTGCATCCAGGACACCAGTCTTACTCTGGCCTTTTTTTTAGAATATGACGGTCAGATTCAGCGACTTTTTTGAAAAAGAAGCAAAAGTTAACACACTGAAGGGTGGAAGAATGGAATATCACTTATCAGAATACACACAGACTATTTGTTGTATTATTATCATTTTGCATTAACGATGCATCTTCATAATCAATACACATAAAATACACCAACCTTAATATCTGCAATTTGCAGTGTGGACTGGACAGTCCCTTTGAGATAAAATGAACTCCAGAATCTCCAAGTTCATTGTTTATTAGGTCCAGCTCTATCATAGAGTTTGGTGACTGTAGAACTGAAGCCACGATCTCACAGGACTTATGTGTGAGATTACATTCAGCAAATCTCCATAAGATAAGGAAATAAAATATTAGATTATGTATACAGTATTCCACACACACACACACACACACACACAAGCAAAACACTTACAGAAATCAAACACCTGCTAACCACTCTAGCTCCTGAAACAGAATTTTCATCTGTAATGGAGTAAATGCATACAGTACTTCGAGGAAAAATACTCCAAAATCAAAACCTTGCATTTGAGAATTTGGTTCATTGAAAGAGATTTAGTATGTGATAAACTGTAATACTAAAACCAGTTACCAGTCCACTCCAGTGTGAAAATGTTTCACTATTAAGCAGCATAGTTCTGGATAATGACCTGTTTATTTTGGTTTGTGTGCATTTTATTAATATAGTTTTTCATCAAAAAACAAAACCATGCCAAACACACACACACACACACACACACACACACACACACACACACACACACACACACACACACACAAGCTCTGGATAATAATGTGTGTAAACTTTATTTTAAGACATATCTATTAGAAACTCACCGTGCCTTTCTGCAGCCCCTCACAGCTGGGATCAGTCTCCTGCGGCCCTCATCTGATGTGTTGTATTTCTTCAGGTCAAACTCATCCAGCACCTCCTCAGACATCAGAAGCATGTGGGCCAGTGCTGAACAGTGAGCAGGAGACAACTTCTGTTTGATGTTTTTTGGTGATGACAGGAAATTCTGAATTTCTTTGTGCATGGAATGGTCATTCAGTTCAAACAAGCAGTGGAAAAGATTAATGCATCTTTCTGGAGAGAGATCCTCACTGTTAAGTTTCTTCATGTACTGACATGTTTCTTTGATGCTCTTTAAGGTGTTGTGTGTTTGATTCAGAAGACCTTCCAGAAGTCTTTGATTGTTCTCCAGTGAGATGCCCATGAGGAAACGAAGGAAAAGATCCAGGTGTCCATTCCTGCTCTTCAAAGCCTTATCCACTGCAGACTTCAGCAACACATGTAGATGATCTTTTGATTGTAAGCCCAACACTGATTGAAGCGATGACAAAAAAGGATTGGGTTCCTGCCTGTGTTTTTCACTAAGGATGGATTTTAATGGCTCAAGGTTCTCAGTCATATATGCATGAAACACAAACAAGGCTGCCAGAAACTCCTGGATGCTCAGGTGCACAAAACAGTAGACTTTACTGTTTTGAAAAACAGATTCTTCCTTGAAAATCTCAGTGCACATACCAGAGTACACTGAGGCTTCGATGACATCAATGTTACACTCTGTCAAGTCTTCTTCATAAAACATTAGATTGCCACTTTCCAGATTCTTGAAAGCCAGCTCTGCTAATTTTAGCAAACCATTTTTCTGTGAGTGCAGAAGTTTCACTTTATCTCTTGTTGTTCCACTTTGATACTTTTGATCCTTCCTGGTTGCTTGGATGATCAAGAACTGTATGAGCATCTCAGTTAGAGTTTTGGGAATGTCTTTGATATTTTTCTTTTCCAGCATCTCCTGAAGCACAGTGGCAGTGATCCAACAGAAGACTGGAATGTGACACATGATGTGGAGACTCCTGGATGCCTTAACGTGTGAGATGATTCTGCTAGCTTGACTCTCATCACTGATTCTCTTCCTGAAGTACTCCTCCTTCTGTGGGTCATTGAATCCTCGTACTTCTGTTACAAGGTCAATATACTGAGCAGGAATTTGACTGGCTGCTGCCGGCCGTGAAGTAATCCAAAGGTGTGCAGAAGGAAACATATTTCCCTGAATGAGATTTCTTACTAGGACCTTCATTGATGTTTTCTGTTTGACGTCCGACACTGTTGTGTGGTCTTTAAAATTCAGTGATAACCGACTCTCATCCAAACCATCAAAGATGAACACAACTTGAGAGTCTTTGTAGTTTTTGCCATCATTTAGCTCCTTTAGCTCATCGTTGAGATACTTCAGCTCAGGGTGGAAGGCAAGCAGGAGTCTGTGAAAACTATACTGATCATTCCTAACCAAATTCAGCTCACGGAAAGAAAAGGGAAAAATAAAGTCTACATCCTGACTGGCTAGCCCATCTATCCAGTCAAGAATGAACTTCTGCACTGTGACTGTTTTTCCAATGCCAGCAACACCTTTGGTCATCACAGTTCTGATGTACTTCTCCTGTCCAGGTAATGACTTGAAGATGTCATTGCAGTTGATTGATGTACCTTCTGTGGTGTTCACTCTGGATGCTGATTCTATCTGACAGACCTCATGTTCCTTATTTACCCCTTCACTCTCTCCCTCTGTGATATAAAGCTCTGTGTAGATCTCACTGAGGAGTGTCTGAGTTTCTGATTTGATGACGCCCTCAGATACCCTCTCAAACCTCTTCTTTAGCCTGGCTTTATTTAGATATTTCACTCTCCTCAGGACCTCAAAAGCTGTGAGGAATAAATATCAATGTATTTAATTATAATGTATTTCAGGACAAAAGAAGTTTATTTTGACTTTGATAATGCAGTGTTTATAGTATGATGCTATTTTGAGAATGACAATTCTACTAAGACTTTGAACCATACTCCACTGTTATATAAGCCTTACTGCCCCACGAATAATTTCATTTTTAGAATGATTGAATTTGCAACCATTTGTCCTTACCTTGTGTGCTCCTTGTATGTGGTGGGTTTCCAGTTTGCTGGTGTCTGCAGCTCTCTGCCATGTCTGTGTGATCATTATCATCCAGAGGATGCTGAGGGTCTGAAGTTTTCAACACACTGCAGAGAAAGATAGCTCATTTAATAGCTTCCATACACCGAATTTAATTAATCTCTTGTGAAAGGTTTTCTGTGCTTTTTATAAGAAGTCAGAGGTAGGTTTTCATATCTCTGGGACTAAAAAGAGACATTTGACTTGGCTGGCACGTGGCTGGTACCTTGTGTAGAATGAAATTAAGTCCAGTAAACATGAGGAGGGAAGAAGTCAGCCAGCACTGATGACCCGTAGCCAGGACTCAATAAAGGCTTTTTACTTTATCTCATCTGCCTCTCTCCTCCCTTATTGAGAGAGAGAGAGGCAGTGTGTGTGTGTGTGTGTGTGTGTGTGTGTGTGTGTGTGTGTGTGTGTGTGTGTGTGTGTGAGGATGTGAAGTGAGCAGGAGAAGGACAAATATTTAGTGTGTGTGTGTGTGTATGTGTAAGAGAGAGACAGACACAAATGTGTGCGTGTGTGTGTGTGTGTGTGTGTCTGTGAAAGAGAGAGAGAGAGAGAGAAAGATATGCAGACAAGCGTGTGTGTGGGTGCGCGTGTGAAAATGTCTAAACTCACTTTACTCCAGACTGAACTGGTTCTCTGCTGAAAGTGGGTCCTTCAGGCATGGAGTCATCACTCTTCAGAGACACACAACTGGGCACTGGAGATGGAGGTCTGGGGATCTCTAGGCTACAAACAGGAAAGATTCCATTCAGTTTGGTTGAGCTTCCTTCGTAGGACAAATAATGAATTTTCCACTGCTAAAAAATAACATTCAAACACGGAACTTAGATTGCACTATTTTTTTCACTCCTATATGCCATCTTAATGTGCAGTAGGTGTGTGTGTGTGTGTGTGTGTCTGTAAGAGAGAGAGACAGACACAAGTGTGTGCGTGTGTGTGTGTGTGTGTGTGTGTGTGTGTGTGTGTGTGTGTGTGTGTGTGCGTGAAAGAGAGAGAGAACGATATGCAGACAATCGTGTGTGTGTGTGTGTGTGTGTGTGTGTGAATGTCTACACTCACTTTACTCCAGACTGAACTGGTTCTCTGCTGAAAGTGGGTCCTTCAGGCATGGAGTCATCACTCTTCAGAGACACACAACTGGGCACTGGAGATGGAGGTCTGGGGATCTCTAAGCTACAAACAGGAAAGATTCCATTCAGTTTGGTTTTAGTGAGCTTCCTTGGTAGGACAAATAACATATAAAATGTTCTATGGCAATCTTGTCTCACATATACAGAGAGATAGATATCACCATACCCCGAACCGTCCTGCATTGGTGTATCCTTCTTGACACGATCCTCCATGTTCTTGTATGTTTCCATGGTGACACAACTGAATGCCTCACAGAGGCCTGCTGCTTCCTCAGCTCCTTCACTCATTTCAGAGGGACACTGTTTCTCACTAGGACACAAACACACACAAATCTCATTTCAGAGGGACAATGTGTCTCACTAGGACACTAACACAGATACGAAGAACATCATCACAGCAGCACAAACTGCAATGAAAGTTCTAATAGTTTAAGTCAATCATCATTCAGTTATGTTCATCTATTGGAGAATGTTTAGTTTAGATTCATTGAAAAGTTCAGCAAACAAACTTGGAGAAACAGATGTTGATAACACCTGACTCTTCAAAAGTTGTGAATAGAGTCACTTCCCAAATATGCCAAACTTTGATACCAACAATTCAATGGTGGCCTCTGTCACAAACTCTTGGTGACTCATAAAGGACAATTATTGTAAGTGAGTTTAGTAATTCTATACACAGAGTGCAGTTAGGTCAAATCTTGGCCACATTATTGCTAACCACCTGACAGATGACAGGCAGCGGCAGAAATTGTATGCACAAGCAAACATGCTGTGCTGTAAATTGAGTACAGTATGTGCTCTGTGTCGGTCAAGCTCTCACTCCTCAAAGTGTACTGTACACCAATGTACATCATATTAGTCAGAACTTTTGGGACATGACAGCGCCACTACAAACAAGGCAGCATTAGGAAACTCATGGTGGCTTACAATGGCAGCATGAGGCTGCTGCTGAGAATTCCAAGAAGGTCTAGCGCAAGTCAAATATTTGTCAGTGCTGCTGGGGTACCTACTTGTGCAGCTGTGCTACACAACCTGATGTATAGATTTATGTGCAGGGTATCTGAGTCACGTTCAACTTTATTGCTGTTTTAGCTAGCCCTGGACGTAGCTCTGTGAGACTGTTCATGTGGAATCACTGGTGAACATGTCTGTATGTGGGACAGTGAGCAATATTTGTGTGTTTTTTTTAGACTTTTTCTTTATTCGTGGTGCTGGTGTGACATTTTGTGTCCGACGGTGGTTTGGTCTTGATCTGTGATATGGACCCCCTGGACTACGGTAGAGCATGAATTGAATTGACTCCATAAATACTGTGTTTTGCCATGAGCCTACACAGCCAAAGACCAAACCCCACCAACAGCACTGCTGTGTCCACACACTCAAGCAACTGTGTTTTACTGGACATGATATCATCTCACACAGAAGCAGAGTAATCTAACACTGAATATCTTCACATTCTGAACATAAACAGATGGTAGATTCTGTTTCAATAATCTACACAAAATACATGAATATAATTTACTGTTACATTACTCTTTGCCGTGTAGCACAGGGGAGCACATATTTTGCTGTTCATTGCATTTTACATCTTATTACAGATGCAATCAACAAACAATGCACACAATATCATTATCCAAACTCAAAAAGTAAAAGGCCTTGTCAACAAAATTAGGCTGTGTTACACTTACCTCAGTGTCCAGAGGATTACTATCTGCAGTCTCAGTTATACTCAACACTCCTCAGCTGCTCCTGAGAACACAGTAAATCTATATAATTTCTTGTGTAAGAACAACAGGCCTGAGCATGACATAAAGCTTTGAGGCACTTTCTCTTTTACATTAAAAGCATCAGAGAGGCTGTTGTACTGTAGCAACAGGGAAGTACTGTGGTTCTGATCTGTGCCTTCAGTCACGTATTAGGCCAGTTGCAGTTATGTCTATTGTCATGTTAGTTTATCACTAAATAGCCACCAAGCCAATACAGTATATTATGGTGTAATACGTCAAATTGTGGAATTGCATTGTATGGCTCTTCTCCCTGACATGTAACTCTTAAATTGTGTTCATTTAATCCAAAGATGAGCCCTGTAAATCCATTTTCCGTGATAAACAAAAATTACGTTGTTGAAACAAAAATTTCTGAGAAATATCTATCACTGCAATTTAAAGATTTTTGTCAAGTACAAATAAATCAGGCCATATCAATAAAATTGTTGGAGTGATATAAAAATTATCTAAATAAAAAATATTTCAATAAATGTAATTGTAATGTGTAATGGCCAGCTAAAAAACACAAAATAAAGTGGAGACGGACAACAGAGTTTATCAAAAATCATAAGAATTTATTTGAATAAATAAAAGTTTAGGGGTAAATACGAAAAACAGCTCAGCAGAGCATGGTGCTCTCAGGTGTAGTGAGAAAATACAAGCCCTTCCTCAAAGACTAGCACATTATTATCCACACCTAGACTAGGTGTGAACCATTCAATTGATTGAGCCCCTCCAGCACCCAAAGACTGTTGCATTGCCACTGCAAATCTAGGAGCCCTAAAAATCGAAACAAAAGCCTCTCTGCAATCTCCTTCAATCTTCGGTCTGTCACACCAAGGAGAAAGAAAGAGAAAGAGGGAAAAGGTAACAGACAGACAACTGCTGGGTGCTGCAGCCACAGACAACAGGGGTGGTTCAATTTTCTAATAACCTTGTGAGGCAAACAGTTGACTAAACAAAATGGCTCAGCCTACTCAGCCCTAGTGTCAAAACTTCACTTGAATATCAATTTTGAGGTGCAGACCACTCAAAAGCACTGGCTGCAGACAAATTATGCTTACACACTCACAGAAACTCGAAAGGCACATTAAATGCTTCACCAAGTAGTTCAGTCAATAGACTTGCCCAACACAAACAGATGTCATTAGTGTACATGAGGATCAGACGCACAAAACATCTGCATCTGAACGATACAAAACAGTAACAAGTTGCCCAAAGTGGAGCACAACAGCCACAACACAAAAGGATTACTTACACAAAGTTACTATAACATCAACCAAAAATAGCAAATAACCCCAAACCAAAAGTGAACTGTTGTCACCACAACACAAAGGGTCACATACACATGGTCCAATACCACAACTAGTTACTGCAACTCAGTGTATTATGCCTGTGACAAATTAGCCTACAGTATAATTGGAAAACCATACCGACAACACAACTATCACTAGTGTGGCTCACTACCACACAACCAAAAGTTGCTGTCTTCACCTAGCAACATAGAGCCATACACAAGTGATCCACAAAAGTAGCCTGACTATTCCACATCACATTACACAAACAATACAGTCACCTCATGAGCATCTAGACATCCATTAAATGCTGATTTACAGCGGGCATGCCCACACAAAGTTGCAATACTAAGCAGCAGCACATAATCAACCTGCCCAGATTAGTAGCCGTTGATGAGCTCCAAGCTTATGCACAATCATAATGTAAGCGTCTGGGCTGGGATCAATACTGCCCTACAAAGTCAAAGAGCAGTATGTGAATTTTTTCCACATTTTTTTTTTCGCATAAATTCAAAGTGCAGGGTCTGCTCTTCAATCTGTTAACATTTTATGTTGATCAATAAACTGTTTCATATAAATATATATATATTTTAATTTGCTGTGTAAACTTGGTGTAAAAAAAAGACAAAACACAAAAAGCTGTTCTCAGTTTGGGGTTTTGCACTTACTGCTCTTTGGCTTTGTAGGGCAGAATAGTGGGGGTAGCATTACAGTTAATTTAATGAGTTCAGACAACCATCTTTGGTCTCACTAATGCTTTGGGACAATATTCTGTAGTCATAGTCAAAAAAAACATGGACAAATTGTGATCTATCACTTAGGCTAAGTAAGCCAACAACTACTTTACTTTGCCCTTAGCAGTTGTGATTCTAAAAGTCTAAAAGTAATTGTAGCCTACATGTTCCTTCATGTTCTTGGTGAAAACCTGTGGTATTTCTCAGTGGGATGATTAGTTAATTAACAGTAGTATATACTGTAACCAGTATATGGATTTGCTGTGTTTCCTGTAGCAGTGGATCAGTGGTTGAGGAATAAAGCTTAGACTGAGGGACTATTCCTCTGGATCTACCTTACCTCAGTGTCCAGAGGAATTTATCAAATCCATATACTGGTTCTGGTGTCCAGAGGAATAGTCCCTCAGTCTATAGATCCAGAGTGAATAGTCCCTCAGTCTAAGCTTTATTCCTCAACCACTGATCCACTGCTACGGGAAACACAGCAAATCCATATACTGGTTCTGTGAAAACAGGTCTGAATTAATTGAATTGCACTTCTCTCTTTTGTTTTTTTACAGGAAAAGAACCATTATGCTGCAACTGTGGTTTTTCAGGGTTTTGATCTGTGCCTTCAGCCACGTATTAAGCCTCAGTGGTGAATGAAATGAAAACATGCAGACACAAACACTGCAGTCACATGCATGAACTATAATATGGACTTAGTCATTTACAGAGCATCACTGTATGTCAAAGACAGTCTTGATTCCAGGTGGGGGCTTGCCCTGTGGTGGCCTAGAACTGAGTCACTGTCCCACTTGGGACAAATGTTCAAAACAAATGTGCACTAGAGAATTTACCCTCAGGTGCATAGTAGCCACTAAAGCAAACAGACATTATTATACTTAAGTTTAAATAACCAATAACTACCCCTTAGTTTGCTGTACTCATACTTTCCATATACTATATTTGTCTCATGACTGCAATAAAACAGTTCGGTGGGGACCCAGTATTTGACTTAGAGATGTTAGACTGAGAGGCAGGATGTGGTTAGGTGTGTCTCTGTGACTGTCTGTGTGTGTGTGTGTGTGTGTGGTATTTTGGGGGTGGGGTGGTTAAAGCACCATGTCAAAGCAAAAGTAGTTCTATATCTTCCTGTGCATCGGCAAGATCGGCAAGCTTACGTGACCAATTAACACGTAGGGAGGGAAAATGAGAACAGAATATTACAAACTGCTTGTCTTTTACCTAGCAACCTAGCGACGATGTGCTATGATTGGCTCTGATATTTTCAGAATTTGTTTTTTCTTGAGATGGGGATTGAACTCTTGACCTGAGCACAACTGTAGACTCGATAGGCTGCCTCCCAAACCAAGGGTGGAAAACACAGTATTGGGTATGAGGTGCAAGTCTTATGTAAACTCTGTGATCCATAAAGATTTAGACACTTTCATTAAGGTTGATCCCTTTATAAGTGTGTTTATGATATATATATATAGAGAGATAATATAATTATTATTATTATTTTTTTACAAACAAACTTAAAGTGTTACCAAACCAAAATATACTAAAACAATTTGCTGATTTTATGATATTTTACCCCAAAACTTTCATCTTACTATGATATTCCAAATAACAAACACAGTTCACCAATGACCTGCATTTGACCCTGACTTTATTCATCACTGATAAATTACTCAGAGCTCGTAACATTAAGATAACATCCGCATAGGAAACAGCACAACACAACTCTCTTGTTACATAAGTTGGGCATGCATGTGATATAGGTTCATGCCCTTCTGTCTTCGCAAATTAAATCTGCCTCTCTCCTACCATCCAACCTGCAAGCTCTGCAATCAAAGCATATGGCATCTGATCATCACAATAACAATGATGCGTGGTAAATGCTGACATCTAAGTTATTCATATAAATCACTCACTGCTATAGTAGCACAAATACAAACCAGTTTCTCATGACAGAAAAAAGGTGCATGAGGTGCACTGGCTGATTAGCAGTGAGTGCAGAGAGAGATGCTGTAATCAATAACCCGTTCTTAGACTTTCGATGTAGACACCCTGTATTGGCATCTTCATAAGTACATGGTGCTTGATACATTAGTAATTAATCTTTAGACTTTTAGAATATTATTTCATTCAGGTCAATACATGGAATCTATTGTATCTCATTTCAGGGCACATGCTGGAAGACTTCACA
>JAODXP020000033.1:26966235-26973735 GCA_027497455.2 Sardinella longiceps | reverse complement strand
AGAAGTAACTAGTATTTGTAATTAATTACTTTTTATAAGTAATGTGCCCGACACTGATAGCCTAAAGGTAGAGGTTAAGGTATAACTTAAGAACAACTTTGCCATAAGATGGCTTTGGAAAATTGGCCCCTGTATTGCTTTTAATGTTAATTTGTGGTAATAAATATGGGTATTTACCATTATGAAGTATTTTGTAAATACAGTACATACAATTATGTCTGAATGACATCCATGTTGTTTTAAAGTATCATTTATGCTGTTAGGTTTCAGCTTTAAATAAACTTATTATGTATTTATAAACTTATTATGAATTTCTTTGAATTTAAGGAATTACAGTACAAAACAAAAACTACTTCCTGCATTTCAAATTTGAATTGTAATTCCACTTCCTGTTTGAAACCTCAATTCAAATTCTAATTAAAATTCAAGAACTGAATTGGAATTTAGGGGTCATTCTCAATTCAATTCATTTTGTACAACCCTGACACACACACACACACACACACATATACAGAAACATAAAAGCACACAGAGAGAGAAGATATAGAGAGGAATGGATAGAAAAGAGGAAACACACACACACACACAAACTTACATCTCAGCAAACGTGGTCGTGCTCTGTCTAATGAAGCATGGGCAGTTCTGTAAGAAAAACAAAACTGTCACCGACATGAACCATTTGTCAGAGTATGGAACGGCAGAGGACACTGGTAACAATATGAAAAGCTTTGGCCGTGACTGTGCTGTTTTAGTGTTACCTTTATCTTTCTATAAATTACAGTATCTCTCTTTTATTTCACACGGGTGAATATTTTACATCTGTCTGTCTGTCTGCTCATCTTCATGTCTGTCTGCTCACCTTCCTGTCTGATATCTTCACACTATTTCTAAGGATCACTTTAATATATCTATTTTATATATTCATATGACTGGTGTTTGTTTTTGAACATACTTAAGTATCTCCAGTTTACAGACAGGATCCTCTAGTCTGGCAGATAACAGCTTCAGTCCTGATTCTCCAGGATGATTGTAGCTCAGATCCAGCTCTTTTAGATGGGAGGGGTTTGAAGTCAGAGCTGAAGCCAGAGAAACACAACCCTTCTCTGTGATGAGACAATCAGAGAGCCTGAGAGAGAGAGAGAGAGAGAGAGAGAGAGAGAGAATTGCGTAATAAGAGTTTGCGTCCAGAACACTGGTCTTATTCTGGCCTTTTTTATAATGTGACAGTCAGATTCAGTTTTGAAAAAGAAGAAAAAGTTAACACACTGAAGACGGAATGGAATATCAGTAATCAGAACACACACACACACACAATTTAGTTGTATTATTATTTTGCATTACTAATGATGCATCTTCATAATCAATACACATATAACACCAACCTTAATATCTGCAATTTGCAGTGTGGACTGGACTGTCCCTTGGAGAGAAGCTGAACGCCATAATCTCCAAGGTCATTGTGACTCAGGTCCAGCTCTATCAGAGAGTTTGGTGACTGTAGAAATGAAGCCACCATCTCACAGGACTTATCAGTGAGTTTGCATTCAGCAAGTCTGCATAAGATAAAGAATAAAATATCAGATTATGTACACAGTATTCCAACACACGTTTACACACACACACACACACACTCTCTCTCTTACAAACAATACACACTTGTCAATCAAACACTCGCTAACCACACTTCTAGCTCCTCCAGAATGTTCTTCATTTGTAATGCAGTAAATGCATACTGTATTTCAAGGGAATATACTCCAAAAACAAAACCTAGATAGAATATGGTCACAATCACAATGCTTGAACTTGATCTGGAATGACGACGTTTCCTCTTACAGTAGCCTACTCATACTTTTGCTGTTGCCTTCCAATACTCTTACACATACTCCTTGTACTTATATTCCTGCCTCCCATATAGATTTCTTTACATCTGTTGGTCCCCCCACAAATCTTTTTGGTTCGTTGAATCGCCTTAATTGATTTTATACCTCTCTAAAAATTATTTGGCCCAGTCATATCTGATTGGTCTATGTGCTCTCCCACACTCACATGCCCATGCACCTTGCTCTCTCACAGCCTGTAACAGACGTAGGGCCTATTGGTATGAAATTATAATAATCATACTTGCTATTATTATTACCTCCGCCAAGGAGGTTATTTTTTCGGTCGCGTTGGTTTGTTTGTTTGTCTGTCAGCAGGATAACTCGAAATGTACTGCACGGATTTGGATGAAATTTTTGGACAATGTGTATATTGGGACAGGCAAGAACTGATTCGGTGATCGGTGATCCAGAACATGATCTGGAATTTATATTGGGTCTGTGACCACATTGCCTTAGCCGAGGTCTGCGCTCTCAGAGCGTTTTTCTAGTTTTTGGATGATTCAGTCAGTGCCATGATTATTTACTAAAAAGATTTACAGTGAAAGTGCACATCAGTCATTTTTTTCAGATGACTTGAGCAACAACAACATTTTTTTTTCTCAAAGAAATTTCTTTTTTGACTGATATTTGACAACTCACTTGGCTGAGTGCTCCCACTATTACTACTACTAATAATTCTACAAAAGTCAAAGTCAAAGTCAGTTTATTTATAAAGCACATTTCATATGATACACATAGACACAATGTGCTGTGAATGATGAGATATCTTTAAATAAATAAAATACACTGAACAAGAACAAAATAAGATATTCATAATAAAGGTAATATAAAATAAAATAAAAAGTAAAACAGAACAGAAATGACACACACACACACACACACACACACACACACACACACACACACACAAAACAACAACAACAACAACAACAACAAAAAGCAAAACAGATAAAGTAAAAGTAATATTGTCAGTTTAAAAGCAAAGACCTGTGGTCATGAGACAAAAGCCAAAGAAAACAGATGGGTTTTCAGTCCCTTTTTAAAAGAAGGCAGTGATTCTGATGACCTTAATTCCAAAGGAAGGATATTCCAGAGGAAATGTTCACAATTTTTATATATTTTGTAACATAAAACTCACACAGTGGCCGCTAGTGACATTTAGAGGCTAGAGTGCAGCAATTTGGGGCCATTTTTCTGATCAGTCACTTGTTGTATGGTGTTCTTAAGTCTGATCAAAGTGATGTTATAAATATAGATTTACATTTCAACATTCTAAAACTTGCAAATTCTGTGCTATTGAGTGTTCATAGGAAAAACCCATTTTCACGTCTGAATTCTGAGATTCCGTCTGTGTTTTCCACATGGTAATGTGTTCAAGCTTTTGAAAATTTGGTTCAGAGAAAGAGGTTTAATACTGTATTTTAGTATACTGTATGTGACAAACTATAATTCCAAAACCAGGCATTAGTTAGTCTATCACGCCCTCCCAGTGACGTAACACCTTCGGCGTTGCTTGTCGCTGGTCTGGCCAGCTACTAATCTACACATCGATTCTGAGCTCCTGAAAGATTGGGAACTACACCCACTTTGTCGGGAACAAATCAACTTTGAGCAGCTCCAACAGCCCTGGGTAGAGGCCAAGGAGGTTATATACATAAACTGGAGACAACGATCAAGTCCCGATTAAGAACTGGATGGCCGAGGCTAGGCTAGTAAATGCAGCGAATTGACACTCAACGCCATTGTGAACACTGGAGCCAACACACCACAGCCTTGCCCATGCTGCCCATGTGCAAAGTTCAAAAGTTGGAAATGAATGGAACGCATGGATTCATGTTGAAACTCACAACAAAAACAGTAAATCCCTCAGTCCAGACGGTGGTGATAATGCACCTAGTTTGTTTGCCATACAAAACGAAGAAAAAAGTTTTGTCGAGAACGTGCCTGAAGTTTTATAGCATTCATGACAGTACAGGTTTTTTTTCACAAGCTCCTCAAGAGATAAGCAAAGAGTAACCAGAGATCCTGGAATATTGCTGTTACTCTTCCCAGAGAAGTAATATTTTGCATGTAACCGCCCACCAACTTGTAATTGCATGAGTGCTCGTGCCCAGCATGACTCTCGTGCATGTGCTGCCATGGTTCGTAGGTAGGCTACATTGTGACTCCATATGGTGATGCTAACGTGCCTCCGCTAATCTGCTCGCTCTTGACCCCCTGGTAGAGGCAGTGACGTTACTCAGTCCTGTTACTGAAAGAGAGGTGCGATTGGTTTAAGCTTCAGCATTTTCTCACACCGACCAGTGGCAAACCGAGGCATTTGAGGGATGCGGCTCAACCATGCAGTTTGGAAAACGTTTGTTGTATAAGCTCTTGGTCAGACCAAAGTCACGGAGAGCTTTGGAAGTCAATGGCAATCAAGCTAGGTATCAGTCCCCTCCAGTGTCAAAAAAATTCACTATTAAACAGCATAGTTCTGGATAATAATCTGTTTATTCTAGTTTGTGTGCATTTTATTCATGTAGTTTCTCATCAAATACATGCAAGCACGCACGCACACACACACACTCACACAAGCTCTGGATATGTGTGTAAACTTAATATTAAGACATCTCTAACAGAAACTCACCGTGCCTTTTTGCAGCACACACACACACACACACACACACACACACACACACACACACAAGCTCTGGATATGTGTGTAAACTTAATTTTAAGACATTTACATCAGAAACTCACCGTGCCTTTCTGCAGCACCTCACAGCTGGGATCAGTCTCCTGCGTCCCTCATCTGATGTGTTGTATTTCTTCAGGTCAAACTCATCCAGCACCTCCTCAGACATCAGAAACATGTGGGCCAGTGCTGAACAGTGAGCTGGAGACAACTTCTGTTTGATGTTTTTTGGTGATGACATGAAATTCTGAATATCTTTGTGCATGGAATGGTCATTCAGTTCATACAAGCAGTGGAAAAGATTTATGCATCTTTCTGGAGAGAGACCTTCACTGTTAAGCTTCTTCATATACTGACATATTTCTTTAATGCTCTTTGAGGTGTTGTGTGTTTGATTTAGAAGACCTTTCAGAAGTCTATGATTGTTCTCCAGTGAGATGCCCATAAGGAAGCGAAGGAAAAGATCCAGGTGTCCACTGTTGCTCTTCAAAGCCTTATCCACGGCACTCTTCAGCAACACATGTAAATGATTTTGTGATTGTAAGCCCAACACAGATTGAAGCGATGATAAAATAGATTCGGGTTCCTGCCTATGATTTTCACTCAGGAGGGATTTCAATGGCTCAAGGTTCTCAGTCATATATGCATGAAACACAAACACAGCTGCCAGAAACTCCTGGAGGCTTAGATGCACAAAGCAGTAGACTTTCCTGTTTTGAAAGACTAATTCTTCTTTGAAAATCTCAGTGCACATGCCAGAGTAAACAGAGGCTTCATTGACATCAATGTTACACTCTTTCAGATCTTCTGCATAAAACATGAGGTTGCCATTTTCCAGATTCTTGAAAGCCAGCTCTGCCAATTTCAGCAGAACATTTTTCTGTGAGTGCAGAAGTTTCACTTTATCTCTTTCAGTTCCATTTTGATACTTTTGATCCTTCCTGGTTGTTTGGATGACCAAGAACTGTATGAACATCTCGGTTAGAGTTTTGGGAATGTCTTTGATGTGTTTCTTCCTCAACATCTCCTGTAGCACAGTGGCTGCAATCCAACAGAATACTGGAATGTGACACATGATGTGGAGACTCCTGGATGCCTTAATGTGTGAGATGATTCTGTTGGCCTGACTCTCATCACTGATTCTCTTCTTGAAGTACTCCTCCTTCTGTGGGTCATTGAATCCTCGTACTTCTGTTACCAGATCAATATACTGAGCAGGAATTTGACCTGCTGCTGCTGGTCGTGAGGTTATCCAAATGAGTGCAGATGGTAACAGATTTCCCTGAATGAGATTTGTTACCAGGACCTCCATTGATGTTTCCTGTTTGACATCAGACAATGTTGTGTTGTCTTTAAAATTCAGTGTTAACCGACTCTCATCCAAACCATCAAAGATGAACATAATTTGAGAGTCCTTGTAGTTTTCACCATCATTTAGCTCATTTAGATCAGGATGAAAGTCAAGCAGGAGTCTGTGAAGACTGATAATTTCTGATAATTTCTGATACTGATCATTCCTGACTAAATTCAGCTCACGGAAAGAAAAGGGAAACAGAAAATGTACATCCTGATTGGCTATCCCATCTGTCCAGTCAAGAATGAATTTCTGCACTGAGACTGTTTTTCCAATGCCAGCAACACCTTTGGTCATTACAGTTCTGATATGCTTCTCCTGTCCAGGTAAGGACTTAAAGATGTCATTGCAGTTGATTGGTGTGTCTTCTGTGGTTTGTGCTCTGGATGCTGACTCAACTAGAAAAACCTCATGTTCCGTATTCACCCCTTCACTCTCTCCCTCTGTGATGTAGAGTTCTGTGTAGATCTTATTAAGGAGTATCTCAGCTTCTGATCTGATGATTCCTTCAGATATCTTCTCAAACTTCCTCTTCAGTCTGGCCTTATGTTTCTCTCTCACTCTCCTCAGGACCTCCAGTGCTTTGAGGAATGAATAACAATTCATTTAAATTATAATGTATTTCAGGACAAAATACATTTATTAAGTGATAATTTAACACTGTTTATAGTGAGATGCTATTTTGAGAATGACAATAATACTAAAACTTTGATCCATACTCCACTGCTATGCATAAACCTTACTGCCCTACGCTAGAATAATTTCATTTTTAGATTGATTTTAGAGTAATTAATGCTTAAGATCATGTGCTATTTCAGTAGGAGGTCATTAATGACAAACAATGAATTCATGTTAATTCCTGATGAATCATTAGATATTCAGAGATGAAGTAAGGCACGAATCATGAATGAAATCATGCATGAATTAATGATAATTCATGTACCCTTACCTTAAAGTATTACCAAGCATTGTTTCTTTTACAGACACAACAGTAGCCTTCTAAATCCTTCAGTTACCTTGTTTGCTGCTTGTATGTGGTGAGTGTTCAGTCTGCAGGTGTCTCTCTGCCATGTCTCTGTGTTCATCATCATCCAGAAGAGACTGAGGGTCTGAAGACCTCAACACACTACAGAGAAAAATAGCTCATGTAATAGCTTCCATACACTGAATTAAATGTCATGTCAAAGGTTTTCTGTGCCTTTTATAAATAAGAAGTCAGAGGTAGGTTTACATATCTCTGGGGCTAAAAAGAGATATTTGACTTGGCTGGCACGTGGCTGGTACCTTGTGTAGAATAAAATTAAGTCCAGTAAACATGAGGAGGGAGGAAGCCAACCTAATGCACTGATGACCCATAGCCAGGACTCAATAAAGGCTTTTTACTTTAACTCATCTGCCTCTCTCCTTCCTTATTGCGAGAGAGAGAGGCAGATGTGTGTGTGTGTGTGTGTGTGTGTGTGTGTGTGTGTGTGTGTGTGTGTGTGTGTGTGTGTGTGTGTGTGTGTGTGTGTATGTCTAAACTTACTTTACTCCAGACTGAATTGGTTCTCTCTTGAAAGTGGGTCTCGTAGGCAGGGAGTCATTACTCT
>JAODXP020000033.1:26961235-26963735 GCA_027497455.2 Sardinella longiceps | reverse complement strand
GTGTGTGTGTGTGTGTGTGTGTGTGTTTGTGTGTGTGTGTGTGTGTGTGTGTGTGTGTGAATATGTCTAAACTTACTTTACTCCAGACTGAATTGGTTCTCTCTTGAAAGTGGGTCTCGTAGGCAGGGAGTCATTACTCTTCAGAGACACACAACTGGGCACTGGAGACGGAGGTCTGGGAATCTCTAGGCTACAAACAGGAAAGATTCACTTCAGTTTGGTTCAAGTTGGTAGGACAAATAACATTTATACTGTAACTGTAAAATGTTCGATGCCAATCTTTTCTCACATATACAGAGAGATAGATGTCACCGTACCCCAAACTGTCCTGCATAGGTGTATTCCTCTTGACAGGATCCTCCATCTTCTTGTATGTTTCCATGGTGACACAACTGAATGCCTCACTTAGGCCCGCTGCTTCCTCAGCTTCTTCACTCATTTCAGAGAGATACTGTGTCTCACTAGGACAAAAACACACACACAAAACTAATTTCAGAGTGACAATGTGTCTCACTAGGACACTAACACAGATATGAAGAACATCATCACAGCAGCACAAACTGCAATGAAGGTTCTAATAGTATAAGTCAATCATCATTCAGTTATATCTATTGGAGAATGTTTAGTTTAGAATCATTGAAAAGTTCAGCAAACAAAGTTGGAGAAACAGATGAATATGTTAATAACACACTGACTTTTCAAAAGTTGTGAATAGAGTCACTTCCCAAATATGCCAAACTTTGATACCAACAATTCAATGCTGGCCTCTGTCACAAACTCTTGGTGACTTATAAAGGATAATTATTGTGAGTGAGTTTAGTAATTCTATACACAGAGTGCAGTCAGATCAAATATCTTGGCCACATTATTGCTAATCACCTGACAGATGATAGAGATATCTATAGGCAGCGGCAGAAATTGTATGCACAAGCAAACATGCTGTGCTGTAAATTTAGTACAGTATGTGCTCTGTGTTGGTCAAGCTCTCACTCTTCAAAGCGTACTGCAGACCCTGCAGAAGCGTACTGTACACCAATGTACACCTGTAGTGCCACTACAAACAAGGCAGCAGTAGGAAACTCATGGTTGCTTACAATGACAGCATGAGGCTGCTGCTGAGAATTCCAAGGCGATCTAGCGCAAGTCAAATGGTGGTCAGTGCTGCTGGGGTACCTACTTGTGCAGCTGTGCTACGCTACCTGATGTATAGATTTATGTGCAGGGTATCTGAGTTTGTGAGACTGTTCTCAAGTTTGTGGAATCACTGCGAACATGTCTGCATTACAGTGAGCTATGCAATATTTGTGTGTGTTTTTTCCCACTCTTTCTTTTTTGTTTTTTTCTGTTTTTACATTTTCCGTTTTACTGTGATGTCCTCTGGTCAGAATCAAACCCGGGTCCCTGGATTTGTGGTATGACACGCTAGCCTGCTGAGCTATGCCGCCCCCATAAATACTGTGTTTTGCTATGAGCCTACACAGCCAAAGACCAAAGCCCACCAACAGCACTGCAGTGTCCACACACAAATGCAAGTGTGTTTTACTGGACATGATATCATCTCACACAGAAGCAGAGTAATCTAACACTGAATATCTTCACATTCTGAACATAAACAGATGATAGATTCCGTTTAACTAATCTACACAAAATACATTAATATAATTTACTGTTACATTACTCTTTGCCTATGTGTAGCACAGGGGAGCACATATTTTGCTGTTCATTGCATTATTTCATCTCATTTTACAGATGCTTACAACAAACAATCCACACAATATCATTATCCAAACTCAAAAAGTAAAAGGCCTTGACAACAAAATTAGACTGTGTTTCACTTACCTCAGTGGCCAGAAGATTACTATCTGCAGTCTCAGCTATACTCAACACTCCTCAGCTGCTCCTGAGAACACAGTAAATCTATATAATTTATTGTGAAAGAACAACAGGCCTGAGCATGACATAAAGCTTTGAGGCACTTTCTCTTTTACATTAAAAGCATCAGAGAGGCTGTTGTACTGTAGCAACAGGGAAGTACTGTGGTTTTGATCTGTGCCTTCAGTCACGTACTGTATTAGGCCAGTTGCAGTTATGTCTATTGTCACTAAATAGCCACCAAACTAATACTAGTGTATTATGGTCTAGTACGACAAATTGTATGGATTGCATTGTATGGCTCTTCTCCCTTACATGTAACTCTTAAATTGTGTTCATTTAATCCAAAGATGAGCCCTGTAAATCCATTTTCCGTGATAAACAAAAATTACGCTGTTGAAACAAAAATTTCTGAGAAATCTCTATCACTGCAATTTAAAAAAAATTGTCAAGTACAAACAAATCAATAAAATTGTTGGAGTGATATAAAAATTATCAAATTAAAAATTATTTCAATAAATGAATTGTAATGTGTAATGGCCAGCTAAAAAAACACAAAATAAAGTGGAGACGGACAACAGAGTTTATCAAAAATATAAGAATTAATTTGAACAAAGCAAACGAGTAA
>JAODXP020000033.1:26934148-26961135 GCA_027497455.2 Sardinella longiceps | reverse complement strand
TATATATAATTATTTGTATTATTTAGAACTGTATTGTGACTGTTAGAATGTATGTGTATATATACAGTATCTAAAACTAACTACACTACTTTCTAATACATTTGGTTTTCTCTTATGTTAATCAAGATATTTCAATTGATCATATTTTGTAGGATCTATCGAAGTCTTCCACAATGTGACCCTGAAGTATGCACCAAAGAGGCTTCATTTCACTTACGACTCGATGAGAGCCAGAACCGAGTTGGCCATCAATATAGGCAGGCAACAGGCTACAACACTTGAAGGTAAGAGAAGAATCTTTGCCTCCAAATATTATTTCTTAACAGTACAATGGACAGAAACTGATTAGGACTAACATTTATGATACATGGTACAGCCAAAGCTACTGTATCATGTAACCTAGACCAATGTTCACTCTGTGTAATTTCTGTTCAGTAATAACTTTATATTCATGCACCAAGTGCATTTTTGGACATAACATATAAACAGCTGTTAAGACCATGATACACATGTGGATACACATAACTGTGATGGCCTACATAAACAATGATTTACGTTTACTTTTGTCATTATGGACAGGAAAACCTCGGTACAAGTATGTATACACTAAGACAACTCAGCAATGGGTGGCTAAGCCAGCTTATGAAGCCACCTCTCAGCTTTTCAGGAATGACCTGATGGAGGATGTCCTGCAGTTGAGGGAAGAGAAAAACCTAGAACCCTGGCCCCGTCCTCCTCCTCGCCAAAGACGGTTGCTGGAGAACATAGCACCTGTACCCAGGCCAGACCCGGCTGAGTTAGTGGCCCAAAGACTGTCACGGTTCAAGAAGCTGTGACCTGTGACTGTGTTTCTCAAACTCCTTTTTTGTTGTTTGTTTTTTTTACATTGCAATTCGCACACTTATTTTTTTCAGAATTGATCCATTGTGCAAAGCCAGAGCTCTCTTTTTCAGTTTAGCAGTGTATATTGTTGTAAATATACACTGCTAAACATAGTTATTTTCTTTTCTTTCTAGTTTATTTATATTAGATGTGTGATCTACCTCTGTCTTGCCTTTAGTCTGGCAATTAAACTTTTATTGATTATAATGAAAACAAACACAGATGTGTTGTTTTATATGTCTTATTTTTTTACATAAAGATGAATATTTTTAAGTAGAGTTATACATTTCCACACTTAAAACACTTTACAAAACTATACAGAAAGCAAAAAACCAAAACAAAAAAACTTTAGATCAGATGATGCTGGTAGCGTCTTCAGCCTCCTGAAAGCCATGGTAAGTACCAGTGGGAGAAGGGAATTTCTTCCTGATAGCTGTGACAACGCAGCTTGGAAGGACCTGTCTTTCGTGTCGGGCTGGGTCATGGCTGGTTCTGGCCTTGAAACAGCCTCCTCTGCTAGCTGTCTTTCTCTCTCTCTCCTTCTATGGCGCTCAAGCACCTCTTCCTCGGTGTACTCCGGTTCAAAAAGAAAAGGACGCCCATCAAATTCATCCTCATAATCCTCGAAATACACTGTGTCTTCGTTATCCGAGATTCTCGCTGTGTCTTCTGTTGTCTCCGCCAACTTTAGTTCAAAAAGCAGGTGAGAGATCACATGACCTATCGTTTGTACTTCCGCTCCGGCTCGTCGATCGACTTATCGTGACTTAAACAAAGATGGCGGCGCTGGGGAAAATTCTCCAAGGTGCAGCCTGTACAAATAGCCCTGTATCTAAACTAACTGTGTACTATCAAAGTTCTCTATGTCTCGTTTTACATGTCAACAACCCCGCGACTCTATTTAACCAAGTATTGAGTAACTTTGAGCCTCGTAAATGGGTGGAAAGTAGAGATTTATTTTGATGGCTAGTTCGATGCTGGTCTACTCACGGCAGAAGCCCTACTTTAGCATCGGCTAACCAGCGCTGGAATTCTGAACGCAGGGCACGTATGGAGTTGAGGTATGTGTCAAAAGTTAGCTCTCAGCATCATGTTTAAACACTATTTAAGCCATTTTACACCGGATTTCTCCTTTAAGTTATGGTTATGATTTCACATGTTTCATGTAATGATGCTGATGGCTCAAAACACCATTCCTTACCTTGTGTGCTTCTAGAAGTGTGTCCTTTCTGTGATCTACAGTGTAACAAAACAGGTAAGGGATAACAAGGCATTAAGTAAGGGATAATGAATGATAAGATGTGCGTAATATAGAATAAACAATGCTCATTCAAGGTGGTAACAAGGCTCGACACATAGTGGTAAGATTCTAACCTGCCTTGGGCTTTGCAAAGTCAATGTTTTAACAGAGTTAAATGCGCGTTCTAAATAGTGCATCACAATATTAAATTTTACCAAGTAGTGGTATAAGTTGTTAGCCTGGGCTCGCCCATACTTCCTGTCGCTGCATGAAATTTTGTGATCAAGTCAGTATGGCCAAGGAGGCAATTTGACTCTATGCAGCTCTGTCCCATAACATTGATAGATGTTTGATAGCATTTGACAGACGCTTAAATTAATCCTGCCCTAAATTCCCAGGCAATGCTTGCTTTGCCAGACCACAGATCATTTCTGAACGTGGTCACACAAGCTAGGCTAATAAGTTGTAATGTTACATGTAACAGAAGACTGATAAACTAATATTTAGACTGAAAACAGGAACTTAAATCGTTTTGAATTGCAAGTTCGATCCTGCAATAAGAAGTTAGGCTATTGTTTTTTTTTTTTTTCATTTTTTTCATGAAAGACATAACATAACATAATAAAAGTCTAATTATTAGAGTTTTAAACTGGAAAAACGCTCAGAGAGCGGAGACCTCTGCCAAGGCAATATGGTCACGAACACAATATACATTCCAGATCATGTTCTGGATCACCGATCGCCACCAAAATTTAATCAGCTCTTGCTTGTCCCAATATACATATTGTCCGAAAATGTCATCCAAATCCGTGCAGCACTTTTCGAGTTATCCTGCTGACAAACAGACAAATAAACAGACAGACAGACAAAACAACGAGACCGAAAACATAACCTCCTTGGCAGAGGTAAAAAGATGAATGAAATTTACGTTTAAATGGCTTTTGTAGCGTTTTGGAAAAGAACTCTGCAAATGGTGAGTGTGCGGACTTAAGCCAGTAGTTTCTGCTCCACTGAAAAGTAGGATCAGGGCCGGCCCGAGGCATACGCGAATTATGCCGTCGCTTAGGGCCCCGACAGCTCGGGGGGCCCCCCACGAGCGCTCGAGAAATCACGTTTTGAAATATTATGTTACTTTTGAGGGTAAGAATTACCTAATCCTCTTTGTGATACCTACCCATTAATATTATCATCTTCCAGTTAACGAATCCATTCAATTTATATCACTTACTATCACTCTTTATCTCAGTCATGGTTTGGTTTACACACCTCTGACTTCTCCCAACAATCTACCGAAGTTGATGTAGCATTTGTATTTTTATTTCATTCTTGTTATTCTGGCATCATGAAACGTTTATGTTTACCACAGAAAAACTATAACAACAACCTGCAATATGATTAGAACAAAGCCTCCTGGGAATGGTAAAGCATAGCCATAGCGCAGTTTCTAATCCACCGCGGAAGAATCCATTCTACTTGTTTGAATAGAGTAGCCTAGCTACGCATAGCGCTGAAAATCGACTCCGCGTCATGCAAGTCAGTCCATTCCACGTGATGAAGTAGGTAAAATGCATAGCGCTGAAAGTCCACACTCCATGTTTTGCATTTGGAACAAAGTAAGTCAGTAAGTGAAATGAATCCTGTGAGCAGGAAAGGAACAGATTCCCGAGGAGGTAATATAACGTCAGCTCTGTTAATTGCCACCTAATTGCTTTGGCTGAAACCTTATTCTTTTGTTGTATGTCCTCAAAATTAACTCAAGGCCACATTAAATGAATGTTCAACTAAACATTCAAGTAGGCTATAGGCTTAGGTTAAGGATAGCCTATTTTTGGTTGATGAATATTTGCTGCCTGCACAGACATTGGACATGAGGAAGTTCTTCTATAGGCAAAATCCTAGTTAGTCTTAGGAGATGTATCAAGCTATCTTAATGTAGGACTATCTAATCATTTAATTCAAACCTAGCTCTTTATTGTCAAGAATGGCAAGAATCACTCTTCTCTGATGATATAGGTTAGGCCTATTATTGATGCTTGAAATAGCAAACATAGTGAGTGAATCAGGGCTATTTCTGTTATCATAAGCTGCTTATTGCATAGAGTAGCCTACCAATGTCTGTGATATCAGCAATAATGTTCACATAAAATGTATTGTGATTGTTGTATAAAACCATAGCATCCTAAACTTTTGTTGTCTAACAAAAAATGGTGTAAAATTCAGATGATGACAAGAACACTGGGTGAATTTAAACAATTAATGAAACAAGCAATATGTTGTTGTTGATAGGGAGAACAAGCAATAGTTAATCCATCTCAATATCTCTTGAGAGTGAGTCAGAGACAGGGTCAACATTGCCCCCCCCCCCCCCCCCAAAAAAAAAAAAAGGCTGTGGTGGCGGTGAGGGGGCCCCCAAATGAAATTCTGCTTAGGGCCCCCTTTGGGCTTGGGCCGGCCCTGAGTAGGATAATTTCATGCTATTGATTGCATACTAACATTTTAATTAATTAAATTAATTCATGCTATGACAAGGAAGTGGCGACATATGATATGGCATAGAGTACCTAGGTTTACAGTTTGCTGGTTCACTGCTGAAGCTGGGTGGATCAGGCCTGGACTTTTCAGTTTTCATAGATACACTGCTGTATGCTGGGGATGGAGGCTTATGTTTCTTTGACCTGATAATGACATATTATTATTATTATTATTATTATTATTATTATTGTTGTTGTTATGATCAATTCTTATTTCTTCATTATTGTTGTCTTTATAAAATCAACATATAACAAAAGCCTACCTGGATTCCCGATCTGCTTTACTGCTGAAGCTGGGTGGATCAGGCATGGACTTTTCAGTTTTCATAGACACACTGCTGTGCAGTGGGGATGGAGGCCTATGTTTCTTTGTCCTGATAATGTGAACATATAATAATAATAATAATCATAATAATAATTAATAATAATAATAATAATAATAATAATAATAATAATAATAATAATAATAATAATAATTAATTATTATTAGCCATTCTTATTTCATTATTATTATTATTATTATTATTATTATTATTATTATTACCAAATAACAAAAGCCTACCTGGATTCCCGATCTGCTTTACTGCTGAAGCTGGGTGGATCAGGCATGGACTTTTCAGTTTTCATAGATACACTGCTGTGCACTGGGGATGGAGGCCTATGTTTCTTTGTCCTGATAATGTGAACATATAATTATTATTATGATGACCAATTCTTATTTCATTATTATTATTATTAGTAGTAGTAGTAGTAGTAGTATTAGTAGTAGTAGTATAAAATTAACATATAACATTATTATTATTATTATCAATTCTTATTTCTTCATTATTGTTGTCTTTATAAAATCAACATATAACAAAAGCCTACCTGGATTCCCGATCTGCTTTACTGCTGAAGCTGGGTGGATCAGGCATGGACTTTTCAGTTTTCTTAGATACACTGCTGTGCACTGGGGATGGAGGCCTATGTTTCTTTGTCCTGATAATGTGAACATATAATTATTATTATGATGACCAATTCTTTTTTCATTATTATTATTATTATTATTATTATTATAAAATCAACACATAACAAAGGCCTACCTGGATTCCCGATCTGCTTTACTGCTGAAGCTGGGTGGATCAGGCATGGACTTTTCAGTTTTCTTAGATACACTGCTGTGCACTGGGGATGGAGGCCTATGTTTCTTTGACCTGATAATGTGAGCATATTATTATTATTATTATTATTATTATTATTATTATTATGACCTTATTTCCTTATTAGGTAACACCTTGCGGTAAGGGTACATGGATTATCATGAATTCATTCGTGATTCATGCATTACTTCATCTCTGAATATCTAATCATCAGATATTAGCATGAATTCATTGTTTATCATTAATGACCCCCTGCTGAAATAGCAGATGATCTTAAGCATTAATTACTCTGGGTGCATCATCATGAGTCATGACTAATTACACATGATCATGATGTTTGTTCAAGAATTTGATATAATTTGATATAATAAAAGTACTTATTTAGCCTACTTTGGCCTAGTTTCTCATATCTATCCCATACGTCAATAGCCTGGGAATTCCCATGCTCCTTTGCGCGCTTATTTCATTTCACTCTGCAGAGGAGCATGGTGACCATGGCCGTTTTTCTCGCCTGCTTTCGGTATCCAATCGCAGAACAAAAATGGATTTGTACGGCCCTCGATTGCATTTAACGTCACGTGGTGGCTCTGGTATTGGCTCCGAGGTATGTACAGACTCTGTGATAGGCATTCGTATCGCCCAATAAACGGCTATGGACAATTGTAAACGATGCTTCCGCTACGAGAAATGCAATAGGTAGGTCCCCAGACTAAATATCACTTGTGATTTTAGTTTGGTATTCGCCAGGCTAATACGTCAACTAAATTTTACCAATTTAACCATGTCAACACTTTAGTTGAGGGGGCACAAACATGATGAATTTATCATGATCATGCTAATTAATCATGACTCATGCTAATTAATTAATCATGACTCATGATGATGTACCCAGAGTAGCTAATACTTAAGATCATGTGCTATTTCAGCAGGAGGTCATTAATGATAAACAAGCCATCAAGTGTTACCCATTATTATTATTATTATTATTATTATTATTATTATTATTATTATTATTAATATTATAATAATAATAATAATAATAATAATAATAATAATAATAATAATAATAAATTCTGCTATTCTGTTTTCTGCTATCTGCTTTACTGCTGAAGCTGGATTAACATATTATTATTCTGATGATCAATTCTTGTTTCATAACATTACTAAATCATACGGAGAGCGCAGACCTCCACCAAGGCAATGTGGTCGCAGACACATATATAAATTTCAGATGGTGTTCTGATTCTAGTTCTGCTTTAGTCAATACTTGTCCCAATACATTGTCAAAACATTTCATCCAAATCCTTATCTTTGATACTTTTCGAGTTATTTTGCGCATGCACACACACACACACGCACACACCCCCCCCGCACACGCACACGCACACGCACACACACACACACACACACACACACACACACACACACATGCCAGCAAAAAACATAATCTTCTTGGCAGAGGTAAATATACAGTTTGTAAATATATAATATTGTATAGATACAGACGGCAAGTATGGTTAACACCCCTAAAATGCAAGGGTGGGGTCAGCGCGATAGTACGTAGCAGTCAAGTAGTAGGCATTTTCAGAAATTACAGATCTCTTCACTTACCTTGGTCTGGTCTTCCTCTGACCATCCTCTGTTTCTTTAGAAGCACTCATTCTGGAAGCAGCAGCAGTGTTTCTAGTCCTTCACAGGCATGGTGTTTATGCTACACAAACTGGATTAACTGGTTTAGTCATTACATGTCTTAACTTAATTGTCAGTCAAATACTGGCATGACCATATCAATTTACCGTCAGACAACTGTGTTTACGGTTATGTGATACCAACCAAAGTGAAACCAGAGAATAGCATCTGCATTCTGATTTGCCGTGTGATTCAGGTGATTTTGTACAGTGGAAGAGATATTGTATTAAGATTCAACAATTTTACATGTAACAAGTTACATGAGCTGAGACACATAGACACTCACAATTACAGTCACACTGGCCCTGGGTGCACGGTAAAAAGCGTTATTACTTTCTCTCTCTCTAGCTCCATCTCTAACACAAGGAAAGTTATACTTGTAATGTCCTAGTAACCATTCAATGTTTCATACTACATATACCGGTATACAGTCATGCATGTAGACCTGACATATTTCACTGTTACTCCATCAAAAACAGTGAAAATATGTTCGATTTTTTAGTCATGATATTTGTAAGGTAACTTACCGTCCTCTCCGTTTAGCTCGGACACTCCCTATAGAGATGTGGATGGACTTGTTCAGGCAATCTCAAAGATTGTTATCACACCCAAACATCTAAATATCTCTCTCTGTCTCTCTCTCTCTCTTTCATTTTAAGGAGTCAAGCAATCTCATTGGCAGAAAATAAAAGTGATAACTGTTGGTGTAGATGCCTGTTATGATTACATGTGTATTTGTGAAAATATGTATGCTTAAAATGTGTGTGCTTCTGAAGTGATGTAATCTGCCATTCTTTTCTGAAGACAAAGTTTGATTTTTAATTCTTCTCAACACACATCTCACTCCCAGACATGATAAAATGAAATCTAGAATGTCCAAGGATCACAACCTGGATGGACAGCCAATCAACAAGCAGCTGGTAATCAGCAGTCGGTCCAATTCCAAAGGCACATTTAACTTGCAGGAGACATTGTATTAAGATCCAACAATTTTACATGTAACAAGTTACATGAGCTGACACACACAGACACTCACAAAGTCACACTGGCCCTGGGTGTACGGTAAAAAGCTTTCTCTCTCTCTAGCTCTATCTCTAATACACACAAGGAAAATTATACTTTTAATGTCTTAGTAACCTTTCAATGTTTCATACATACGTATACCGGTATACAGGCATACATGTAGACCTGATATATTTCACTGTTACTCCATCAAAAGCAGTGAAAATATGTTAGACTTTTTAGTCCTGATATTCGTAAGGTAACTTACCGTCCTCTCCTTTTAGCTCGGACACTCCCTATATAGAGATGTGGATGGACTTGTTCAGGCAATCTCATGGATAAGCATATCTAAATACCTGTGTCTGTCTTTGTCTCTTTCATTTTTGGAATCAAGCAATCTCATTGGTAAACCAAGGCAGAAAATAAAAGTGTTAACTGTTGGTGTGGATGCCTGTTATCAGGGCTGCCAACTTTTCAAAAAATCCTGTTTGTGCCAGGCCCTAGAATCATCATGACATCCCTCCAGGCTACATACAGTAATTGTAGGCCATCTTAAATTTATCAGGATGTAGTATATTCTCTGGTGCTATTTCGTCAGGCAATAGGTCAGGGGTCTCCTACAGACAGCTCAGGAGCAAGAGCAGCTCCCTACCTAACAGAAGCTTTTTAAAGGGTCTAAGGAAATGTAAAATAGGCCTATCATAATGCCAAAATGGGAAACCTGTGAAATGTCTATTACAACAAACATCCTGCCCTGTCTGGTACCAAATCATTCTCTCCCAGATTTGCTGTTCTCTGATGAGAGTTAATGTGAATACCCCAGATTTCACTTTAAGAAGGGAAAGTAGTCCTAAAGGGAAAATATTGTTTCCCACAAATCTAGATACAGCAGCAGTTTAGAAGAGCAATCTGTGTAACATGGTAAAGGATATAACAGGACATCAATAAAATGATAAAGTAGAGCATCTTATGGCCACGTTTGATTTTGTCAAAGTAGCCTAGGTAATGGAGGAAAAAAAGGTGGACCTCATACCAGATGAAATAGCAGAATGAAAGCTATCGAGAAATGTATTGTGGATTATTGTCCCACATTCACTGATATTTGTTCAGTAATGTTGTTAACCTTACTGCCAATGTTTACTGCAATTTTTGCGCGATGCATCAGTGGACTAAATATGCAGAGTTAAACTTTTATTATTCTAGTGCAAATGAGCGGGTATACGCTTTCTGTAGTGTTTGATCGGACTGACTGTTCGCCATATCAGGAATGAATGTCTGATTCCAGATCAGTATGGAAATGCCAGCAATTTAACCAAAAAGAATAAGCAGGCTATTTTACATGGACTATAGAGTCACTTATCACTCAAATAGAAGCAGCAGATGTGTATCACTTTCAATTTTTACATTCACATTGAGTCACCAATGGTATTTTGGGATTGCTCTATTGAAGCAGAGAAAGTTTGAAAACTTTTGCCAGATGGTGATAAAATAGTAGCCTATTAAAAGACATGTAGTTCAGAAAGCAACTACTGTAAGTGCGTCCAAGGTGATCGACAGTGGCTGGTGTCTGTCACCGGCTGTGCACTCCTCTGCGCTCTACCTTGTCTGCTGCGTGTCTGACTGGGGGTCTAGCCTAAAAAATCATGCGTGAGAGGGGGCGAGTGTGGGGTGAGAGCGTGTGTAAACAGTGCTAAGAGTGCGTCTCATGCTCATCGCGTGTGAGTTGGCAGCCCTGATTGTTATGATTACATGTATGTGTATTTGTGAAAATGTGTGCTGAAAATGTGTGTGCTTCTGAAGTGAGGTAATCCGCCATTCTTTTCTGAAGACGCAGTTTGATATTTAATTCTCATTCCCAGACATGATAAAATGAAATCTAGGATGTCCAAAGATCGCAACCTGGATGGACAGCCAATCAACAAGCAGCTGGTAATCAACAGTCCTTGCAATTCCAAAGGTGTACTTAACTTGCAGTCTGAGTAATTTTTTATTTATGAAACAAATTGAGCAAACCTATCAAAAGAGGCAGAAATAAAAGAGGCGACAGAAACTGTGATGGATTAAGAGTTTTGATTTTTTTGGGTTAGGTGCGAACAACACCACCCTGTAAAAAATGCCTTTACAGAAACTAAAATTACCTTCTTTACCTATCATTTCCTCTATTGTGTCTTTTATTACCATGATAAAAACATATGAAAAGACAATCTTTTATGAGAATTGCGAACATGTTTTAACTTAAATCACTTGTTTCAGATTAGCCTAGAACTCGACGTACCCCTAGCGGTAGCAAATTTGAATTTGCACAGCGGATACGTCTAGAGACCCCTGATAGAAACCCGTTGTAATCCTTCCTCTGGCGGCGGATAACCAATCACAGCGCAGTATGTGTACAGGAAATCGTAAGGCGGGCTTTGTACGATGACGACAGTCCTGCTCAAACCAGAGCCGTATGTAGAGATTCGTCTTTGGCTTTAGTTTTGGACGAATTGCACTTGTCATTTTCTTTGAAAGTGAAACAAGAAAGTGCACTGAAGTCTTTCGTTCTGAAAAAAATATGTCTTTGCCGTGTTACCGACGGGCTACGGGAAAAGTTTGATATATCAGCTGGTACTGGCCAGAACGCTAGCCTATTACGTGGAGAGGCAGTTTGAAAGACAACGCAATCACCCGCCCCTCCATTGAGGCACAGTCTATCAGTGGTCTTCAGACTATACATTCTTATGATATAGTCTGGCGTGTCAGGCTAGTTTCAGATGGCAATTACATTGTTGTCTATGCATTCTAATTCATAAAAGCAGCCTATTTATTGTCAGTCACACCAGTTTCATTTTTCATGTTGTTATTTTATTGCTTATTTAGTTTGCGTATACATACAGTATGAAAATATGCCTATGCATTAAAAATCAATCTAAGAAGCCGAATAGTATTATTCATGTGTCATGAACTTGTGCCAGAATAAGCAAAAAAATTCTTAATTCATAAACATCAACATAATATGGAAGTGATGTTAAGGGCTGGCCAGTTGTTGCACCAGTTTCATGTTATTTTATTGCTTCTTTAGTTTAGAGTCTAAATATACAGTATGAAAATATATGCCTATGTATAAAAAATATCAATCCAAAAAGCCTAATAATATTATATTTATATCCATGTGTCATGAATGTATATTGATGTGTCAAAATCAGCAAAAATATTCTTAATTTATAAACATCAACACAATATGGAACTGGTGTTAAGGCGTGGCCAGTAGGTGGCACTCTAACATTTGACCTAAAATAAATCATAACGCCCTATTGCAATGATGGAGACACTATGCTGTAGAATAGGATGTCCTTTGGATTAGACATTACAGTAAACTCAGGTCCTGACACTGTGGTCATGTTACAGAGCACTACTGTGTCTATTGCTAAGTGTATAGAGAGCTAACACCCAAAGTCAAATTCCTTGTATATGTTGATATACTTGTCCAATAAAATCTGATTCTGATTCTGATTCTGATCGAAGATCCCATGACACTTGGCCGCAAAGGGAAGGCACCAGGCATGGACTGGCCATAGGGCATACAGGGCAATGCCCGGTGAGCCGATGGTCATTTTTGGGCCGGGGCTGTCATTTACTCATAATTTTCATAAAGGATATTGGGCAACTTAAATTAAATCTCTCATATTCATGCATTATGTCCAACTTACAGTATTACTTTAGCTAGACACAACATTACTATTATTGAATAAAATCATGGTGGGCCGCCATGGCCAAAAATGTGCCTGGAAGGCACTCACCCACACACAAAGATCAACAAGCACACAGGCTACCAGCTGACTAGCATCCCCAAATAGATGCACTGGTCGGAGAAGCTTGTGTTATCTGGCACAGGGACACTGGGGTGTCATACCAAACCCTAAATCCGGGATAGAGGGGCTCAGTGAATGTGGAGTGGAACGTGTGCAGGTGTGTGAGTGTGTCAGAGGAGACGCTGTAGAAGGACAGAGAGCCGGCCGGCCAGTCCAGGTAAACTCCTACTCTTCTGGAGCCGGAGGACGGAGCAGGTATGTCTATGCATTTATTATTGTGCCTGGCTATACATGCATTAGGATAGCAGTCAAGACTCCAGGACTTGTCATTATGCCCTAGATAGCTATCTTCACCTCTCCCTTTTCTGTTGATGCTTTTATAGGCTACAGTTATATATGCCCCGTTTTCACTCCACTCAGCCTCCCAGTAGCAGCGTCCAGACAGACCCTCTCTACACAGCACCTGAGGCCACTCGTCAAATCTCTCTGCGTGGTCAGGGTGTGGCTGAAAATCAGTTTCGTATGTCACTGTTCTGTCCCCCACAGAGAATGTGAGGTTTTTACCAGCTGTGTTTAGATCCAGTGTGAGGTCACAGGCATCTGCAGACAAGAGGAGAGGAGAGAGTAGGCAACTTAGAAGAAGTAGTAAGTATTGAGCATTCACTAGCACCGTAGACACTAACAACAACATCAACAATAACAATTATAATAATAATCAAATCTTACATCTCAGGAATTGTGGCCGTTCTCTGTTTAATGAAGAAAAAAAGTCACATTTATGTCATATTGCTTTTTGTTACATTTATATAGTTTATTTTAGAGAGCATTTATTTCTTTACTCTTCCAGCTCCAACGTCTCTACATATGATAGCCTACACAAATATCTTACATTGAGACTGTACAAGAGCTGGTAACTCACTTTGTGTCTTTGTCTGACTGTGCCACTCCATTGATATGTAAGGAGGAATTAGACCCATTGCTGTGTAAGTGTGCAGATGGCATTGGAAACACAAAAAACACAAGGACATGCAAATAAACAATTATTTAAATAAACTATTTATGTAAATATTCCAACAATTATGTTGATAATGTGTAGGTGTGGATGATGATGATGATGGTGATGATGATAGAGTAACAGTAAAAACACTGTAAGTGTGTGTGTATGTGTGTGTATGTTTGTGTGTGTGTGAGAGAGAGAGAGTTTGTGTGTGTGTGTGTCAGCATTGGTTAAACTCACCCATCCATGTCATCCATGTTCTCTGACTCTGGCCTGAGTGTCTGACTGTGACCTGCATTCTCCTCTCTCCCCTCAGAGAGACTCATGCTTGCAAAAGAGCCGACTTCTATAAACCTGAACAGAAAACCAGTCAATGCCAGTCTACTGACTACAGTGCATCAATCACAGGACTCAAGTATCCCAGACTTAAAAATGGAAAGTTATTATTATGCCTTTAATATGCCACAGGAATGAAAACTGTCCTCTAATTGTCTGATAGAGAGTGCTGTTTATACAATGCAAACCAATGACATTTACAGTACTTGCTGAAAAAGTTCCATATCAATGCTCTTTATGAGGAACCTTCTATATACAGTACGTCCTTATATGTACAGAGTTAGTGTTGTGGTGCAGAAGCAATATTACTCCAAGTCTATTTCCTCTCACCCAGCTCCAGAGTCCATTTGTAAAATAGGTTCATCCATTTCCTCTGTGTTCTTCATAGGCTCACGCCTGTGTGCTTCAGACTCTGGTCTGTGTATCTGATTGTAACCTGTAGCCTCTTCTCTCTCTGGAGAGACACTCATCTCTATTATAGACCTGAACAGAAAACATATACCACTCACAGATCAAACACTGCACTTTTATTGACCAAAGTATGCCCTGTAAATATGACCAACTCTACTGTTACAAACCATGGTGTTTATATGTCTCCTTTCTACCTTCTTCATGTGATTTTACTGCTGTCGTCGACCACACATGCAACTGACAAACTGACAACTCTCTGATGATGTCACTTATACACTTGCTCATGTTGAGTTTAGAGTCTATTTTGGCATTAGGTATAACATTAATGAAATATATGGCCATGTATAGCCAAATAACTAAAACATACATACATATATCTGGTACATATTTGAGGATTTGCAGGAGACACATTAAAGGACATTATGCAATTTACATACTGTATTCAAATGTTTTACTATTGCATACATTGTGCAACATAGATGAGCAATTTGTGTATCCTAATGACCTCAAGCAATCCTAATCATTATTCACCATCACTACAGTCTACTGTATGTATCCAAGGTCATCAGAAACCACTGGCAACAGGCTGGGATCATCCCTACCTTTTTTCAGCCTGAAGTGTTCCTCAAAAATTCTTCTGTTGCCCCCCTTAGCAAATGTTGTATAACTTAAAAAGATTCTATTCAGAATGACATTATGCAGTGAGAAACTATGTGCATATTACAAGAAGACAGACTGAACATGTTACTTGAACTGAAACAGGATGCCTGTGGTTTGATTTTGCTTGCTTTCATTTTGCAGGGTTTTTGTGTATGAGTGTGTGTGTGTGTGTGTGTGTGTGTGTGTGTGTGTGTGTGTGTGTGTGTGTGTGTGTGTGTGTGTGTGTGTGTGTGTGTGTGTGTGTGTGTGTGTGTGCGTGCGTGCGTGCGTGCGCGCGTGTGTGTGTGTGTTCTGTGCCTAAAGTCACGTAGTATGTGGCCCCACTAGTTTAGATGACTCTCATGTGCACACCAGACAGCAGGTTCATTAAAGTGTCAACTCTGCTTGAAGGAATAGTTCACCTCTTTATGAAAATTGGTTATTCACCCCCTTACCTGGAGTTATATCTTACATGTGTTGGTAAAAGCATTTTTGGTCTCAGTGCTTGCATTTTCCTAATATGGCATCCCTAATTTTCCCTATTTTTTTTTTTTTTAGCTTTGCATAGGTGCTGGAATGTAATGCCTATGCTAAGCTACAGGTAAAATTGGGGTTGCCAGACTAGGACAACGCATGCTCTGAGACCAAAATGCTCTTACCCACTAAGTTCAGGTAAGAGGGTGAATAACCAATTTTCATAAAGAGGTGAACTATTCTTTTAAGGAGGATATATACTGTACTTGTGTGAATGTTTTTTGTACCAATCCTAACCTATACAATTTCCAACATCCTTCTTTTAAACAGTATATAGTCAACTGTGTGACAGAATAAAAATGGATGTTCAACATCATACAATCTTAGTTTCAACTTTCTACACATGAACTCCAGCAATGCACATTGTTGGTGTGGGGAGTTTAGTTAAACTTACATTCTTAGTCTCATTTGGGGAGTTTATTTAACTTAAATTCTTAGTCTCATTAGTCAAATTAAAGTTCTTTTGTGATATTATGCAGTCCTCACTAATTGGCACACAATTGGCCACAACTACCACATTTCATACATCTTAAAGTATTTTATTGAGAAATAAAATCATGGAATTAGTGATTAATATGTCTTTACATAGTACATACTTTGCCTGGTTTTTAAACAGTTTTATACAGTACATAATTGATTAAATGACTCCTGTGCAGAAAAGGCAAACATAATTTTTCTACATATTTTCTTCTATATAGTTCTAAATATTTGTACCTACTGAACGTGTAGTCCTCACATTCAATTAATGAAAAAAATAAAAACAAGTGAAAAATTTACATACACAAAATACAAATTGCTTTTATGACATGTCCAGATTATATATGAACAGGTGTTACTGGGCCATGTGGAGGTCACGTCATCTCACACAGGGACACTGATGAGCCAACATAAAACCCTGGATAGAGGGGCTCGGTGAATGTGGAGTCGAACGTATGCAGGTGTGTGAGTGTGTCAGAGGAGACGCTGTAGAAGGACAGAGTGCCAGCCGGAAAGTTCAGGTATACTCCTACTCTTCTGGAGCCGAAGGTTGGAGCAAGTATGTCAATGTCAATGTGTTCTTCATTGTGCCAGGCTGAATAGCTGTCACGACAGCAGTACAATGTCCAAGATTTGTCATTAGATCCAAAATGGCTGTCTTCGCCATCACCTTTCCTCTTGATGCTTTTATAGGCCACGGCTATGTGAACTGGGCCTTCTTCCCTCTCAACCTCCCAGTAGCAGTGGCCAGACAGGCCTTCTCTGCACAACACCTGCTCCCACCTCTCAAATCTGTCTGGGTGGTCAGGATATGGCTGCCACTCACTTACACACCAGGCTTTGTTGTTTTCCCCAGGAAGAACATTTTTCTGTGCTGTGTTTGTGTCCAGTGTGAGTTTACAGGCATCTGCAGACAAGAGAAGAGGAGGAAAACATCCTCATCAGAACATGAGGAGGGGAAAACAGACACACACACACACACACACACACACCCACACTCACCCACGCACACACACACACACACACACACACACACGCACCATATTTCTGTGCTGTGCTTGTGTTTAGAGTGAGGTCAGAGTCATTTGTTTTCAAGAGCAGAGGATAGAACTTGCATATCAAAATCCTTTCAGTTAGTCATTTAAGTTAATTTCATACCAACTTCAGAATAATTTCAATTTAAGGAAACATTTAAAAACTTACATTTCTTCACACCAGGTCTGAGTCTGTATTCTTCACAATGTTCCACACTGGAGGGGAGAGAAATAATAACAAAACACTGTTCATGGAGAAAAAATGGTTGAGAGTGCTAGATGGAATATAATATATTTATTACATCATTCATGTTGTTGGCTCTTTTGTAACCATTACTAATGGTTCACTTCAAAATAATTTTAGGATACAGTATACCACTGCTTGTTCAAATTTCCCATTTCCAAATTTTGGTCAAATCACTTAAATATCGGAAGTAAGATGGTGGTGCTGTTGACTCGATGTAAACTGCTTGTTCTATGTATGTTGTCACACATTCAATCAGAACAGTCAGCGAGCTGGTGGCCTCATGAGACCAAACTTGAATGACGCTGAACTATCACTTTAAAGGAATAGGCCACCCCAAAACGAAATTTTGTCTCTTACCATATTCCCCTGTGTTGGATAAGTGACCAAAAGTGTTTTTCATTCACCCCTGTGGTGTTTTTCATTAACCCTAGCACCGCTGATAGGCGTAAAGTCATCACAGCACCTGAAAACCCCAGAAAGAAAGTACTACGGTAACTTTACGCCTATCAGCGGTGCTTTGCCTATGCTTTGCCTGAATATAGTCCCAAGACTTTGTCACTCCTAGGCAAACCCTTCTTGATAATGGCATTGGCATTTGTACTCGGTTTGAATGTACAGGTGAAACAATGAAATTAGGAAAAATCTTGAGTTCATTTAAGACTATTTTGAGAACGACTGGCTAAATGGAAACTACAAATTACGGCACTCTATCCTAAGCTAAGCTAACGCTGTGCTTTTGGATACGGACAACCACGGGGGTGAATGAAAAACACTTTTGGTCACTTATCCAACTCAGGGGAACATGGTAAGAGACTAAATTTCGTTTTGGGGTGGCCTATTCCTTTAAGTAAATACACTATGTTGAATTAGGCTAGATTTAGTGAGGAAAGGTTTTTCTGTTTAAGTGCATCATTGGTACCTGTTGGTTGGCACAACACTTATTTACTTTTGCATTAACAATATATTTTCAAACTTTGATTTGGCAGGTGAGGTAGGAGCCTTTGGGCTGTGGGATCCCCCTGCCAGGTAAGGACTGGGGGTTTGAATTTAGTTCCGTCTGTTGCTGTCCCTCACCTATGATTTGTAGTCTTATTAATCTTAGTTCATTGGTGCCTTGTTACCTTACCCGGGTTCTGTACAGACCCACATTATGATCTGGAGAAGCACTATGGGCAGAGGAGGGGGTAGATTTATTCTTTGTATTTCATGTCCTAATGTGAAGCAGAAGTCGTTTCAACCAGTCACAGGTCTCGAACCTACACCTCATCGACTACAACATGGGATGGCAAGGGATTTGAATACCCAGGCTTCCAACTCAGCGGTTAAAAGCCTTCCTAACTGTATATTCAGACTGAAAGCAATGCAGGCAACAATAGCAATAGCAATTTACTTCGTTTTGGGATGGGCAACTTTGGCAACCGAAGTGTGTGGTGTGGTGGACAACTATACTAAACGATCAAAGAAAGTTACACTTTGGTTGACTTTATGTAATGAGCTATGACCCATTTCGGCAACTATCAATCAGAATATTATTGGATGTGGCTCTTTTAGAGAAGCAGGATGGAAGGTTTGAATGCCTAACGTCACAGCCCACTTTGCCGCTTTTGTTGCTGTGCCAAGTAATGTTTCTTCATTCATCTTTGTAATTGAGATACATACTTTAGTGTCCCCAGTTTGAAGTCAGGATCCTCCACTCTAGCAAATAACAGCTCCGTCCCTGATTCTCCAGGGTGATTGTAGCTAAGATCCAGTTCTTCTAGATGAGATGGGTTTGAAGTCAGTGCTGAGGCCAGAAATTCACAACCCTTCACTGAGATGAGGCAACCAGACAGCCTGAGGAGACAGAAAAGAACCCAGCATGAAGATACAGTGAGGATGTTTAAGGAAGTTTAGAATTTGGACAGGTTATGCAAAAGCTGAATGTATTCAACTTTGAATGAAAACATTGTTTGTGGTTGCATATAAAACAAATACGTGTACGTATCATAGCAAAACAGAGTTGCCACATTTTATTTGGTATTTTGAAAATTATGCAACTATTTATTCGGCGTATAATATCAACAATCACTTAGTCTTTCAGCAGAATAGCATACAAAACTGGTCAGGAACTGTATTTCTCAGCAATAATTCTCATGCAGCATCAACTAACACTTCACTTCTCTAACCACATGGTGAGTTCCACATGTTTTCAAACAAAGGTTAAAGGCTGTTTTAAGGACAGGATTGAGAATGCACATAGCTAGCCATTCTGAAGCAGGCAGGGGAGATTCTGAAATGAGCCAAAAAACCGAGGCAGGAACAGTTGTCCACAATTTGGTGTCAACTATCCTATTTAGTCCTAAACAATTATTTATTTATCTGGATGGGGCATAGAAAAAAGTAAACTTAAAGTGCATTACTGTTCCCTTTTCAACTGGTCAGCCTTTTTCATTCTTTTTCCAGAACTCAGCCAATAGCTGGATACCAATAATGGATTGATTCAATATAGGTGTGTATCAGTGGCCTGCACATCAGTATTAGGGCTATGTTTTCACTTACATTGTGTGATTGTAGACATACCTGTAAACAGCAATAACTCAATGAAAGTCAATAGAGTTTTGGGACCAACCTTAATCTCTCCAGGCAACAGTTAGGGTTGGCCAGTCCATACGAAAGAAGCTGAACTCCCAAATCTCCCAGTTCGTTGTGACTCAGGTCCAGGAGTGTCAGGAAGTTTAAGGACAGTAGAATATTAGCCATTATCTTGCATGATTCATGACTGAGTTCGCAGTCAGCGAGTCTGTAAACATACATAAGATTAAAAAAAAAGGAAATATGCAAGGCTCCTAAAGTTGGTCCAAAGTTATTTACAGCTAATTTAGTACACTGCATTATGATCCCAGGGGCATCGCACAAAATGCCCCTTGAACACTGAATGAATACGTGGCTGCATGAATAGATTACAAACCTCAAAGTTTGTAGTTTACTGTGGGGACTGGTCAGCCCTAATGAAAGGCACTGAACTCCAGAGTCTTCTAAAGCATTGCAACTAAGATCCAGGTGTATCAAAAAATTAGCAGATTGTAGAGATCTCGCCACTGTTTCATAAGACATCTTGTTGAGATTGCTTCCATTGAATCTGGTGCATAAAAAGGCAAGATATATGATATACTATAGTCTATCTTGTACCATAACTTTGATAAAACACACAATTATTCAAAAATCAACTCACTTGGCTTCTCTGCTGCACCTCACAGCTGGGACGAGTCTTCTACGTCCCTCATCAGATGTGTTGTATTTCTTCAGATCAAACACATCCAGCACCTCGTTAGACATCAGGAGCATGTGGGCCAGTGCTGAACAATGAGCAGGGGACAGTCTCTCTTCAAAAATCTTTGAGGACCTCTGGAATTCTTGAATGTCCTCATACATGGAATTATCATTTACTTCAGATAAACACTGTAGAACAGTGATCCATCTTTCAGGAGAGATATCTTTACCGTTGTGATCCTTAATGTACTGACATGTATTCTTGATGCTTTCTGAGCTGCTAGTAATGTCTTTCAGAACACCTTGGAGGAGTCTCTGATTACTCTCCAAAGAAATGCCCATTAAGAAGCAAAGAAAAAGATCCAGATGTCCATCCTTGCTTCCAGAAACTCTATTTACAACATTGACAAGTGCCTCGTTCAAACAGAAAAATGTCCCCATTGTCTCTATCTGATTGCTGTAGGAGACAAAGACATGAAGTGCCGCTAGAAACTGCTGGATGCTCAAATGCACAAAACTGTAGATTTTCATGCCATGAATCACAGATTCTTCCTTGAAGATTTCTGCACATATTTCTGCATAAACTGATGCATCACTTGGATCAATGCCACACTTCTTCAAGTCATTTTCATAATATATGACACTGCCATTCTCTATGTTCTGGAATGCCAATTTTGCAAGTTTTAGTATAACATTTCTCAGTGATTCCTGGAATGTCTGGTTTTTGGTTGTCTGGATGAGCAGAAAGTGTATGAACATTTCTGTCAAAGTTTTGGGAATTTCCTGGCTGTTGTCCTGTTCTAGCCTCTGCTGAATTACAGTCGATGCAATACTACAGAAGACTGGAATGTGGCACATAATATGGAGACTCCTGCAAGCCTTAATGTGAGACATGACTCTTGTGACCTGACTTTGATCACTGATTATTTTCTTGAAATACTGTTCTTTCTGAAAGTCATTGAATCCATGTACTTCTTCTACTCGGTCAATATACTGACTAGGGATTCGACAGGCTGCTGCTGGTCTTGAGGATATCCAGATCAGTGCTGAAGGGAGCAGACTTCCTTGAATTAGACTTGTCATCAGACTATCTACTGATGATACTTGTTTTACCTCAGACACCATTATGTTGTGTTGGAAATTTAGAGGCAACTGACTCTCATCCAAGCCATCCAAGATGATCACAACTTTACCATTTTTATATTCTTCACCATCCCTCAGCTCCTTCAGCTCAGGGTGAAAGTCAAGCAGGAGCTGGTGTAGACTACAGTGATCATCCCTGAATAAATTCAGTTTACGGAAGGAAAGAGGGAAAATAAAGTCTATATCCTGATTGCCAACACCATCTCTCCAATCAAGAAGGAACTTCTGAATTGAGACCGATTTTCCAATGCCTGCAACACCTTTGGTCATCACAGTTCTCATATGCTTCCTCTGTCCAGTTGAGGGCTTGAAGATGTCGATGCAACTTATGTGTGCTTCTTCTGTCATTTGTCTTTGAGATGCTAAATCTAACTGCCAAATTTCACAATCCCCATTTACTACTTCGCTCTTGCCCTCTGTGTTGTAGAGCTGAGATATGTCCCCAGACTTCCTCTTCAGACAGACTTTGGGCTTCTTTGTGGCTCTCCATGAGGCATGACCTTGAATTTGAAAAAAGTGAAAGTTTGGAAAAGATTAAAGGGAAGTGCTGAGTTGAATGCAACTTTAAAAGATGTAAAAAATACATAGAAGATCTAGAAAAGTATTTAGCAACATGTTATATTAGACAAATAAAAAGTAAAATAAAATCCATAAAAGTCCTAAGGTAAATTACGCAGCAGCCAAGATGCTAATGAATAAATGCTACCTGGAAACAAAGGATCCAATGATATATGCTAACCTGAAGCTAAAAACACTACCTTCAGTTTGCATGCATGCATTTTCCTAGTTTGACAGCCCACCATTATCTTAGCATAGCAAGGGTGTTGAAAGGCACAAATACGAAATTCAAAATAACTCCAGGTAAGATGGTAAATAACCCGATGTGTCATATCCCTTGGAATATGTAAGTCCCAGAGGAGCGTCACACTTAGTTTCCTTTGATCACCAGGCAATATCAGGACTTAGCTGGAGTTACAGTATTTAATTTACAACATGACTTCTCAGTTATTTAACTGCCAATACATTTTGACTCCTTCGTCAAATACACAGTTCTACTTGATGGATTTTAGGCAGGGACATTTGGCACCATCTTTGTTTATATTAGGCCTGTAGACATCTGTATCACTGATTAATCAATGTTGTTTAATATACCTTGCTATTTTCAATCTTGATGGATTAATTCTTAAATTATTCACATACTCAATTACTCACCTGGGTGATTGTCAATACAGCTTCCACCCGTAATCTTGCAAAGGGATACTGGAGAGTCAGGTGCAACCCAAAACCCGGGATAGAGGGGCCCAGTGAATGCAGAGTGGAATGTGTGCAAGTGTTTGCGTGTCTCACAGGAGACGCTGAAGAAGGACAGAGTGCCGGCTGGCTGATTCAGGTACACTCCTAGTCTTCTTGAGTCAGAGGAGGGGACACATATGACAGTACGTTCCATATTGTGCCAGGCAACATAATTATCTGCAGAACAGTGCAAACTCCAGGAATTGCAATTACGTCCCAGCAGACTGTCATATCCTAAGCCTTTCCTGTTGATACTTTTATAGGTCATAGCTATTGTAGCCTCACGTCCACTCCACTCGGCCTCCCAATAGCAACGCCCTGCCAGACCCTCTCTACACAGTACCTGAAACCAGCTGTCAAATCTCTCTGGCTGGTCATTATATGGCTGGTTCTTAACCATCAATTTAACTTTGGTGTTCCTTTCACAGAGAGAAAGACGTCTGAATGCTGTGGTTGGATCAAGTGTGAGATCACAAGCATCTGCAACAAGTGGAGAGAGAAAAACATACTTATTTGAGTAACAGTGGCTTCACAAATAAATGAACAAATTATACTTGGAAATTATGCTGAAATTTAGAAACTGACCACTTCAGTGCATTTAACTTACATTTCCGCACACCTGGCTGGAGCCTGATTTCTGAACAGTGATCCATACTAGGGAAACACACACACACACACACACACACACACACACACACACACACACACACACACACACACAGACACATTGAAAACTGACGATATTAAGATATAGTGTATTTTCTGTTACAAGCCAATCTTGTGCTCAGTCTTTTGTACATCTTAAATCCATCTGTTTTATAGGTTGTTTCATGGTAAATTTACTGCAGTCTCTGCATACTGCACATTGTATGATTATGTGTGTAACTATTTGGTGCCCCTTGTTAAATTAAGGTGGGGAAAGTGGATATCTAAAAAGGGATAATGATACACTAACATGCTATTGTATTTTGTCAGGGTTACACAATAGGATATGAAAACAGGTTGGCACCAAAATATCTATAGCTTTATCTCTCCCATTGCCTGGACATTCAAACATACTGAAACCAATTCTTCAGACATTACAACAATGCAGCCACATTCTCTTAACATACTTAAGTGTCTCCAATTTATAGTGAGGATCCTTCTGTCTAGCAGTAAACAGCTTCTGTCCCACTTCTCCCAGGTGATTGTAGCTCAGATCCAGCTCTTTAAGATAGGAGGGGTTTGATGTCAGAGCTGAAGCCAGATATTCACAGCCCTTCTCCGAGATGAGACAAGCAGAGAGTCTGAGAGAGAATGAGAGGGCAATCCACAAAGCAGAAGTCAGTGCAGCACACTTGACAAGGAAGGAACTACACCATTAGCCATAGACTATTGAAATTAGGATCAAATACAAAAGATTCTGGAATGGTTTTCTCTCTCCAGAAAAATAAAGTAAAATATTTATATTATTTGTAACCAAGATAATGGTTCTAACTCTCTGCTGCATTTTATGACACTATGGATAGTGTGTCAGTTTCCTCACTAAATCCTTAATCTTAACAAAGGTTAAATGAAAGAAAGATAAGAGTTTAATAACCTCAATATTTGCAAGTTACAATAAGCACTGGCCAATCCCTTAGAGAGAGACTGAACACCAGTATCTCCCAGGTCATTGTTGCTCAGGTCCAGCTCTATCAGAGAGTTTAGTGACTGTAGAACACTGGAGAATTCACCACTGATATTGCAGTCAGCAAGCCTATAACACAATGTACGATATAAGAGTCAACCAAATTGGGAAGCCAATTATTTCATGAAAGCTTGAAGAGAAACTGTTCATAAGTAAATAAATAAACAACCAAGAGAAAATAATTAATCCCATTCAGTTTGTGCTCATGTAAATACCTTGATGAATACTGTACAGAGACATAAGGCATCTCTGCACTAATTGGCTGATGCTAAAATTATTTGAAAAGTATGCTTTATTGTATAATTTGTGGATATGTAAATGTACATTTTATTGTTATATAAGTTTACACGGCTTCATTGAAATTTGTGTTAAAGCCCTAATCTTTTCTATGAAAAAGGTTTACAAGGATTACATATCAAATAATACATAATGTTAATTAAATAATTAATGAATGAAATGTAATAATGAAATAAATAATATTATCAGTAGCCTTTATAATCAACAAACCTCAAGATTTGCAATTTGCAATGAGGACTAGTTAGCCCTTTTGAAAGGATTTTAATTTCACAGTCTACCAGGGGATTGCAACTCAGATCAAGGTGTATCAAGGAGTTACCAGACTGCAGACAGCTATTCACTGTTGCCCAGGACATCTTATCAAGTTTACATGCATTAAGTCTGCAATAAAACAAGGCAAGACATAGATTATTACAATACTAACTGGTGTGAAAGCTTTAATGAATCTCATTTTTAACATGAAACATTTGGGAACATCTAGGTACATTCTACTTATTCAAAACATATTTATAAAACACACAATATCTAAATGAAATTGACTAACTTACTGTGCCTTTCTGTAGCACCTCACAGCTGGAAGCAGTCTCCTGCGTGCCTCATCTGATGTGTTAAATTTCTTCAGATCAAATTCATCCAGCACCTCCTCAGACATCAGGAGCACATGGGCCAGTGCTGAACAGTGAGCAGGAGAGAGATTATTTTTGAAGTCATTTTGTGATTTCAAAAATGTCTGAACACCTTTACTAATGGATTGGTCATTCACTTCTAATAGGCACTGGAAAAGATTGATGCATCTCTCAGGAGAGAGCTCTTCTCTGCTGAGCTCCTTAATGTATTGGCATGTTTTCTCAATGCTCTTTGAGGTACTGTGTGTGTGTTCCAGCAAACCTCCCAGAAGTCTCTGATTTTTCTCAAGTGATATGCCCAAGAGAAAGCGAAGGCAAAGATCCAAGTGTCCATTTGTGCTTTCCAGAACTTTGTCTACTAAAAACATAAGTGAATTTTCCAAGCAGAAAAATGCTTCCACTGTCTCCATCTGATTGCAGTAGGAGATAAAAATGTGAAGTGCAGCCAGAAACTCCTGGATGCTCAGATGCACAAAGCAGTAGACTTTCTTATGCTGAAACATATATTCTTCCTTGAAGATCTCAGTGCAAATGCCAGAATACACTGCTGCTTCAGTGACATCAATGTCACACTCTCTCAGGTCTTCTTCGTAAAATAGGACATTGCTATTTTCCAGATTCTTGAAAGCTAATTTTGCCAGCTTTAAAGTAAATTCCTTTTGTGACTCCATTAGTTCTCTCACATGTGTCTCATTATGTCCGTGATGCTTCTGACTCTTGTTGGTGATCTGGATGAGCAAGAATTGTATGAACATCTCAGTCATAGTTTGGGGAATCTCCTGGGTCGTGTGATGTTCCAGCATCTCCTGAAGTACAGTGGCTGAAATCCAACAGAAAACTGGAATATGACACATGATGTGGAGACTCCTAGATGCCTTAATGTGTGAGATGATTCTGCTGGCTTGACTCTCATCACTGATTCTCTTCCTGAAGTACTCTTCCTTTTGTTGGTTATTAAACCCCAGTATTTCTGTTACTCGACTGATGTGCTTGGCAGGAATCTGACTGGCTGCTGCTGGTCTTGACGTTATCCAGACAAGTGCAGAAGGCAGCAGAGCTCCCTGAATAAGGCTCATTACCAGAACATCCACTGGTGACACTTGTTTTACACCAGACACCAACATATTGAGTTGGAAATTAGGTGGTTTTCGGCTCTCATCCAAAGCATCAAGGATGAACACAACATGACAGTCTTTGTAAACTTCAATTTCCTTCAGGTCCTTTAGCTCAGGGTGGAAGTCTAGCAAGAGCTGGTGAAGACTATACTGATTATCATTCATCAAATTCAGCTCCCGAAATGGAAGGGGAAATACAAAATCTATGGTCTGATTGGCTACCCCATCTATCCAATCAAGAATAAATTTTTGCACTGAGACTGTTTTTCCAATACCAGCAACACCTTTGGTCATAACAGTTCTGATGGGCTTCTTCTGTCCAGGTAAGGGCTTAAAGATGTCATTGCATTTGATTGGCATGACCTCTGTTGTTTGTGCTCTGGATGCTAATTCTATCTGCCAAACCTCATGTTCCATATTCACCCCTTCACTCTCTCCATGTGTGATGTATAGCTCTGTGAAAATCTCACTGAGGAGTGCATCAGGTTCTGGTTTGATGATGCCATCAGATATCTTCTGAAACCTCCTCTTCAGAGTGGCTTTATGAATCTCTTTAACTCTCCTCAGGACCTCATCTTTTGTTCGAAGTAAATTGGAGAAACAAACATAAACAAAAGAAAGTTACATTTAATATCGTCATATGCAA
>JAODXP020000033.1:26816648-26929148 GCA_027497455.2 Sardinella longiceps | reverse complement strand
TGTATTTCTACTACTAAGCTACAGTACATACAATCAGGAATATCAATCAAAAATATACATACAGCACATATTTAAGTTACTTACACTACGTTTTATCCCTTCACTTTGTTTACTGCCATTTCCTTGAAGCTCTTAGACTTTCTGAGAAGAACTGGATTGACTTGTTTGGTTTCAGGAGGTGGTTTGTGTTGATATCATGAACAAGATATGTAATGCATGTTGTTGTGATGTTAACTCTTTCTTTCCACACTGTTTGTGAAAGGGAAATAGAAAGACACAGCGAGACATGTGCTGTAGGGCTACCGCCACCTATTGACAGACAATAAATAGGTCTTCTTGGTCATTTGTCACCTTAGCCTGATCACGACTATCCCCTTGAGTGATGAAAGATTGTTGATATATGTAATAGGTATCACTGGTAACAGGGGGGTAAGGAGTTGGTAAGAAAAGAAGTGAGGGCTGTTATTATAATAATTCATTATTATGCCTAACAGCATAATTGACCTTTGGCATATATATGTACAATGACTTGACCACTGTCCATACGGGTACTCAATGGGCCCCTGACAGGTGGATTGAGCCCATGAGACCTGAATCTGCCTAAAATATATTATTAGTATTATTAGTAAGGGAAGGGAGGTCTACTCATGGGCACTCCCCGTACTGTCTGTAAAGTGCGACGAGACAGATGTATTTGCCCCTCTAAAAATTAAATGGAATTGAATTGAATAGAACTCAGTCATGACTATGCCCTGCCTTCCATAGATACTGTTGCTAACTGCTAACTCTCGGACAAGCCATCACAGTTGACCATATGTTTACAATGACAATGGTTTCCAATGGCAGAAGTGTTACAGTAAAATGATATCTCAAGAGATTTCTGACCAATTTTTCAGCCAACATCAATTAAGCGCAACAAAGCATTATGGGATCATTCTGGAACTGTGGGAACATGCTGATAACACTGGCAACACTAACTTAAATCAACTAAGTTAGATCAGGCAGTTACATCAGTCTGGAGTTAAAGGGAAGGTTCGGTTTTTAACACATTTAGCCCCTTTTCTAGAGTGTCTAGGGTGCAATAGAACGATTGACACCAAAATTTGGATGATTGGTCCTGTCTCGAGTATAAGGCTATTTCAGAACCCCCCTTTCCTGCTTCAGACAGGCTAGCTTTGTGCATGTCTGACAATGTTCCCTAAAACCACCTAAAACATTGTTATTTTCAAATATGCTACTCACCGAGTCATCAGTGCTGTTATATGGGCATGCAAAACAATTCTCGTCGTGAAAAACCATTCCTGTCGTGTTTTATTTAGCATTTTGAAAATCCTGGAACTATTTTCTCCGATATCTCACAGCCGCCTATAAACTTCCGCTGTACGCTTCACGTTCACTCTTCACATTCAAACGTAGTCAAAAAGAAGTCATTAAAATTATATTTTGCAGATTGCTAATACATGTCTGAAATATTATTTTGGAGTAGATCTACTATCAAAACATGGCACTTTACTTTACATGACTGTCTTCTTAGATGATAAACTCACATTTGATGCCAACACTGACTCCATATGTAAAAAAGCCAACCAGAGACTGATTTTCTTTAGAAAACTGAAATGTTTCAATGTTGATAGCTCACCTTTTTACTCAGCTTTTATTGAATCAATCTATAATTTGTTGGTATGACAACCTGAGTGTGGCTAACAAAAACAGGCTGGCCAAAGTCGTGAATGTCTGTCGAAAGATCACTGGCACTGACCTCAACAGCATTGGGCAGGTGTACAAGGTCAGAGTCACGGTGAGGGCATTGCCCATTTTGGCTAATATTGACCACCTACTCCACAAAGAGATTTGCCGTCATGTAGGAGGTATACATGTCTTAAGCGGGCCAGATCCAATAGATACTTGATCATTTGTTCCAGTAGCTGTTTGGCTCCTTAATAATCTCTAGGTCTTTCAGTTATCTGGGCATCCATGTCTTGATGGATTAAATTTTATTTTTTTCTAGGCTATTTATGGCTCTTTTGATGCTTATGTGTGTATGTGCTGGTATTGAGCTTATGAATTTATTGTAGTGAGATTGCTCTTTACGTTGTATGTATGGGCTGTGTCTGATTGTACATTTATGTTTGCTATTGCTGTGCAACAAATTACCCTGAGGGGACATTAAAGACAATCTAATTTAATCTAATGGCATTTAATCATTTTTCATGATTAATCATTCATTTATATTACTAGAGTATATACTGAGCACCTGTAACTCTTCATTATTTGTCATTTGCTATTCGGCATATAAAATGACGATTAACAAATTGAAGCGTTATAATGCTTTGTGACAACTGAATCTGTAAAGGCTTATAATATAACATTAGGTTCCCTTGCAATTACTGTCATAAATGTGTTTATAATGCTATGAATATGCTATGGAATAACTATACCGAAAACAGTTCTACACTGATGAATGGTCTGTAGTGTTTTGAGTTTTCATTCCAAGTTCAAAACAATAAAAGTGTGTTTTTAGTTTTAAACTATTGGCTCATCCAATAGGTAATATACCACAACATGAGTTCATTTAAACGACAATATGGTGAGAGGAAGAATGAAAAAAGGGAATAGAAGACACACATACACACATACCTGCAAACTTGTCACCTTTCGGCGAAATTCGCCGTTTTGAACTCAAAAAAGGTCATTTACGTGAATTGTGTAAATCCGAAGAGTTTTTTTTAAAGGGGGGGGGGGGGGGGCAACCAACCAACCAACCAAGCAACCAAGCAGTCAATCAACCAACTATGGACTGTCTATGGACTATCGCTGTAGAATGAGCGAGGAGCATAGACACCATCATAATCAATATGACAGGGAGCGTGTCTTTTTCCACCGCATTGGTCCAGTCTGGAGGCAGACAGGCGCACCGGTAACAACGCGCCAGCAGCCATGGAATCATCTAACTTTTCATTCTCAGTGCTGCCATCAAAACATAGCAAAATGACACAATTTAGCGCTATTTTAAGAGAGAAACAAAGACGGAAACACATCGTTTTGATGCTATTATGATAGACGGTGGCTTTGTGAACGTCGCTGTACAGTTAAATTGCCGTTTTAATCAGCCAAATATGAGCTAGGTCATCGGTATTGTTAGGCTACTTTTAAATCGGCAACGACTGCTGAAAGAAAAGCGCAGTTTAAAGCAAACGGCAGGCCTATTAACTTCAATCTGAATGGTCGAAACTTTCATATACACAACAAACTTGTTAGTAAAGCGAGCAATTTCTATGGGCTTGCTGCGCAGGTTTTCGAAATTGTTTTCTCCTAATTGCTTTAACCTCTGCAGCTGCGCAGCTGTTTCTTGTGGACTCCGTTACAGAGGGTTAGAAAACTTTTTTCTAAAACCTGCGCGCCAGCCTCACACAATTTTCACTCTTCAAATGGTTCACGTGTACCTTCCCTCGCTGGCTTGGTCGCTTAGCCTGAATGGATTTATTTTATTAGCGTAGAAACCTAGACGTAGGCTACTCTGTACATGTACATGTGATTGTCAGGCTATTATTTTAGACGGAGGAGGAGCTCAATATGGAAGCCCATTTCCGCCACTTAAAAAAAAAAAAATCTGAATCAAATAGGCTAGTATGAGGCCTTTAATTGTTGTATAGAGAAAATGCTATTGTACAAATTAATATTAGGCCTCTTGCTATTTCATTGATATGGAAAAACATTGAAAATATATTTATAAATATAAATAGATTTATATATATATATTATATAAAAATATTTATATTTATATTAAATGTACAGCCAACACTACTCCATGAAATGTACCGCAATTAATTAACATGTTAGAAGGAGGAGGAGCTCAATATGGAAGCCCATTTCCGCCACTTTTTTTTTTTTTTTTTAAATCTGAATCAAATAGGCTACTATGAGGCCTTTAATTGTTGTGTAGAGAAAATGCTATTGTAGAACATAATGTTTGGCCTATTGCTATTTCATTGATATGGAAAAACATTGAAAATATATTTATAAATATATTATTATAAATTTATAGCCAACACTACTCCACTCCCCCCCACCCCCCCCCCCACCCCCCCACCCCCCCACCCCCCCCCCCGCACGCGTGCAACGGTAGTTTGTCACCTTTTTCAACCCTTATGAGTTTGCAGGTATGTACACAGAAGGAGAACCTAATCTCTAATGGTCAAATATGCACGCACACCCACCCACACACACACACACATTGCACAATGAATTTGATGCTCTGATACTGTACGTACAACATATAATATAAATAAAGACAGGTATACACGTCACATACAAATAGACATAATATATTTCAACAAACTAACTCAATACTACATAACTACTGGGGATAAGTAGAGTGCAAAAAAATCTATTGGAATTGGTCTTGTATAGCAGACTGTATTGGTTGCATAGGAGAACTATGTATGACCAAGCAGGAAGGTTAATTAGGAGGATAATGGCAGTGGTGAAGAAGCTTGAATGATTGTTCTTGTGTCAGGTTGTTTTTGTGTGCAGGGCTTTGTAGCTCATGCAAGAGAAGAGGGCTTAAAAGCGAATTTGCTCTTCATGCAGAATTTGCTCTTTATATCAGTTCACACTGAACAACAGTTATGTTTTTTTTCATTGTTTACTTCAGTCTTTTTCTGTGGCTTTGTGGTTGCCCTTATCAGAATAGCAAACATATTGGGGGAGGAGAACTCATGTGATCAGGCTCAGGGGCTCAAAGGAGCGAGGAACTTCCTGAACCTTGTGGAGGTCATGTCATCTCACACAGGGACACTGAAGAGCCAACATAAAACCCTGGATAGAGGGGCTCTGTGAATGTGGAGTGGAAAGTGTGCAGGTGGGTGAGTGTGTCGGAGGAGACGCTGTAGAAGGACAGAATGCCGGCCAGCCAGTCCAGGTAAACTCCTACTTTTCTGGAGCCGGAGGAGGGGGCAGGTATAGCAGTCTGTTTATTATTGTGCCAGGCAGAGTATCTGTTAGGAGAGCAGAACAAACTCCAAGATTTCTCATCGTATCCCAGTTGTGTACTGTCACTCAACCGTTTCCTCTTGATGCTTTTGTAGGCCGCAGCTATGTAAGCCACCTCCACCACCACCTCAGCCTCCCAGTAGCAGCGTCCAGACAGACCCTCTCTACACAACACCTGTTTCCAGTAGTCAAATCTCTCTGGGTGGTCAGGATATGGCTGTTCCTCATCCACACATGTCACCTTTCTGTTCCCCTCAGAGAGAGTTAATTTTTTGTGCACTGTGTTTGGGTCCAGTGAGAGTGTACAGGCATCTGCAGACAACAGGAGAAAAACATCAGCTAGGGATACATATATCAATATATTGAATTGAATTTTGTATACTTGTTCAGACAGTGACAGACACACACATATACACATGCAAGCAAGTATGCACACGCACAGGCACATACGCACACATGCAATCAAATATACCATGCTAAGAGTCAGCTGGATAAACTTACATGTCAGGAAACATTTTCGTGCTCTGAAGACAGCATGGTCAGCTCTGTAACAAAACGATTCAACAGTGCATTTTACAATTGTCAACTCCTGCTGTGTTGTAAAATATGGGGTGTATTACTATGCCATAGAAAATAGTCTACACCTCCTATCAGATACTGATCTCTTTGTCGTCACATGCACGCGTGTACACACACACACACACAAACCTTCTTATCCACAAGACAAGGGCCTATAGAGTTCTCAAGTCATGAGGTAAATAGCCATAACACTGTCTTGGGATGGAAACTGTTGTGAGAATACTATCAGGATTTCTAAGCTAGTTTCATACAGACTTACAATGGGAAAAAAATTCTATCTGAAAGTGAAAGATTTTTCTTTAAACCTACTTGAGAATCTCCAGTTTACAAACAGAATCCTCCAGTTTAGCAGATAACAGTTTCAGTCCAGATTCTTCAAGGTGATTGTTGTTTACGTCCAGTTCTTTTAGAAATGATGGATTTGATGTCAGAGCTGACGCAAGACATGTGCAACCATTTTCTGAGATGTCACAACCAGACAGCCTAAGACACAATTAGACACAGATACAGTGAGGGCATACCCAAGCCAGATGAAGACCCTGGCGGGTCGAAATGTTGCGTTATGCTTTAAACTCAATAAAATAAGCTTCTTTGGGAGAATGCAGTGTGCGGATGACTACTCCTCTCTTCTTTGATACGTCTTCTTGTCCTGCACCTGGCCTCAGTGAGGTGGGATGTGCATATATTTACTTTTTCAAAGACTTTTGCAGAGTGCTGCCATCAGGTTACAGGCACATGTAAGAATTCTTGGTTAGTGATGTCTACCTTGCTGTTCACCTTAGACTACAACTGCAACTTCAACTCATCAGAGCCACCGATGTATCCACATCCTAACTTTTAATTATTATTTTATAACTTGTGTTAATGTTGTCTTTTTCTTTCATAAGATATTTTTCATTTACCATTTCTCTTCCAAAATCGAATAATGCTTAAACGCAAAATAGACAGACTCTGTATGCTACCTGAATTAAATTTCAACTGAAATTCACGTCATCCCCTGGATGGATTTTTGTTGTATCACATGGTTTACTTGTATATAAATATTTGTAATAAAATAACATATACAGTGACACAGCCGCAAGATATTACAATGCGAGATATTAATTTAAGTGAATGGGATAATCAGTTCAGCTTGGATAGCCACCCACCTCAATATTTCCAGTTTGCAATGTGGACTAGACAGACCCTTAGATAGAAGCTGAACTCCTGAATCTCTCACATCATTGTGACTAAGGTCCAACTCTATCAGGGAGTTTGGTGACTGGAGAACAGCAGCCACAAGCTCACAGGACTTTTCAGCAAGTTTGCATTCTGCTAATCTGCAAAACAATGATAAAAGATGAAATGCTGTACTCAATATTTCTTGTCCAAACAAACCTCCATATTTCATGTATTGTAATATAAATATATAATATATAATTCATTGCAGAGGTAGGCTTTTTCAATTATGGTATTTTTTTTAGTTCCAAGGTTGCTGTAATAAAAAGAGGATTTTAAATTTTGTAAATGAGCTCTTACAGTATAGCAAACCAAATGAACTGTAATGTTATCATGTCTTTTTTTACTTGGAAATAGCAAATTATCAAATCTTGTAAAGGTAATGTAGATGTAGTAGAATTAATTTAAATGCGTTTTTTTAAAAATAAATTGTATTGGTGTAACCTTCAAGTCGTAAGAAATTAAATTATGAGTACAGAGGGTAACATAAAATATAATATAGATATCAGTGAATTAACATCACATTTCATTTGTGAGGGAAGGATCTGGGAAGGATTACTTGAGTGTGAAATAATTGCTCTTCCACCAAGTGGGTTTATTCCTCTGATTCAAATTGAGATGTTTGATGCTTAATACCTGTGTACTCACAGTTTTCAGATATCAGTTTGAAATGTATATATATATATATGGGCAATTCCACGAAAAAGTAAACCTCACCTTAAAACTTTAAGTCTCACCTACATGGACATACAAATTCTTTCAGAAAACTTCCAATACAAAAAAGTATTGTCTCGATGTAAATATTCAACTGAGCAAGTTTCGAAAGGATATCTGTTAGTTAAAATTTTTACCCTATTCAGCTATAATGTAAGTCTATGGAGGGGCTTATAATGTGCATAAGTGGGTGATAACACACACAAAGCTGCAATGCTATCAGTTATTTTTCATTGTTATATTACTATTTCTCTTGTTACAGGTTAAAATCCACCGTTCACAATTGTTTTGTATCGTTTTGGAGGGTTTTTCCAGACGTCACGTCCATAACGTCACATCCATAACGCCATGTCTCCCAATGAAAACCAACTTTTTTTACATTTACATTTGAAATTAAGTCTTTCTCTGTCTTTACTGAGGTGTCTTGTTTGGTATGAATGTAGTAATATTTACATTTCTCTAGAAATTTCACACACTTCACAGCAAAAACTACGCTCTCTCAAAAGTTTGTCCGTTTTTCGTCACGTCCATAACGCAAATTGAAAGGCTCATATTCTTATGATGCAAATCATGATATTAATTTTTTCTGTTTGCCTGTATTCAGCCATGGAGTTTGCAGAGGAATATGAAAAAAAAATGTGAAATACTGCTAGGTTTGCGGAGGTTATCTGGCCTTTTGTTCATCAATAATGCACGAAAATGTCACGTCCATAACGCTGGAATTGCCTATATATATATATATATATATATATATATATATATATATATATAAATACTAAAAATAATTATTATAATAATGTATTTTCATTAGAAACTCACCGTGCCTTTCTGCAGCATCTCACAGCTGGGACGAGTCTCCTCCGTCCCTCATCTGATGTGTTGTATTTCTTCAGGTCAAACTCATCCATCACCTCCTCAGACATCAGAAGCATATGGGCTAGTGCTGAACAGTGAGCAGGAGACAATTTCTGTTTGATGTTCTTTGACGAGGACAGGAATTTCTGAATGTCTTTTTGCATGGAATGATCATTTATTTCAAATAAACAGTGGAAAAGATTGATGCATCTGTCTGGAGAGAGATTTTCACTGTTAAGCCTCTTCATGTACTGACATGTTTCTTTAATATTCCTTGAGTAGTTGTGGATTTGTTTCAGTAAACCCTTTAAGAGTCTATTATTTCTCTTCAAAGAGATGCCTATAAGAAAGCGGAGGAAAAGATCCAGATGTCCATTCCTGCTCTTCAAAGCCTCATCCACTGCACTCTTAAGCAACACATGAAGATAGCCTTTAGATTTTAATCCAAGTGCTGACTTAATAGAAGATAACACAGATTTGTCTGTGTGCTTTTCACTGAGGAGCGATTTCAGTGGATCAAGGTTCTCAGTCACATAAGAGTGAAACACAAACACAGCTGCTAGAAACTCCTGGATGCTTAGATGCACAAAGCAGTAGACCTTTCTCTGGTGAAACACAGATGATTCTGCCTTAAAGATCTCAGTGCACATGCCAGAGTACACTGAGGCTTCAATGGCATCAATGCCACACTCTCTCAGGTCTTCCTCATAAAACATGAGATTCCCATTTTCCAGATTCCTGAAAGCCAGCTCTGCTAATTTCAGCAAAATTTCTTTCTGAGATTTCAACAATTTCTTTTTATTCATTTCAGTTCCTCTCTGATACTTTTGATCCTTCCTGGTAGTCTGGATGAGTAAGAAGTGTATGAACATCTCAGTTAGAGTTTTAGGGATTTTCTTGCATTTGTCTGCTTTCAGCATCTCCTGAAGCACAGTAGCTGCAATCCAACAGAAGACTGGAATGTAGCACATGATGTGAAGGCTCCTGGATGACTTAATGTGTGAGATGATTCTGTTGGCCTCGCCATCATCACTAATTCTCCTCCTAAAGTACTCTTCCTTTTGTGGTTCATTAAACCCACGTACTTCTGTTACCTGGTTAATATACTCAACAGGAATTTGACCGGTTGCTGCAGGCCGTGAGGTTATCCAAATGAGTGCTGAGGGAAACATAGTTCCCCGAATGAGGTTCATTATCAGAACATCTACTGATGATGCTTGTTTGACATCAGTCAACTTCATGTTCTGTTCAAAATCGAGAGTCAATCGACTTTCATCCAAACCATCGAAGATGATCAGGACCTTACACTCTTTGTATTCTTCACTATTGTTCAACGCCTTCAGTTCAGGGTGGAAGTCAAGTAGGAGACTTTGAAAACTATACTGATGATTCCTGACCAAATTCAGCTCGCGAAAAGAGAGGGGGAACATAAAATCTATATCTTGATTGGCTACCCCATCTATCCAGTCAATTATGAACTTTTGCACTGAGACTGTTTTTCCAATGCCAGCAACTCCTTTTGTCATCACAGTTCGGATGTGTCTCTCCTGTCCAGGCAAGCACTTGAAGATGTCATTACAGTTGATTGGTGTGTCCTCTGTGGTTTGTGCTCTGGATGCTGACTCAACTTGCCAAACCTCATGTTCCTTATTCACCCCTTCACTCTCTCCGTTTGTGATGTAGAGCTCTGTGTAGATCTTATTGAGAAGTGTCTCAGCCTCTGGTTTGAGAATGCCTTCAGATATTTTCTCAAACCTCCTCTTCAGACTGGCTCTATGATTCTCCATGACTCTCTTCAGGACCTCTTTATCTGTTTGGAATTGACATACAACTATGTTATCATATGTATTATGATTACGGAAACACTTTATAATAGTAGTACACTATTTAGCATTAACTAAGAATTAACTAATGATTAGTTACTCATTAATAAGTATTGTCCATTTACAGATAAGGAAAATTCCATGAGGAAGTATATTAACTCATGACTTTACTAACTAAGAACAAAAAATTAATACATTACATGTTGATCGATTACTCATTTTCAAACAATACTTTCATTAATGAGTAACTAATCATTAGTTAATGTTTAATGCTAAATAGTGTACCATTATTGTAAAGTGTTACCATGATTTCTTATGTAGGCCTACTCACTTTGTTTATCATCACTTTGTCCACTGGTGATCACTGGGTCACTACATTCACCCAGACTCGAAACTGGACTCAACTCACACAACTGCGTAAAGAGACTGAAGTGGAATAATGATGTAAATAGTCTTCCAAAGGTACCCAAACACAAGAATCATTATAGCATGGGACCACACATGAGACTGCTTGATGGTGTCAATACACATATTTGAGGCTACTAAGGTTACTTAGGTTACTAAGGTTGTTCTTATAATCATAAAGATTGTGTTTCAATTCACTTTGTTTATACTGTACAATTCTGTTCATCCACAATTCATATTTATCCCAATCTTTTTTTGTGTTTCATCCTAATGTAAAATTCCAAGCCCAAGAAAAAGATCACCACAAGCAGGAAAATGGAATAATTCAATCACACTATAAATCTATCTACAAACTATCCAATAAAGTATGTGTATTAATCAATCAGACATGCGTAAATGAACTGTAAACTCACAGTGGATCAGTTTGTGAAGAATCACTGAAGTTGGGTGGTTTATAGATGGAGTGGACACAGCTGGGCACTGGAGATGGAGGTCTGGGCATGCTGGAAATATAAATAAAAAGAGCAAGGAGAGCAAACAGGAGAAACAATTGAAGGACCGTGGTGTCTGAAAACTAAAATAAAATAAAATCTAAATCTTTTCTAAAATACAAAAAATACAATGCTTCACATTGTGTGCATTTTTAAACTTTTTTTAAATGACGTATATTTTTTGGATACTGCACACGACCAAAGACTACGGATGTGCTCCTGGAATGGGACAGAAAAGATGTGCTATTTACATCACAATTTGATGATAAAGTCGGTATGTGACTTTCAGCCGCCAAATGTGACACCATACTGTACCTCCTCAGTCAATGTCAATATGTAAATAGTCTCAATAACTTTCAGGACACAGCCAGTCACACAAGGGGCTTAAACCCTGTAGCCCTTCCATGATAATAAACTAGAAGGGAACAGAAACTACACAGTAGTAAACTTCCGTTCCCCAGTAAGATAAGATAAGATAAGATAAGATAAGATAAGCCTTTATTGTCTCTGAAGTAGAGAAATTTGTCTTGGGCATGAGAATGAGATACACATTAGACAGACGTACACATACACAAGCAACATGTAAACAAACAGTACATTCAGCCTGGTGCCCTCTACTAAAACTAGAGCAGTCATTTAAACATATACATTCCTATAACTAGGCTAATAAATACCCATGAATAAGTTACACTGCCTCAAATAGATCTTGCAGTGAAGTAGGAGGGGCCATTCCCATTATCTTCCCTGCTCTTTTGATGAGATTTTGCAGTTGGGCCTTAAGTTTAACAGACAGATTGCCAAACCATATTGCAATGCCATATCTGATAATGGATTCAATTGTAGCCCTATAAAAAGCCAACATAATGTCCCTGTCTGTGCCAAACACTCTTCTTAAGAAGTGAAGCCGCTGGTTGATCCTAGAGCATAGGAACTCCATATGCTGTCCCCATTTAAGATGGGCATCAAAAGCCAGTACAGAAGCCAAACATTGATCTCAAACTGCTGTAGGGCAGTAATGGTAGGCTATTACAGTTAACGAGTAGGCAGCCACATATTAACAACAGTAGACCTATGCAAACTGAAATAAAGACACTTCAAATAAAATTCTCCTACAAACTGACATGTCTTAAACAATCTTCCAGAAAACATGTACATACCGTGTCATTACTTTTTTCAGTGTTTATTACATAATCCATCAAGCATGTTTAGTAGCCTACTGTAAACTCACAGTGGATTGTTGTGTGAAGAATCACTGAAGTTGGGAGGTTTATAAATGGAGTTGCCACTCTTCATAGACACACAGCTGGGCTCTGGAGATAAAGGTCTGGGCATGCTGGAAATAAAAACGAATGTAGAAAAGCACTTAGAGAACACCGACCTCTGTCAAGGCAATATGGTCAAGGACACAATATGCATTCCACAATATGTGTACAGAGGCGGACAATACTTAAGTAAATGTACTCAATTACTGTACTTAAGTATGTTTTTCAAGTATCTGTACGTCACTTAAGTATATTTTTTCTTGGAAACTTGTGACTTTCACTTCATTACATTTTCAAGACAAATGTTGTACTTTTGACTCCACTACATTTGGAATTGGGCATGAAGTACTAGTTACATTGAGACTTTACTATACTGTATATCATACTCTTATGTTGTCTTAACTTTGTGAATACAAACTCATAATGGCAATGGCAGATAATGAAAATGTTTTGTCCTGTTCACCTATCTTTTTTTATTATTATCTAGACATACATGTTAAACAAACCACTCTAATCACTAAAATGGGAATAAACGCACAAGGGATTTTTCTGAGCTTCAAAACCACACAAGTGTTTAAGTCTAAAGGATAGGATCCAGAAATATTATTATTTTTAAGTGTTGATTGACAAGGAAATAAACTTACAAGGTCAGAGTCATTTTTACAGAAAAATAGTCTAACTAAGACCATCAATAGGAAAAAGTGCAAGAAAATAATAACAATCCAGCTTCATGCTCTTTTTCCCCAAGATGGCTTTACATTTAATTTCATCTTAATTCTATGGACCCGTATCATTGACAAAATAGGTATTCAATAACACATTAATATAGAAATACTTTGTACTTAAGTATTTTTAAAAGCAAGTACTTCTGTACTTTCACTTAAGTAAACATTTAATTTAATTTTTGACCCGGTGTATCTATACTTTCACTTGATTACAGAAATTGAGTACTTCGTCCGCCTCTGTATGCGTATATACAATATGAGTGACAACAGGGGTAGCCAAAATGCAGTTGGTGACTCACTGGTCTGATTCACTGTGTTCCCATGGTACTTATTACAAGAGTAGTCCAAACTAACCTGGCTCATTCAATCATGCCTCAGTATAACTGACTTATCCACATCAAGATGATGAGTACTGAGTGTTCTGGCGCAGAATTCTTACCTTCCTAATGTAATCTTTTGGTTCAAGGCTGATGATAAAAAAATGGATTATAAGTGTCACAGCCTCTTGTGCCCCCTTTTGGGCTGTCAGTGCACGAGTATGTCAGCTGTCACAAACATTTTGCAATGTTGCTACTCAAACTCGATGCTCACATATACTGTATGTGATTAGTTTCGTGAAGACACCTGTAAAGCTTCTTCACTACCCCTCACTATGGGGTTAAATTTTAACTTTGTCCATTCCTTGTCTTGGTAGGAGCTGACTGGTGTTTTTTTTTTCTCCCTTAACTCACCCTTTAGAGTAAGCTGTTGGATCTGCATCATCCATGTTCTTCTTCGTGGTCCCACTGCAATGTGCTGCAGACTCTGGTCTGAGTGTCTTACGGTGGCCCGCAGCCTCCTCCCTCACCTGAGCGACACTCATTCTAACAGCAAAAGACTACGTAGAGACTACAAAAATATAAATTTGACAGTACTATGTGTGTGTACTGTATCATAATTAGCACATGAATATTAGGCTGGCTGTAGCTCAGTCTTACATCATCTGTTTTCAACTCAGATGGCCTGGCCCACCTCAATGATAATGAAATTTGCCTTTATCTTGACCAAACAAGATTTACGCTACTATGTCAAAAGACTACGTCAATTTTTGACCCTGTGTGGTTGAAACTCTCATTTGCTACTACTGTAACTCACTTACTCTTCAGAAATTCTCTATTCTCTTTGCATAAACACCTGCCATTTTCATTGGTGCTATCTTCAGCAAGTGAATCGTGGTCACATACAGCTGCTTTTCACATACACATACACAATATTATATGACACGTTAAAGTTAATCACAATGTCACCACAACACCATGTCAGTACAGTTTGTATTTCAGGGCCGTGCTCTGCTAAACCATGCAAACTAAATTTACACATTTTTTTTGGTTGCAATGTAGTTATCCAACTAAATTGTGAACTGGTTATGATTTTGCAAAACACTCCCCTCAATAGTATGTACTTCTGACATGATGAACCTAACTCTTTACTGTCTTAGTCAGTGCCAACCAACCAAGATATATTACCTGCTCTTTTACCTGCTCTGTTATTTGTACAATTGGAGGGATATTAGAGAATGAGAGTTTTTTTTTCAGTAACTATGATAACGTACTGCATTACATTAAATTCATTATATGAAACAAATTAATATTAAATATATTACCATATACCGTAGCATGCCATGTGTATGTGTATTATCTGTATAGGTGGTTTCATTATACCATTCTGCAAATAGCTCCTCAATAGCTTTACCAAAATATAAAAAATATAACACTTTTCAAATCATGTCACATAAAAACATAATAATACACATAATTCCTGACTAATGAAATAACTCACCATATGCCGGAGTTCTGTTCACACATGTAGCTAAAATCCATTTCCTTGATGCTGAGACGCACCCTGTAGAGAGATCTGGATAGACTAGTTCAGTTGCATTACTAATAAACTCATTAACAGAATAATGTAGGGACAAATAAAATTTAACTCTTTCATCCTTGCTTTCTCTTTCAACAAAATGAATAAAACCATGTTTAAACGCTGTTCACACTAAAGTATGCAGACATTTATTTATAAGAAAGTGCCAATCAACAAACTAGATGCCACCATCTGGAGATGCTACTCATTACATCACATTCAGCTACACTTCATCATCACTATCAATAAAAACTACATGGCCCCATCACTGTCAATAAACACTGTATGCCCCTAATACTATCAGTAATACTATCAGTAACTCTAACCTCACTCACGCCAGATGATGTGCTCAGATCGTGCCCATTAAAAGGGGTTGAAGGATGGAACAGACGACCCAATCAGGAGACGGTAGGAATCGCTGTGCTGAGCTCATCTCTTACAAATATACAAAACACAACGATAGCATTTATATCTATGTTCTGCAAGTTAAATTCAGTATTTTCCTAATTATGCAACCATTAAATGTTTGTTTGTTTGGAATAGTTAAAAAATTTGAAATCATGTTGCTTCAAGGGATACAGTGTCTTGTCACAGGTTGGTTTCAATGTAAGTGGTTGAAGTAAGACGACAGACAAGTGGTTTGTGCACTGTTATATTTTGCAATATAGCAATTACTCACATAGAGTAATGTAACAGAATACACTATACAGTATGGCATGTGTCCAGTAATCTGTACTGGAATACAATTGTAAAATTTGTGAAAGTAATTTAAGTAACACTGCTTGCTCTGACACATGGACACTGGGGTCACAAAAATACATTTTTGCATTTTTTCCAAAGCGATGTATATTTGACAATTCAGGGCCAGTTTTTTGAAGTAGAAACCATATTCAATCTGATTGCCCACATCAGGCACCACCAATACTCATGCTCATATCCCCTCTTCTTCTTGCTGAGCTTCTCTAGCCTGGCAATGCCATCCTACGTACCTCTGCTAAACATTTATCTCCATACGTAGTCTGGTACAAGTCCCCCTATTGCTCTACGGTTTAGCCAATCAGCACACAGTTTAGAGCGATGTCTCAATATTTTGTAGTCCTACAGGATAGGAACGCCTTTGCTATTCTCCCCCCCCACTTTCGAATTACATTCACAGAAATTGGTACATGGCATTAGCATCCATGACCTTGAGGATTTATTGCCACTACGATGTCAAAATATATCAGAACTCGCCAGAGATCTGTTATTACTGAAAGCGAAAGTTGTAGGGGTGAGAGCCAGGTGAGAGAAACCTATTTCAATTGCATTGGGCCAGACTGTATGACATAGTCTACAGTCGGCTTTTTGCCCAGGCTAGAGCTTCTCCACTCTCAGATGTCTTTGCAAAGTCATTCTACAAAACAAAGTCAGGAGCTCTGGAGACAGAGGCCTCTATGTAACTGTCCTGTATGGAACAAGCTACTCCTCCACATCCAGTTTGCTCACTTCCTAATGGCAAGTTCACACTACACGATTTTAGAGCCGATTCTGAGGTTGCAGGGTCGATTAGAAATCACAGGTGGTCGTGGGGAAACTCGGCAGTGGATCTGCGAGTCCAAGTCGTCATGTGTGAACAACTCTCCGACACGATTTAGGGCAGTCGCGGACTCAACGCAACTTGTCGGGGGACATCTAGCATGTTAGTGGCAAACTAACAAGTGGCAGTCATGCCTGTAGCCTATAATCAGAAACATTTTAACCGTAAACTGGCTCTGCTATAGCCCTAGTCTGTATGCTAACGTTAACTTTATGGTATTGATTATACGAACGTGGACACAACCAGCGCACCCTAGGCTCTGTCTGGGCCAGGTCTTGTAGTGTGAACACAGAGGTCGCAGATCAGCCTCGCGCCCGACCATGAGAGTCCCGATACTAAAACTGCTAGTCGTTTAATGTGAACACTCCAGAGCTCAAAGACGTGTCTTGTTTTGTCGTGTCGTGGCTAAAATCGTGTAATGTGAACTTGGCTTAAAGCACATCTCCTTACAGAGGCCTTTGGCATGCACTGTGTATAGGTTTAATGGGCAGTATAGGCTACAAGACGATCTATATTTTCAAAGTATGCAATTTGGGAAAAAGACATTCAGGAACTTAGACAGATTACATATGAAAATTAGTTCAACACTTTCACATTCATGAGCTCATCAAATCAATTTCATCAATTATTTTTGACATAACTTTAGTTTCATGTGATCTGGCAAAATGACACTGAGGAGCCAAAATTGCAATGCCAGATCCCTGGATAAAGGGGCTCAGTGAATATGGAGTGGTATGTGTGCAGATGTATGAGTGTGCGACAGAAGACAATATAAAAGGACAGAGTGCCAGCCGGCCAGTCCAGGTAAACTCCTACTCTCTTGGAGCCTGAAGAGGGGGCAGATATTCTAATATGTTCATTATTATGCCTGGCAGCGTAATTGTCATGAGAACAGTCCAGATTCCAGGACTTGTCATTCCGTCCCAGCCAGCAGTTATAGTCCTCCCCTTTCCTCTTGATGCTTTTATAGGCCACAGCTATCTCAGCCCCAGCTCCTGTCCAATCAACCTCCCAGTAGCAGCGTCCAGACAGACCCTCCCTACACAAAACCTGAGAGTAGACATCAAATCTCTCTGGGTGATCAGGATATAGCTGCTCATCCAACGTATGCGTCACTTTTCTGTTCCCTTCAGAGAGAGAGAGATATCTGTGTGCTGTGTTTGGGTCCAGTGTGAGTTTACAGGCATCTGCAGACAAGAACAGAAATCCTTGTCATGAGAGTATGGGGAGGAAAAGCTGCTGTTCAAACACAGACACACTGAAGAGAAAGAGAGCGACATACAGTCTGGTTTACCAGTCATTTTCAGTATGGCACTGAAGGTGAGTTCAAGGATGAGTTCACAGTAATTACCAGTAGAGAAATTCTTGGGGTAATTTCTGATTCATTCGTAATCATTTCTAATTCATAGCAATACCATTATTCGTAATACACAAAAACAATTATCCAATACAACATAGAACTTACATCTCAGCAAACGCGGTCGTACTCTGTTTAGAGAAACAGGATCTGTTCTGTTAAAAAAAAAAAACATTCTATTGTAAGATCCCAGCAAGACTATGGCATTCTACTGTATGTCTGCACCATAACTAATGCATCTTAACTTTGTATCACTCCTGCAAGTTTATTTGCGAAATGCAAAACATATTTCAAAATGGGTAACATCTGTTGCATAAATGTGATTCCTTTCTAAACATACTTCAGGATCTCAAGTTTATAGGTAGGATCCTCCCGTGTAGCAGATAAAAGCTTAAGCCCAGAGTCATCAGGATGATTGTAGCTCAGATCCAACTCTTTTAGATGGGAGGGGTTTGATGTTAGAGCTGAAGCCAACTGAATACAACCCTTCTCAATAAGACAATCAGACAACCTGGAAGAAAGGGAGAGAGAGAGAGAGAGAGAGAGAGAGAGAGAGAGAGAGAGAGAGAGAGAGAGAGAGAGAGAATTAATACAACCCTTCTCAGTAAGACAGTCATACTTAGAGAAAGGGGGACAGAGAGAGAGAGAGAGAGAGAGGGAAAATGGAGATATTCAGTGCTCAATTAGAGATATCATTTAGACAGAGATATGATTTTAAATTGATTCAGGTTACCCTGCACTTTATTAATTTTAAGCCTGACATATAGTGGAAAAGCATTAATTTATATACAGTATATATATATTTATATATATATATATATATATATATATATATATATATATATATATATATATATATATATACTGTGAACTAATAGGGCAACATACTTTTATCAGTGTAGAGAAGTTCAAAGTTGGACTAGCACCTTAGACTTCCACAAGTACGCTTTTATACCCTATGACAAGTATGTGAGACACTAACCTTAATGTCTGCAGTCTGCAGTTTAGACTTGACAATGCCTTTGAGAGGAATTGAACTCCACAGTCTCCCAGGTCATTATGACTCATGTCCAGCTGTAGCAGAGAGTTTGGTGATTGCAGAACTGCAGCCATGATGGCACAGGACTTATCTGTAAAATTGCAGTCGGCAACTCTACAAGAGAATTTGAAAAAAAGTAATGTAAAATAAGACAACATATTATTGAAGGGGTGTCCAGATTATAGAAAAAGTCACCAACCTTAATGTCTGCAATTTACAGTAAGGACTTGAGAGTCCCCTTGAGAGAAGCTGAACTCCAGAATCTCCTAAATCATTGGAACTGAAATTCAGCTGCAACAGGGAATTTGGTGACTGTAGAACTGAAGACACAATCTCACAAGGCTTATGCGTGAGTTTGCAGTCAGCAAGTCTGCAAAGGATATTGGAATAATTACAACACAAAACAAAAACATGACGCATGTTATCCAGATACAACAATAAATGTTGTGAAGTGTAAGACTAACATTAATATTTCCAATTTGCAGTGGAAGTTAAGCAGTCCCTTCAAAAGAAGCTGAACTCCAGTATCCCCAAAGTTATTGTCACTCAAGTCCAGCTGTATCAAGGAGTTTGATGACTTTAGAACAGAGGCCATATTTTCACAGGTCTTATCTGTGAGTTTACAGTCAGCAAGTCTGCAAGAGAGTTTGACAAAATTGGTAAAAGACTAAATTGTGCAAGGTGTTTAAATTTCAAACAATAGCAAATTGCCAAACCAACATTAAAGTGTCCAGTTTACAGTTGGGACTAGCCAGTCCCATAAAGACAAGTTCAGTTCCAGAATCCTGCAGGTCATTGTTACTGATGTTTAGCTGTTGAAGGGAGTTTGGTGATTGTAGAACTAAAGTCACCTCCTCACAGGACTTTTGAGTGAGTTTGCAGTCAGCAAGCCTGCAAGAGACAAAATTCAACATGAAAAAAATTCTAAATCAAACATTTAATGACACAAAAATTTAGAATGCTGTCAGGACATCCTAAGTTTATAAGAATGAAAAAAAAGTCAGCTACAACCGGGATGTATTGCTCCCACAATTTATTTATTTTTCCATTACGTTTTGGGTATGCACCCTTCTTCAGACGTCAGACGTTTTAGGACATCCTAAGTTAAGTTAAGTTAGTTTCCTTGGGCAAAGCTTTGTATTCACTTGTATAATACAGCAGCCACATGTGGTAGAATAATAGCCTATGGGTCCATACCATACTGACGCTGCATGAAATTTCCTGATCAATTCAGTATGGCCAAGGAGGCAATTTTCTCAACTCTCGAGCCCAGAAAAATCAGGATCAGAAAATCTGAAAAATCTAAGGTGTAGCAAACTCACAGTTTTTAAATGGTGCTTGGCTCAGTTCCACATACATTAAAAGTACACTTATTCTACTCACTGCTCCAAATAAACAGTAATCAGCTCTCATTATAACTAATACGAGTGAATCCACCACCAACCTTAATGTTTGTAGTTTGCAGTGGGGACTAGACAGTCCCTTAAAGAGAAGTTTAACTCCACAGTCTCCCAGGTCATTGCTACTCAAATCCAGTTGTAACAGGGAGTTTGGATTCCGCAGAACCAAAGCCAGAATCTCACAAGATTTGTCTGTGAGACCACAGTCAGCAAATCTACAATGAAATACAGAGCTATAAAATTAAACATATTTATGGTCTATCATCCAGGTGTTTATGGGAAATCCCAACATGTAATGACCATAAAGTCCGCTCCGCCTAAGTCTGGGATGGATTATTCAGAGAATTCCATTATCCGTGTTGTAACTGTTCCCAAATGTTTATTAAATGTAATCTAGATATTCCATATGCCATCTTAATGTAGCAGATTTGGGAACAAATGGAACACTCAAGCATTGCCTTTGTTTACATTGCTGATAAGGCCTTTTTGTCATTAAGTAATTTCTTGAGTTGTACAGTGTTGTTATACAGCATATTTACCACAGAACAAGGACACATCACCCACCTGATTGTTTCAAGTTGGCAATTCCTGTGTTTCAATCCAATAGACAAGCTCAACACTCCTGAGTCCCCCAGGGGAATACGGCTCAAGTCCAGCTTTCTCAGCAGGGAGTTCTCAGACTGAATTACAGACATTAGGATCTCAATGGAATCACTTTTGAGGTCACAGCCAGCCAATCTGCAGCAATAATAGATAGTAGATGTGACTATTATTAAAAGATGACTCCAAGGTCAATCAACCCTCAGTTCAATCATTTAAGTGCTGTCAGTAAAAAGAAGGAAGGTGAAATGACAGCAAATGTTAATTGATAAGTAGAGGAAACTCAAACTGTTGCATGGTCTTTCTTCTCATTCAGTTAGTCTGCAACTTCACAAATTTGTTGTGGTCTCAATTGGTCTTTTTCCTCTTACCAACAGCATTAAGTGACTTTAAACTATAGGTTCATTTATCCTGATTTAATGTTGCTATTGATTTGAATCCCATTTTAAAATGCAGAAACATATCAGTCTAGCCATTATTCTTTATTCACCTTGCTTTCCTGCAAACCCTCAGTGCAATAAGCAGTCTCTTCCGACCTTCATGTGTCGTGTTGTATTTTGTAATTTCAAACTCTTCTAGTGTATCATCTGATGCTAAGAGCATATAAGCCAGCCTTGAGCACTGAGCAGGTGACAACCATTGTCCCGAGTTCATATACTGTTGAATTTCCTGATGCAGAGAATTGTTCTTCATCTCCAGCAAACACATTAATAGATTCACTCTTCTCTCAGGAACTTTGGTGTCCTCACTCAGAATTCCTTTGATGTACTGGGCTGTTTCTCTAAGACAGTCTGAGCTGCTTTGTGTCTGTTTCAGAAAGCCATGCAATAGTTCCTGGTTGGTCTCCAGCGAGATGCCCAGGAGAAAGCGAAGGAAAAGATCCATGTGTCCATCTTCATATTGAATGGATTTGTCCACAGCCGTTTGGAAAAATTCTGTCATGGACAGCTCAAAAGAGACTTTTTTTCTCCTAAACAAGCCAAGGAAATGTCCCTGTTTTGGTTCTCTGAGAGGTTTGGCCAGTGTATTTGTACCTGACTCCTGTATAGCTGAGTCAACTCTTGCTGATGAAAAAACATTAACGCCTGCTGTGTTCTTATTCACAAATGAGTGAAACACAAAGAACGCGGCCAGAAACTCTTGAATGCTCAAATGCACAAAACAAAACACCTTCTTTTTTGAGAAATGCATCTCAGTCTTGAAAAATTCAGTGCACAACCCAGAATACACTGAGCTATCTTCCACATCAATTCCACACTCATTCAAGTTATGCTCATCAAATAATGTATTACCCTTCTCCAGTTCCTTATAGGCTAGTTCAGATAACTTTAAAATAGCCTTTCTGTCAGATTCAAGAATGTGTTTGCTATCTGTTGTACAGTCCCTGGAATCTTTTTGGTTCTTCCTTTTGATCTCAGTGAGGAGAAAATACACATACATCTCAGTCAGAGTTTGTGGCAACTGTGTGGACGGACCTGATAGGTTGAGATACACAGTGGCCAACATCCAGCAGAAAACAGGGATGTGGCACATGATATAGAGGCTCCTTGAGTGTTTAATGTGGGTGATGGCTCTTTCAGCTTTGGTTTGATCTTCAATTTTTTTCTTGAAGTATTCTTCCTTCTGTTGGTCATTGAAACCTTGTAGTTCTGTCCACTTATTTATCATTGTTGACGGGACCCGTTTGGCAGCTAGCGGTCGTGTGGTAATCCAAATGAGAGATTTACGCAATAGATTGCCTTTCATAAGGTTGGTTATCAACACATCCAATGATACAGTCTTAAAAGGATCATGTATTTCTTTGTTATGCTGTATATTTAGGGGGAGTTTGCACTCATCCAGACCATCAAATATCAGTACAATCTTCAACCTATCCAATTTGTGTAGTTTCATGACTTCGTCCAATTCAGGATGCAAGTGAAGTAAGAGGCGGTGTAAACTGTACGATTCATTTTGTATCAAATTTAACTGCCGCAATGGAAGTGAAAACACAAAATGAACATCCTGGTTTGCCCTACCCTCTGCCCAGTCTAGAATGAACTTCTGCACACACACAGTTTTTCCAATGCCGGCAATGCCTGTGGTCATTACTATTTTGATTTTCTCATGATCCATAGATGTCTGAAAGATGTCATTACAATTAATTTTGCCTTTGTTTTTCCTTGACTGTTTTCCAATCTTGAAAACCTCATGCTGAGTGTTGACCCCTTCACTCTCTCCTTCAGTGATGTAGAGTTCAGTGTAGATCTTACTCAAAAGTTTTTCACTTTTCCCCTCCTCTGTACACTCCCGGATGTATCCAAACATGTCTACCATTTTTGCCTGGTATTGTGTTCTTGCTCTCTGCAGAATTGCATCTCCTTCTGCTAAGAACAACAAAGAAAAATAAATCACAAGAATTGGCTGATCGCAGCTTAATCACATTATAGTCCATATTACACACATTTATGAATGATTCTCTTGTTACACTGTTATGAGTCCCATGTACATTTGAGCAAATATAATGTTTGATGTCTGATTCACAAACAAAAGTGTCAACTTTCCACTGTAAAAAAACCAGACATATGTCATATTGACAGGCTCATGTCAGTCTTACCCCAACAACCTCACATTTTGTTTACACTGTGGACAACCACGGATTATGTAGGTTAGTGATGTCTTCACTACTATAAGCAGAGAAGAATTTATATGTGCTATGTGGAGTACATTCACTTCTATTTATTTTTATTTCATCATCAAAATGTATTATTATCACTATAGTTTTTCTTTCTTTTAGGCATGAGATATATACTGTACTGTGTACTGTACCGTATGTTGGTGTGTGTTTTAATAAAAAATGTTAATCACAAAAAATGTGCTATGTGGAGAAATACTGCAGAGTTTGCTATGTACAATGTCATGTGGAAATGCTAGACCTGCCTTTCACTGACCACAACTTTCATTCTGTGCTTCCTTTGTATCTGTGAGTCAGAACAAGCGTTCATGTGAAAATATCCAAAAAATATATTTAATATTTTACTAGTCATAAAATCTGAAAATGCTGTAAAAAAGTAGCTTTTCAACTTTTCCAAAAGCTCAAGATACTCCCAACAAGAGGTAAATGTATGTCTATTGTGTTCCTTTTTGAAGGGTTTTGTTGGCAAGTTTTGTGCCAAGAGTCACACACACACACACACACACACACACACACACTAACACATAGAAAAAAATCCCATTTGTGTCTAACTCACCGTCTTGAATAAAATGTAAACTCCTGCACACTCTCGCAAGCAAAACTTTTATACGTTTCAGTCACTTGAAGGTAAGTGACTGAAACGTAAAGTTTTGTTTGTGACAGTGTGCGGGTGTTTACATATTATTCTAGTAACAGACCGGTGGTTATCTCCGGTGCACTTGTTGAAAGAGGTGTGCAAAAAGTTCATTGACTTTGTAACTCACCGTCTGTCATCTCCCCCAGGTGCTTGAGATCATCATCATCAGTGCGGTCCGCCTCGTCCTCCTTCCTCATCCACTCCATGTTGAAGGCGTGGGCGTCGATGTTGAGAGAGAGCATGAGAGCCTGTGTGTAGTCTGTCAGGTTCTTATCCAGACGCTTGAACTTGCTGTCCACAGAGTCTTTATGTATGAAGCGCTGGACCCAGTTCAGAGCCTCAAGATCAGTGAACATCTCCAGAGCCTCTTTCAGAACCTCTTCCAGGTTCTGACGGGTCTGCTGCAGGTGAGCCGGTTCTTCTTCTTCTCTTTCTGTAGAACCTTCAATGGACCTCAACTGTTTCTCCAGAACTTCGAGTCGACATTTCAGTCTCATCACACGCTCCTTGTAGAACTTTGGTCGGGTTCCGTGAATCCGCTGAATGAGAAATAAGACGATGGCAAACTTCCCAACAAATGGCACAAGTTTGGATGCATCCACTATAAATCCCTGTTCATCCATGGTGCCTATGAGAGCGAATGATGCATGTTACAGCATGTTACTGTCAGCGATGCGCACACGTATACACAGAGAGAGAGAGAGAGAGAGAGAGAGAGAGAGAGAGAGAGAGAGAGAGAGAGATGAATGCACACACATCTACCCAGTGAAATATACACACACACTCAAACACACGTATACAAGTCCATGCCTATGGTGCCTATGAGACCGAATGACTTGCATGTTACTGTCAGAGATATACACACTCACACACAGAAACACATACACACGCAGAATGACTAGCATGTGCAGTAATTTTTATATAATATAAAGTTATAGTAGCCTGATGTGTGCATGTATGCTGCATACACGTACCTATTCCATATATGCTTATCTATTTTCACACTACTGTCTGTTATACACTAAGAATAACAGTAGGAAGCATTGAGGTTGGATGATACAGAGAGGCAGAGTAAGCAGAGCGATGTGTTTGTTTGTGTGTGTGTGTGCTTTTGATATATTTGAGAGGAATGTGTGTGACCAGGGAGGGATTCCAGTACCAGGAGAGATAGGGCTCATGTGAAGCAACACTATACCCCAAGAATTTTTTGTGTTTTATTGTAAAGACTGTTGGGTAGCCTGTTGCCATGGTTGAAGAACAGATACATTTACTAAATTAGTAGGCCTGATGAATCATTTTACTATAGTATACCAATGCTCTTGAGTTTTATGCAGCAAACACATTGTGACTGGATGCCATGACAAACTTCATGTCATAGTTTCGGGACTTGGCTCTTAGCGAATGGACAAAGCAAGAGAGGAGTGGAGGTTTGAATAGCTTAAACAAAAGATGACAGGAAAAGTGAGACAAAAGACACCTGGCTATGAAATAACTATTGGCAATTAAAACTGTAAGGTCTTAGACAATATTTAACTTGCTGGACATCATCATAGGCGTTGAATTGTAAAATTAAAGGTTTAAGGACACAGAGAGAAAGATGATGTATGTGTATGAGAGGAAAATACAGATAAGAGAGACAGGAGTAAGATTGTATGTGTATGTGAGAGTGCACACATCTGGCATGAAGAAAAAGACATTGAGTGGATCGAGTGATTAACTCATGAGACCACCTGAATGTCTTAAAACTTACATTTTAAGGGGGTCCCAAATTTTGTCAACAAAACTACTAATGCTCAATAAAATTACTAATGCCCAGCATGCGTTTTCACAACTTTGTTTTTTGCCAAGCAGATCTAGCCAGGGGCAAAACCCACTTTTTAGGCAACCTTGACATTTTTTTGAAAACCCTCTTAATTCTTGCATCCCCAATTTCAAAGCATGGTGACCATGGTCGATTTTCTCGCCTGCTTTCGGTATCCAATCGCAGAACAAAAAGGGACTAACACGGCCCTCGACTGCATTTTACGTCACGTGGTGGCTCTGGTATTGGCTCTGAGCTATCTACAGACGGTATGATAGACATTCGCAGTGACCAATGAACGGCTATGGACAATCGTAAACCACGCTTCTGCTACGAGAAAAGCAATAGGTAGGTCTCCAGACTAAATATCACTTGTGAATTTAGTTTGGCGTTCGCCAGGCTAACCATATTCATGAAATGATATGACGAATTCCAAAAAGAAAAGACACAATAGTGAGCTGAAACTTTACCTGATTGGCCAAGTAGCCCACTGTGACAAAAAAGTCTTTATAATAGTTTTGGATATAAGGGAACTTAGAGAAGAATTTAGACTTGATCAACTCTGTTTGTAGCAGTGCCAGCCTATAAAGGTCCTTTATAATTTTCAGGGGTGCCAGGCAGATAATCTACCAATCCACTATGCTACAGTAAAAGTGAATAAGGGAAACAGATTTCATAAGAAATCATAATTAAGTTCAATGTTCAAACAAAAACTTACAATCAGATGCTCTTAGGTCTTTTTAAGACACGGATTAACATTCCATAACTCACAAAAGATCACATCCCAAATGAGCACTAATAAACTTAAATAATTTAGCATCTTTGTAAGCCTAATCAAATACAAAATCAAACACCAACAGCGCAGCGCAGCTGCTCTATCCAATAGGCTGTTGTCTTTGAAATAATATTTTACACTTCTGCTTACAGGAGAATTTAACAGGAAATAATAAAGTATAAATAAAGACATGAAATAATCATAAATGTTAATATTGGTGTTGTGTAGCGTGTATGCATTGTGGGGATTGGAGAAAGACACTTCAAAGAAGCCTGGCACTTCAATGAAGCCTGGCTATGCGTGGTTAGGGCTACAACCGGACCACTGGCCCGTTGAGAAATTTGAGTGAACGAAGCAAGGCATTTAGCCATAGGAAGCAAAAAAACAACAACTGCAAGTTGACTTCACTGCAGTGAAATCTTCTTCATATTACCAACTCTTGGGTTTTATTGCTGGACTATGCCCTGTTGGTTCTGTGAGTAAAGAGTGTTCTAGTTTGGCAACATATCCTTTGAAGGCAAATAATTTGAAAAGTAATAAGGCTTATTGATTTGAAGGAAAAAAGAAATCACCACACATATCAGTGATACACACACACACACACACACGCACGCACGCACGCACGCACGCACACACACACACACACACACACACACATGCACACACACAGTTGACTGCAGACCTACACACCTAAATAGAGACATGTACAATTCTACATGCACACAATGCCCCATGAACACATACACAAATTATGCACAGACACACAATTTCTCACACACACACACACACACACACACACACACACACACACACACACACACACACACACACACACACACACACACACATTTCATCACTTTCAAACACAACTATTCCCTTTCCATTGAGATCTGACTGACTATGACTCAAAACTAACAATGCATAACCCAAAAGCAATGTTCAATACAAATCCCACAATACAACTCCGCAAAATATAACAGGTTCAAGATAAATGCACTGTATAAAAATCACTGTACCCATATATTATGAAAAAAACAAACAACCAGACCTTGTCCGAGTCAGCACTGGTGTTTCCGAAATTCTTTTGGATACACATTCCTTGTGGTGCACTGTTTCGACTTGTTCAGTGTTCAGGGTGTTCATAACTTAACTTAACCCTTGCATGTCCCTAAAATCTTACAGACACCCTTCCGGTCAATTTGACCCCAACTAAATACATCCTCAGAAAAATAATTACACTTAATGTAATTTATATTGTTACCCATTATTTTTGTGTGACATTTAGGTATGTATGTATAACCATGACCAAAAGCCCTACAAAGCCTAACCCCCACCCTCCCTGACAACACTTTATAGTTGTCACGTGCACATAGAAAAAAAAACAGTATAAAAAGCATCATAAAATCTCTCTGGTTAAAACAACATTTGAAAGCCTAGCTGTCATTTGCGTAACATTTACGTAAACTTTTTGCACTGGGATCCATTTCCTTGAAGTGAGAGAGAGAGAGAGAAAGGGGCTGAGCTTCTTGTTCAGAGAACCTTAGTTGACATGACATAATGGGAGCCACAGCTCAAATTACTATGGACTCTTCCCTCCCCTTTCTCTCTCTCTCTAACGTAGAGCCATAGCTCAAATTACTTTGGACTCTTCCCTCCCCTTTCTTCCTCTCTCTCTCTGGTATAAAGATGGATAAACAATGTTTCTTCTCAAATTTCAGTAAACCAGCCTGATTGACCAACTCAAGTTCTTTTGGATGTTTTTAATTGTTTTTAATTTGACTGGTTTATCCATTTCAACCAAGATTTAACCTAAAGCAGAGGTTGCAGAAGACAAAAAAATAAAACCATCATATTCAAGACATGTTTATTTGGAGATTTTTTTTTTAATTTTTCACAAGACAGGTTAAATTGCAACATAGTGCTGCTGCTGAAACATTAAAGGCTCTACAATTAAGGGATTACTCAAAATATATATTACATTTTAAAAATCTTCAACATTTACACAGTCATACCTGGACAATGGACATTGGAGTGTGAGACTACAGGTGTTCTGGCACAGGGAAAGGAGTCACAATAAACACTAAACCCTGGAGGGGGTGAATGTGAATTGGAAGATGTGCAGATGTGAGTATGTGTGTGTGTGTGTGTGTGTGTGTAGCCAAGAAACAAGTCTGGGCAAATAGTGAGAGAACATAATGGGTCTAAAGGAGACAAAAACAGGAGGTCACACAGAATGATCACAGGATAACTGTGTCGTTGTGTCAGCATTCTTACACCAAATGGAGGAGATCATGTGCTCTAGCACAGGGATACTGTGGAACCAGAAAACCAAACTTCAAAGCCTGGATAGAGGGGCTCAGTGAATGTGGAGTGGAACGTGTGCAGGTGTGTGAGTGTGTCAGAGGAGACACTGTAGAAGGACAGACTGCCGGACGGCCAGTCCAGGTACACTCCTATTGTTCTGGAGCCTGAGAGGGGTGCAGGTATGGCCGTTTGATTATTATCGTACCTGACATTGTAAGAGTTAGGAGAGCAGTATAGACTCCAGGAATTAGTGTTACATCCGAACCCACTGTCATTCTGCCCTTTTCTCTTGATGCTTTTACAAGCTACTGCTATTTTTGTTTCACATGCACTCCACTCAGCCTCCCAGTAGCATCGTCCAGAGAGTCCTTCTCTACACAACACCTGATAATGGTGCGTAAATCTCTCTGGGTGGTCAGGATACGGCTGCTTATCTTTCACACATGTCACCTTTTTGTTCCCCTCAGAGAGAGCGAGATTTCTGTGTGCTGTGTTTGGGTCCATTGTGAGTTTGCATGCATCTGTGGACAAAAGGAGGGATGAAAGAAACATCTTCAACAGAATACAGGGAGGGAGGGACAGCTCTCTCTCTTTCTCTCTCTCTCTCTCTACATACACACACACACACACACACACACACACACACACACACACACACACACACACACACACAGACACATTCAAACCAACAATTTGGTAACTTACCCGACAGATTATTTTATTTGAATGTCACTACCACTGGCTACTTTTACATCTATGATGTGGAAGATGGCCATTCAATTTTAAATGTAAGTGTTTTTTTTTCTCTTATTTTCAAAATGTATTTTGCACCTAATTTTCATAACAAAGATAATTCGGTAACACTTTGCGGTAAGGGTACATGAATTATCATGAATTCATGCATGAAATCATTCATGATAAATTCATGATTCATGCATTACTTCATCTCTGAAAGTCTAATGAGTTATCAGGAATTAACATGAATTCATTGTTTGTCATTAATGACCTCCTGCTGAAATAGCACATGATCTTAAGTATTAGTTACTCTGGGTACATCATCATGAGTCATGATTAATTAGCATGAGTCATGATATTAGCATGATCATGATGAATTCATCATGTTTGTGCCCCCTCAACTAAAGTGTTGACATGGTTAAATTGGTAAAATGTGGTTGACGTATGGCGTATGACTAGGCCAAAGTAGGCTAAATAAGTACTTTTATTATATCAAATTATATCAAATTCTTTTGAACAAAAACATCATGATCATGTGTAATTAGTCATGACTCATGATGATGTACCCAGAGTAATTAATGCTTAAGATCATCTGCTATTTCAGCAGGAGGTCATTAATGATGAACAATGAATTCATGCTAATACCTGGTGAGTCATTAGATATTCAGAGATGAAGTAATGCATGAATCACGAATGAATCATGAATCAAATCATGCATGAATTCATGATAATTCATGTACCCTTACCGCAAAGTGTTACCGATAATTCTCTAACCCTGGTAATATGTTGCTGCTGGCGACATAATGATCCTCATTTACTAACCACCACAGATGTAACAATAGCTCCCACTAGTGGTTATTCTGGAATGTAGCACCACTCATTCACTTGAGCATACAATGCTAAACTATAACATAGATTGTTATACAGGTACAACAGTTACTGTTTAAACCATAAAGTTACCAAAATAAATAAAATAAAAACTTACATCTCAGCAAACGTGGACGTTTTCTGTTAACAGTAGGATTGTCAGTTCTGAAAAAAACAGTTTTCAACCATTTACTATATACAGACAAAATACTGTTTAATTTCAACCATTTACTATATACAGACAAAATACTGTTTCACCTTGACATTTTAAACTATATAAAAAAACCATTCATGACAAGGTTACATACTTGATCTGCAGTTTACCAGCAGAATCCTCTAGTCTAGTGTATAACAGCTTCAGTCCTGGTTTTACAGGATTATTGCCGCTCAGATCGAGTACTTTTAGATGGGAAGGATTTGAAGTGAGAGCTGATGCCAGATAGTCATAACCCTTCTCTGAGATGAGACAATCTGAGAGTCTGAGAGAGAGAAAGAGAGAGTAAAAGCTCAACAATAACATTCAAATAAGGATGAACTACAAAACTATTAGGTTCATGTTGACATTAAGATAGGAAATACTTTGGCAGCCCCAAAAAACAAACAAACCAAGTGTAACCGTCAGCATAAACAGTCCAGCACTTATAGCCAGTCAAAAAAAGCCCATTCACTCTCTCAGATGACTGTCAACTGCTCTTGAGACGTTTTCATGGAGGTGTACTAATGCATAGATATACATGCATTTACTTTAAGCTACTTGTTGGCCTCTGTTACACAAACAAGGTTTGTTCATTACTGGCTTTACAAAATGCCAACCAGATATATTTTGTAGATGTTTGAAGTAGAACCAAAAAGAAATGTGCACATACAATACCTTAATGTGTGCACTTTGCAGTGTGCATTAGACAGTCCTGTTGAGAGAAGCTGAACTCCATAATCCCCGAGATCATTGTGACTCAGGTCCAGCTCTAGCAGGGAGTTTGGTGACTGTAGAAGTGAAGCCACAATCTCACAGAATTGATCTGTGAGTTTACTGTCAGCAAGTCTGCAACAATTGGAAATAAGAAACAACTCAGGAAGAGTGACATGCTGGAAAAATAATGATTAACACTTGATGAGTGATGAGGAGTGGTATAATAGCTACATTTGGAACAAAGGCTGTATGACAAGGAAAAAAAAAAAAAAAACTGATACATGATCCCGATATGTATACGGAAATAAATAAATTCCTAACAACAACTTACTGAAGTGCTTCAACTGCACGCTTTGGATCATCCAATGTAGAAGATAGCAGCTTCTGTGCTGATTCTCCAGGAAGGTTATTGCTCACATCCAATTCTTTCACACAGAAGGGGTTTAACATCAGAGCGAGAGCCAGGGAAACATAACCTTCAGCTGAGATACCACAGTTACTTAGCCTGTATCAAATACAGTCATGCACACACACACACACACACACACACACACACACACACACACGAGAGAGAGAGAGAGAGAGAGAGAGAGAGAGAGAGAGAGAGAGAGAGAGAGAGAGAGAGAGAGAGAGAAGGGCCTAAGAGATCAAAGTCTATAGAGGATTTTACTTTGCTAGTGACATTAAGTTCTATGGCAATATGTTTTAAGAAACAAACCGTAGCATCATGGTTTTAAACAAAATGCTAAAAATTCAGGTACTCATGTTTTGCAATGATGGAGAAGTAAAGGTGAATAAATTTGTCATTATTTATTTCCTCTCTCTCTCGAATGACCATACTGTATATCATTCTGTACCATATTTTAAATCTCACACATCATGGATGTTAAATATCCTGTACATATATGTGAGAATAATGCGTACACATTCATGCAATCATGCACACTCTCATACTTTTGCAGATATTGCTATGTACCTGTACAGTATTTATATGTCCACATGCTCACAGATAAACCTTGTTGTGCTGTGCTGCCTATGCTTGTTGGAATAAATCTGAGGGATGAGTGATTCATTCACAAAAACAGTTTTGACCAGATGAATGAAAACATATGTTTTATATGTAGTGTGATGAATTGATACTTGATTTAAAAGCACTGTTTATTTCTAATTATTTCTGTTTATTTCTTTGTTTATTTCTGTTATTTTTATATCTTCTTTTAAAATGTTATCTCCTTTACCCTTTGTAATTTCATTTTCTATTTTCTGTAAAGCACATTGAACTGCTCCTATGTATGAAATATGCTATATAAATAAACTTGCCTTGCCTTGCCTTGTATATGAAAGCTCAAGGTTGGACAAGTCCACTTCAGTATAAGCTGTTAAAATTTTATGATTGTTTCAATTATGAAAATTACTACATTTAAAAAATGCTAACCACCAACCAAAGTGTGTGTAGTTTACAGTTTGAATTAGAAAGAATTAGAAAGAATAGAAAGAAGCTGAGCTCCAGAATCTCCAAGGTCATTGTCACTCATGTTCAGTTATGAAAATAAATACATTAAAGAAATGCCAACCACTAACCGTAGTGTGTGTAGTTTACAGTTGGAATTAGATAGGCCTTTAGAGAGAAACTGAGCTCCAGAATCTCCCAGGTCATTGTCACTCATGTTCAGTTGTAGCAGAAAGTTTGTTGACTGTAGTCTTAAGGCCACAAACTCGCAGGACTTATATGTGAGTTTGCAGTCAGCAAATCTGAAAGAGAATAAAGTAAGATCTCACAGAAGGGAATTTCAGTGGAATATACAAGTTCATCATAACATGTTAACACTTTAATATATGCACAATATTTATATACAAAACACTTAAACACTTTTAAAGTGACTTTATAGTTGTGGCAAGGTTGTACACATTTTTTGCCCTTTACTCCTGTTTAGTTAGTTCGTTTGACAATCAGTTACCAGAAGTCACTGTACAGCCATATTTTATTATTCAACTAACATTGAAACACGAACCCCAATGTTTGCAGTTTGCAGTGGGGACTACACAGTCCATTGAAGAGAATCTGAACTCCATAATCTCCCAGGTCATGGTGACTCAGGTCCAGCTTTATCAGGGAGTTTGGGGACTGCAGAACTGAAGTCAGAATCTTACAGGACTTCTCTGTGAGTTTACAACGGTCAAGTCTGTAAGAAGATTTGAAAAAAACATCAGCCATAAGATCAAATATTTTGCAATGTCTATAAATCAAACAGTTGGGCAAAGGATACTAAGAGAGCTTCATGAGTTGAAAATTCTAAATTCAAATGGCGTTGACATTTAGGCAAATGAACATACATTCATGTACATCAGCTAATCACAATATAACCGTCTAAAACGTCAAAAAATAGAAATCTAGATTGCAATTTATTATTTTTCTTTCTTGATACTACATACTGAAGTGCTTCAACTTCGTGCCAGGGATCCTTCAGTATAGCAGAAAGGAGATCCTGTGCTGATTTTCCAGGATGGTTGTTGTTCAGATCTAGCTCTTTCACACAGGAGGGGTTTAACATCAGTGTGAGAGCTAAAGAAAGGTAACCTTCATCAGAGATACCACAATTACATAGCCTGAAACAGATGGAAAGGGAGAACTAAGGAGGATACATCAAACTGATATATATGCCTATAGCTCATCATCATCAAGGTGCAGACAACCTTCAACCATGCAGACTGTTTGATGTAAATTTCCAACCCAACCAAGAGTTGCTATTCAACCTACTTCTCTTTTTTTGTCTCTAGGAGTTTTGACTTTGGGGTTCTAATATTTATTGGTATTTTTGATGTCTTCGTTTTAAAAAAGTAAAAATAAAACATTCCAAATGTATGAACACACATGTAATTTGTAAATTACTCTAATACATGTACTATATGTAAATCATCTACCTTAATGTCTGCAGTTTGCAGCTGGAACTAGACAGCCCCTTAGAGAGAAGGTGAACCCCAGAGTCTCCCAGGTCATTGTGACTCAGGTCCAACTCTATCAGAGTGTTTGGTGACTGAAGAACTGACGCCACCATCTTACATGACTTATCAGTGAGTTTACAGTCAATGATTCTGCAAAAAAGATTGGTAACACTTTGCGGTAAGGGTACATGAATTATCATGAATTCATGCATGAAATCATTCATGATTCATGCATTACTTCATCTCTGAAAGTCTAATGAGTTATCAGGAATTAACATGAATTCATTGTTTGTCATTAATGACCTCCTGCTGAAATAGCACATGATCTTAAGTATTAGTTACACTGGTTACATCATCATGAGTTATGATTAATTAGCATGAGTTATGATAAATTAGCATGATCATGATGAATTCATCATGTTTGTGCCCCCTCAACTAAAGTGTTGACATGGTTAAATTGGTAAAAAATAGTTGACGTAAGGGATAGATATGAGGAACTAGGCCAAAGTAGGCTAAATAAGTACTTTTATTATATCAAATTCGTTTGAACGAAAACATCATAAACATGTGTAATTAGTCATGACTCATGATGATGTACCCAGAGTAATTAATGCTTAAGATCATCTGCTATTTCAGCAGAAGGTCATTAATGATAAACAATGAATTCATGCTAATACCTGATGAGTCATTAGATATTCAGAGAAGTAAGGCATGGATCACAAATGGATCATGAATGAAATCATGCATGAATTCATGATAATTCATGTACCCTTACCGCAAAGTGTTACCAAAAGATTTTATAGACCCACAAATCAAACAGTTAATTCATATTTATGTCATCAGTAAGCATTTTAAAACTGATAGTCTGGACAAAATAATCTCCTAGCAATGTTGTTCAAGCCTACCAAGCGCTGTCTTTAAAGTATGGGTTCACTCAAAATTATGTTGAACCCTGTTTTTGGATATCTTACAACGAAATACGATGGTTAAGATTGACATTTCAACACACGTTTCTGTTGGGTATTGAGCTTCGCCCTCTAGTTTGGCCCTGTAAGGCCACCGTATTGCTTTTGCCGCTATTGGCCAGTGTGGCTCGTACACTTCCCTGTGAATCTGAAGTAAACTGTCAACAGCATAGCTCCAGCGTGTGCGCATATTCTTTAATAACTGAAAGTTTAATACATGACAACTGGCGACGAGGATGTGTCTGACCTCACATATATTTCTGTAAACAGTAAGGTTTTGGAATTGTTGTTCTTTTTTGCAAGTTAGCCGCTTCGTTTGTTAGTTCAGCGGCGAATGAGTGTGTCAGAAGAAGACAGCGCGGGAAGCACTGAACAGGAGAACTTGGCTGATGAACTGCACAGCAGAGACTCGAGCAAAATGGGAAATCTGGAACCATTTGATGACACACACACACAACCCAGTCTGAATATGCGAAACAGCAGGTAATACTAGGCTAACTGAACAGGGTATATAAAAATGAAACTAAAATTGTGTCCTACAATTATCAGGTTCAATGTTTGCTCAATGTTGTACCATTTCTTTTCTTGTTCTTCTGACAACACTTAGTGACACTAAACAACAGGGCTGTAAATTGATTTGCCCAGACCTCCCCTTAAAGGTTTGTGAATCCCTGCTATATTGTACACACTGTAATTCTTCAACTTTGCGGTGAGGGTCTTCCAATGTGTTAGATAGCAGCTTCTGTGCTGATTCTCCTGGATGATTGTTGCTCACATCCAGCTCTTTCACACAGGAGGGGTTTAACATAAGAGTGAGAGCCAGGCAAACATATCCGTCATCTGATATACCACACTGACAGAGCCTGAGAGAGACAAATAGACAGACAGACAGACAGACACACACACACACACACACACACACACACACACACACACACGGCTAATAAAATAAGTAATATTTATATTCTGACTTGTCAATCAAGTTAATTTCCTAGTTTTTTTATTTTTTTTTGTACTTGTAATTACAAGAACATATTGAATGCACAATTCTAAATATTCATATTGATCAGGAAGACTCTGTTCTTATCATAGAAGTGCTGCTTCAACATAGTTTTCATGTCATATCTGGAATGGAGAATCTGTTTTCCTTGAGTAAAGTTAGGCTACAATTACCTATGTAACATCTAACACTCACCTTAATGTTTGCAGTTTGCACTGTGGGCTAGACAGACCCTTACACAGAAGGAGAATTCCAGAATCTCTCAAGACATTATCACTTAGATTCAGCTCAGTTAAAGAGTTTGGTGACTGTAGAACAGTAGCCACGATTCCACAAGACTTATCTGTGAGTTTACAATCAGCAAGTCTGCATAACAACATGACAATAACATTAGCAGCAGAGAAATACTGAGAAATACCTAACACTAGCCCTGTACTTTCCTTTGAGATACTACAAAACCTATTTAATATTGGCTATGGAAGACATTAGCATAACATTCATTACAGTGGTATCATACAATATGTAGAGGAAACACACATATATCTCTGTAAGGATGTTTTTATGTTGACTTTTGATGACTTGTTTCATCACTATCAATCATCATGATCATCTGTAACTCACTGTGCCTTTCTGCAATATCTCACAGCTGGAATCAGTCTCCTGCGTCCCTCATCTGATGTATTGTATTTCTTCAGGTCAAACTCATCAAGCACCTCCTCAGACATCAGAAGTATGTGAGCCAATGCAGAGCAGTAAACAGGAGACAGCTTCTCTTCAAAGTTCTTTGTTGACATCATTGACTGAATTTCATTTTGAATGGAATGATCTTTCATTTCCAACAAGCAGTGGAAAAGATTGATGCATCTATCAGGAGAGAGATCCTCTCTGTTAAGATTCTTAATATACTGACATATTTCTTTGATGCTGTTAGAGGTGTTTATTTTTTTCAGAAGACCTTGCATAAGTTTTTGATTACTCTCCAGAGAGATGCCCAGAAGGAAGCGAAGGAAGAGATCCAAATGTCCATTCCTGCTCCTCAAAGCTTCGTCAACTGCACTTTTAAGTAACACTTGTAGATATTTAGCTCGTGTTTCTGACCACAGGGGTAAAAGAACAGGTGAAGAAGGGGATGGACTTATTCGCTCTTCACTCAGGAAAGATTTCAGTGCTTCATACTTCTCAGCTTCAAAACAGTGAAACACATACAGAGCTGCCAGAAACTCCTGTATGCTTAGGTGCACAAAACTGTAAACCTTTCTCTGATGAATCACAGATTCTCCCTTAAAGATCTCAGTGCACATACCAGAGTACACAGTTGATTCATTGACATCAATCCCACACTCTCTCAGGTCTTCGTCATAAAACAAGAGATTCCCATTTTCCAGATTCTTGAAAGCCAGTTCAGCCAATTTCAGTAAAATATCTCTCTGGGATTCCAGAAGCTTTTCTTGGTCTTTTTTAATTTGACTCTGATATTTCTGATCCTTCCTCATCGTCTGGATGAGCAAGAAATGTATAAACATTTCTGTCAATGTTTTGGGAATTTCATTGATGTGTTTCCTTTTGAGCATTTCCTGGAGAACATTGGGAATAACCTTTGTGTTTTTTGTGTCAAGAATATGTTGAAGCACAGTGGCTGCAATCCAACAGAAAACTGGAATGTGACACATGACATGGAGACTTCTGGATGCCTTAATGTGTGAAATGACTCTACTGGACAGACTTGCATCACTGATCCTCTTCCTGAAGTACTGTTCCTTCTGTGGATCATTGAATCCTCTGACTTCTGTTACTTGGTTGATTAATTGAGTAGGAATTTGACTAGCGGCTGCTGGTCGAGAAGTTATCCAGATAAGAGCTGAGGGAAGTAGAGCTCCTTGAATGAGGCTCAATATAATAACATTAATAGATGATGTTGATTGTACGTCAGATACCATCATGGTCTTTTGGAAATTCAGGTTTAAACGACTCTCATCCAAACCATCAAAGATGAACACAATGTGACAGTCTTTGTAGTCTTCACAATCCAGCTCCTTCAGTTCAGGATGGAAATCAAGCAGGAGACGGTGAAGACTATACTGATCATCTCTGACCAAGTTCAGCTCACGGAGAGGAAGAGGAAACATAAAGTCAACATCTTGATTGGCTAAACCATCTGTCCAGTCAAGAATGAACTTCTGCACTGAGACGGTTTTTCCAATGCCAGCAATACCTTTGGTCATCACATTTCTGATGTGTTTCTTCTGTCCAGGTAAAGGCTTGAAAATGTCATTGCAGTTGATGGGTGTGTCCTCTGGAGTTTGTGCTCTGTATGTTGACTCTAACTGCCAAACCTCATGTTCCTTATTCACCCCTTCACTCTCTCCCTTTGTGATGTAGAGCTCTGTGTAAATCTCATTGAGGAGTGTCTCAGCTCCTGGTTTGTTGATGCCTTCAGATATGTTTTCAAACCTCTTCTTCAGACTGGCTTTATGGTTCTCTTTAATTCTCGCCAGGACTTCATTACCTGATCAGCATCATGCAAGAAGAAAAATATATTAAATGGCTTTGAAATTCCCAGCAGTTATTATCATTATTATTATTATTATTTAAGTGAATTATCTATGTCTTCACATTTTCAATTCACACCGAGATTCTTGATTTGTTTTGAAGCCAAGGATATTTCCACAGACCTAATATGAGATAATATGATAAGATCCAAGCATTATTTTGTTAAGTTTTGTTTCTTCCACAAATAGTCAATTTGGAAGGCTGAAATCTCAGAAGTTAAATGACACTGCTGGTAAAATGTCTTATTAACAAGTTTAATCTATCTAGCTTTAGGTTGCCAAGTGTTGCAATATTATTAGTAAGTGGATATTATCAATAAAAGGAACATAGAATGGGGAAAAAACTTAATCGGCTTTGTTGAATTAAGAGATGTTGTGCACATAAAGCTATTATGACCTTACACACATACACAGTCCTTCATATGTAAATAATTGACATACATGTCAATTGTAGTTTACTTCTGGGTGAAAAAGATAAGATCCTAAACACTAAATAGACAATTTCAGTCCTAACCCTAAACATAAAGTTACCAATTGCAGTTGAGCTACTTGACTATACTTTGGGTTTATACTCTATTCTCGCATCAGAGGACAAAGTACAATAATCCATTCATTCATTCATTATACATCCAATCTAACAACATTGTGTGATTGAGACAGATACAGGAAATTATTGCTATTCAAATGAGCTACTCACTTAGTTCCTTCTTTGCACAGTTGCTTCCTGAAGTAACAGTGTGTTCATCATCCACAGGAGTCTGCAGAGGAGGTTGGTTTCTGCAAGTCTCTTCACACTGGGGACAGGCTTGGTCTTCACACCTGGACTGATCCTGGGACAGATCAGACTTCACCTCACTACAGGGAGATAATGTTGACGTTACCTCTATATTTCTACAGAGAGACAATCATGTTAATTTGTGAGAGATATCTAATCTATAAATTAAATCCTATTATAATGCAGTGGAGGATGAGAATGTTGGGTAAATTCAAGCTTTAAATCATTACATACAATGCTCAAGCTGTAAATCATAATGCTCATAATTTACTCTGGTTTGTGTCTCTCAGGTTCACCGCTGAAGTTTAAAGGCACAGGCATGGAGTCATCACTCTGCAGAGACAAACCACTGGGTACTGGAGACGGAGACCTGGGCTTGTTTGACCTGTTAAAATGGACAAAATATTAGATAGAGATTTGATTTAGATTAGATATGTGATATTGTGTAGTGTCAGGTGGAGATACATAAAAGGAGGTACTATACTCTGGTCTGTGTTTCTCTGGTTCACTGCTGAAGTTTAAAGGCACAGGCATGGAGTCATCACTCTGCAGAGACACAACACTGGGCACTGGAGATGGAGACCTGGGCTTGTTCGACTGGCTAAAATGGATAAAATATTAAATTGTCCAAGTTAAATTTTTGCAGGTTGTTCATTGCTGTAAAACGTATAGTAATTGCTTAATTGTTAATATCATGTGTTCATACTCTTATAGCTGCATCTAATTAACATGGTATCTATCCTTTGCTGTACAGTTTGAAGGCATCAGCTGTCATAGGCAGTGATCACTCTGTATGAGACACAACGGTGTGGCACGTTTGTGTGTGTGTGGGCAGGGTCATGTGTGTGTGTGGGTTTGAGGACTAGATGTACTGTATGGTGATTCAAAGTATGGACAATATTGTATCACAATAATGATAAGCAAGAAGAAAGAAGAAAAGTTGCATAAATTCAAGAGAAAATTTCAACAGCAGACAACTCACTTTGGTTTATGTATCTCTGGTTCACTGCTGAAGCTAAAAGTCAAAGGCATGGAATCACCACTCTGCAGAGACACATCACTTGGCACTGGAGATGGAGCCCTGGGCTTGTTTGACCTGTTAAAATGGACAAATATTAGATGGAAGAATGGAAGAAGAGAGACCTTGGCTTGTTTGACCTGTTAAAATGGACAAATATTAGATGGAAGAATGGAAGAAGAGAGACCTTGGCTTGTTTGACCTGCTAAAATTGAGAATATATAACCTTCGTAAAAATTTGAATCAAACACAAATAAGTGATACTGTATGTACAATTGTGTACTACCCGTGTGTGTGTGTGTGTGGACTACATATCAATGTATCAATGCAACCTCACTTCATAAAAGAGGGGAAAGGTGAGGGATTTCAAGGCCAAAGTCCTGGGCGAACAGGGGTACTAAGGTACAGTACTTTCTGAACTGGCCCAGACAAGGGGAATAACATATTTGCAAGGGAGTGTCTTTCACAGAGTAAGAGCAGCAGCAAGGGTACACAGTGTGGTGGATGGCCAACAAATTCCTTGTTAGGGAAACTCAGGGGATGGATCCTTTGTGCAACACTGATTAATAAAAATTATATGCTATTTTAAAATGCATTATGTGGTTTTGTGCATTTCAACTGACAAGTCATTAGCAATAAAAAATCAGACACACAAACTTACACTTAATAGTCCAGCATGTTAACCATGTAGTGGGTATTATAGACCTATATACAAACTTCAGTGAACATGTGTTATTCGTATAGCCTGAATAATACGTAACTAGAAAAGTACTCAAAGAGGGCCTCTAATGCTATGTGGTTACTGACCCAATGTAAATTCCATATGGCATTCCAGACCTGTTTATGTACGATTACACCCCCTATGGTTCCGGTGTTTACTGATGGGCGTGACATCTGTCAATAGTAGCCTATGGAATCCTTTTAAAAATTCCATATCCTAATCCAGGTCATCACCAAAATGTAAGGTGATCATCCCTGGGCAAAGACAGACCTCTGGTAAAAAATTTCATAAGACTCCATCTACAACTTTTGCTGTAAAGTTGGCAACGAAAACATAACCTCCTTGGCGGAGGTAATAAATCCTCACCTCGCATCATAATGTGCTGGGTCACAATTAGAATCACAAAGAGGCATAGAGTCCCCAATGTGTCTGGGTACTGGAGAGGGAGGACTGGGCATGTTTGGCCTGTGAAGATGGGAAGAAATGTTATTGAATGTTGTTGCTGAAAAACCCACTCAATTTGATAATCTGCTTCGAGAAATTGGTGTTGTGTGCTCTGTGTGTGTGTGTGTGTGTGTGTGTGTGTGTGTGTGTGTGGGTGTGTGTGTGTGTATATCTTTTATCAGACTGAAATTAACCTCATCTCTCACCTTGGGTTATGATGTGCTGGTGAACTAGATAAGTACAGGGACGAAGGCGTTGATTCTTCAGGCCTCAGAGATACACCACTGGGCACTGGAGATGGAGGACTCCGTCCATTTACACTATTGAGAAAAAAACAATTATATCTCACCAACAATTAAATTTACTGGACATCACGTTTTGTGCTATATATGACAAAATATTTATGGACTAAAATAACTATACAAAAATGAGAACTAAATTGACATTGAGAGTGGGCCTTGGCCATTCACCTTCCTATACAGTAGCAACACTGAAAATATATTAAACCTGGACCATAAATGCCGCATCCATACATTTGTTGTTAATTTGCCATTTTCACAATATGATCCAATGACGAGATCCAAGGGAAATACTTGAACCTAGTCTTTCACTGCACATAATTTCTTGTACAGAATGCACAACTTAACAGTCATTAATTCCACCCTACAAGTGATTCTGCATGGTTGGGTGTGACACCCACGATGCACCCACATATCAGGTTGGGCTAGCAGGTTTGTCAGGGTTCACCCAAGCAAACAAAATCTCACCTCAGGTCATGGGATGCCATTTCACTACTGACATTCAAAGGCATAGACTTCTCAGTCTTCAGAGACTCAAGGCAGGGTGCAGGGGAGTCGGGCCTGTGAAGAGTGAGTGTTTTCTGTCTAAATTAATGTTACTCCTCATGATCAGACAGTGAGTGAGTGAACATGAGGCACTGAACCAAGAGGTTCAATTAGTTTTAAACTCACCTTCTTCGACAGTGTGTCGTTGACATGGGTTCATCGAAGTCTGTACCATTCATGGTCCCACTGCTGTGTGCTGTCTTTGTCTACACAGAAGAATTTTGTTAATTCCAGTTCATTCTGGTTATGTTGTGATTCTCCCTTACCCAACTACCTGAACAAGTTCTGTCACTTCAGATAAATCTATGTGATGGAAAAAGATCCCACCATCACCTGCATATCATTTTCTTTCTGGCGTGACTTGACATGGAGGAAATACATATTTGATTTAATTTACTAAAAATGACGTAACAATGGTATTTTGAAGTCAGACAGGATTAACTGCTCCAAATTCATACTCTGATCTCTTAAACAATCTTAGAGGGTTTCAAAGTGCATGAAGTGTGTTTTTTATGTAACTTCTTTTAAGTAACTGTGGAATTTGAGTATTCAATTTTCTGGAGAACTAATTTGAACTATTTCATCTCAAAGTGCAATATACTTTCACATTTTCTTACTCCATGTATTCCATTTTCTTATATGACCTTAAATTACTCATGTAAAACAAACAAAAATAAAATGCACATATTGAAGTACAAATGACACTGCACATACTGTACATTGAAGTTGTATTGACTTGCATGAACCTAGTTATTCACCATAAAAACAGTGCAACAGGTTATACAACTATATAGACCATACCATGTTTCATGTTAATGTCAATAACAGTACACCATTTTCAACACAATGATACAGGTATTAATAAAATCCAACATAATCAATAGCTGTACTGTACTCCTATACTGAAGTCAGAACTACAACTACAGTTTCTCTTATGGGTTAAAATTATATTTGGATAATAATTCACTTCATAATATTAAAAAAATAATAATAATAACTTACATTATATTTCCACTATCATTAGCTTGTTTTACTGACATTCACTTCCTTGAAGCTCAAATGCTCTCTGCTGACAATGTTCTGAACTGGACAGACTTGTTCAGTTAAGTACTCATCATTAACTCTTTCCTCCCCTCATGTATTTCCTTCTGCAGCATGAACACATTGACCCGCAGACAGACAAGTCTCAAGGCAACCAAACACACACACACACACACACACACACACACACACACACACACACACACACACACACTCTTTTAGCATCATTAAACTTAATCTTTTCTGATTTCAATACTAAACAATAATAAACATGAAATAAAATGTCTTCAAGTATCTATTTTGTTGCACTGTTTTACCTTAGCCTATCAACAGAACTCAATGCCACCCATGATACAGGTATGTGACACATTTGAAACATGAAGTAGCTCCTGAGAAGGAAACAGAGAAAGAGAAATGCAGGAGATAAGGGATCCTGCCATCTTCAAGTACTATACAGTACAGTACATGCTATACTTGACAGCAATATACTGACTGGTCATTCCAGCTGACTGGTCATTCCAATTCACTCCTTGCACATCACAATTCTATAATGCTCTTAGATTTCTGGTTACCGTTGGCCACAATCACTGAGACAGAACACTAGTACTTACGTTAGCATTTTAGCAGCTAACGTAATTTCAAAATTAACTATTAAATGGTTACTGTTAAAGTTAGCGGACTTGTCAGCTGACATCCAAATGTAAGTTTGTGGGAGTTTTCTTTTATCCAATTGTTATGCAGCCAATGTAAGCAGAAATAAGTGAGCATCATTAAAAATGTTTATGTGCATAGCCTAATCGCAGGTATGCCAACACCCAGACTATATATCTGTTCAGGTGGCATTCCATACACCAGGACGTAGTTATGCCCCAGGTGATTGCTCGCAAATGTCAGTTTCCTACTGTCACTTTTATTGGCAACAGCAATCCCAACTCCCTGTCTATGCCATTTAGGTTCCTAGTAGCAGCGTCCAGACAGCACAACACCTGGCACATTTAAGTCTGTACCGGTACATATGTCACTATTCTGTCCCCCACAGAGAGAAAGAAAAATTTGTGTTTGAGTCCAATGTGAGCTCACAGGCATCTGCAGACAATAGGGAAAACATCATAATATGGGGAATTACAATTACAGCTCATGCAGGATGCTTGAAAAAGATAGCAAGAGATCGAAATGTTGCTCCCTTTCCTAAAAGTTGAGACACTTTAAGGCAGTGTGCAAATGTTTTTTTTTTCTCACTAGTATGTTCTTTTGATTTAGCACCTGCCAAAACACTTTTGGATGTGCACACACACAACACCTCACAGAATTCATTACTGTCAAATAGACAGACACGCTCACATACACATTGATGATGATTGATTTGAGTTAGTTTCCAAGTTTATTAAAGAGAACCTATGCAGGATCCGGTGGCGTCATCCAGTAAGCTAACTACCAAACAAAGCAGTTATTAAGCGTTTCTGCCAATAATCCTCCATTTAGAATTGCACAGTCAATGGTGATCGCCGCTAACAAAATGTATCGACAGTTGAATGCGCTGAGAAGTCACAAATCGCGTTGTAATTCAAACAGTAAACTCTGGCTAAGTCACGTGACCTAGCTTGCTTGCTAACCAAAACTTACGATAGCCGGGACGCGCTCCCTGATCTTGCATAGGCGGTATCTGCCTCTAGGAGGGTCGGACAATCTCGTGAAGGGGCTCGTTTTACTCCGGAACATGTCATTTATGAAGTCTAATGAGTTCTAGGCAATTTACATAAAGGTGTACAGGTAATGAATAGGAAACGTCGAAATTTTACCTAAATGTTGCATGTGGTGGCTTTAAGCCTTTTGCCACATTTGTTTGTTTGGTTTTGTTTGTTATACAGGACGGTACTGCATTTAGCTTATGTTTATCATTGCTTGTTCATGACCTTCACATTAAATACATTTCACAGTTTTAAGAATATAACATTTTTAAGAAATTGTATGTAAGTAAAAATTCACATTGTTAAACATACTCATCAAAGACTAGTGCTGATTAATGCAAATTCAGTAAATGAAATAGGAGAGGAGACATTTCCGAAAGATTTGTGTAAATTTTTGTAAACACAATGAAATAAGATCAACATGTAAATCATCAAAGCAGTTGTGCATATACAAAGCAAAATGGCTTTTATATTCCATAATATATCAGCATTATATATGTGCATGAATAGAAATGTGTGACTCTAGTTATCCTGGAGCATGAGGAGCTCATGTGATCTGGCACAGGGACACCGAAGAGTCATGATTCCATACCCAAAACCCTGGATAAAGGGGCTCAGTGAATGTGGAGTGAAACGTGTGCAGGTGGGTGAGTGTGTCAGAGGAGACGCTGTAGAAGGACAGAGTGCCAGCCGGCCAGTCCAGGTACACTCCTATTCTACTGGAGTCAGAGGAGGGGGCAGGAATGACAGTCCGTGCTTTGTTATGCCAGGCAGCATAACTGTCAGGAGAGCAATACAGTGTCCAAGACTTGCTATTGTATCCAAAGCGACTGTCCTCACCACATCCTTTCCTCATGATGCTTTCATAGGCCACAGCTATATGTGCAGGACCCACACTCCACTCAGCCTCCCAGTAGCAGCGTCCAGACAGACCCTCTCTACACAGCACCTGATACCACCTCTCAAATCTCGCTGGGTGGTCAGGATATGGCTGGGCCTCTCCCACACTAGTCAATTTTTTGTCAGAGAGAAAGAGATTTTTGTGCGCTGTGTTTGGGTCCAGTGTGATCTCACAGGGGTCTGGAAAGAAAAGGAAATGGGAAGAATATGGAGACCATATAAACAGCTTATGATTGATTTAGATTCTTTTGTTCTAAGCCTAAGGAGTGACCAAGTAACTTCACCCACGTCGGATGATATGTAACACAGCACACATTCAGAATTGCTTCAGAACGCCAAAATATTTGGCTTGTGATTGGATACACCACTTGTCTGCCGTCTAAAACTACTTCAACCAATTTTATCGAAACCAACTGATGATGCTGGTTAAGACCGACACAGAGAAAACCTTAAACCACTGATCTGACAGAAACCAAAATAGAATAGCAGTCCCTCATTTATCCCTACCAACATTCTTTTTCAACCTTTCAAGTTTACAGTATCACCATACAATGAGACACTAGCACTTACATTTTTGCACACCCGGCCTGAATCTGATGTTGGAACAGTGGTCTGTCCTAAAAGAGAGAGAAGAGAGAGAAAGAGATGACGGTTAAATAAACACTTATAAGCTGTCATGGAACACTGTAGATGTAATAATAAAAAAAAAGACTTGTACTTAAGTATATCCAGTTTACAGTGACAATTCTCCAGTCTAGCACACAACAACTTCAGCCCGGATTCTCCTGGATAATTGTAACTCAAATCCAGCTCTTTTAGATAGGAGGGGTTTGAAGTCAGAGCTGAGGCCAGAAATCCACATCCTTTCTCTGAGATGAGACAACCAGACAGCCTGACACAGTGAAAAGAAAAAGGTATGTTGCATAATGCAAAAACTCTCACATTTAAAGACATTTCTGACTTAACGGGAAATTTAAGTTGATAAGTTAAATGAGACATTGGATGAAGTAATCTAATGTTTAGACTAAGGTTTAAATGGGTCTTTGGTATTTTTTGCCCTCAACGGTGCCTTCCAGGCAGTGCTGCCTTCAAGGCACTACTCCACTCAGTTTAGGGTTAGGATGAGGGTTGAGGGGGTTAGGGTTAGTAATAGGGTAAAGGTAGTGCCATGGACGTCACTAGGATCCATAGTCAAGGGGGGCTCAGCCCCAGAGGGGTAATATGTAGATGCGCGCGCTTTGCGCGCGCGGAAAATTTTTAATAAATAAATTATATTATAGGCCTACAGTGTATATGTGTGTATATTGCCAACTATTTATTACTTGAAGGACATTTATCAGAATATCTCATATCTTAGGCTATTTTTATTAACAAAATTAGTCTAAATCAATTCATCAGACTGGTTTGTGAAGAGAGATGTTTGCAAATATCTCCATCAATGACTGTGGTGTAAATGAACTAGGCTCTTCTATATAGCTGCATTTATTTCGGTCTAATGCACTGAGCAAGATACAACAATGGTAACAACTAGATTAGTTCAAATCCTAGGGACATCTGATGATGCAGTCAAATATGAAAGTTTCTCAAACATTTATTCTGCAAAATGAGCATACAATAGCAACTACAATATTATGCTAGGCTATAGCAAATTAATATGTCCATCAATGCATGTAGGACAAACTAATATGGCATAGACTACAGGCTAATGTATATTTCATAGTTCAGTCTTTTGGAGAATATGTTGCCTAGAAATTTGCTGGATCAGACTATAGCCTACCAAACTTCAGATTTAAGACTATTTTTCCTGCTCAATTTGAAGCATATTCGTTACAACAAGAAAAAAATGCTCTCAGTGGATGCAGGCAGAGCTGGAGAATTTACTGAGAAATTTCACATGTACTTAAAGTGGACTTTCTCGTGGACCGTTTATCATAGCAATTAGTGACTAGTACCATTGGAAAGCCTGGAGCCTACTGAATCCGATGGTGTCCGGAGATCGCGTATTTGACGTTAACTCCGCGAGTAATATAACCGCTAAGAATGGATGTAATTTACATACAATGAAAATAATCTGCCCAGCCTTAGGGGGGCTTGGGGGAAATTTAGGGAGGCTTGAGCCCCCCCAAAATGGACCTAACAACGTCCATGGGTAGTGCCTTTTAGGCTGTGCTGCCTGGAAGGTGCCATTGGGGGCAAAAAACACCATTGAGCGTTTAAATGCCCCATTTTGACTAAATGGCGCCCTCTTTGGCAAACACAACTGAACTACAATTAAAATGTGACAAGGCACCACAAGTAGATTTTCCCATTGTTAGTGTCTATTTCTACATAAAATATTTACATATGAAGGAGGACGCAACCGTGTTTGACATTCATGACAACTATGTGGCCATGCACAATCTCTCCTAATTCAAGATAAAAAATATATCATTTCTATGTTCCCCATGAGATACATATACATAAACATTTTGCATGTAATAAATATGTATAAATAGGTAATAAATATAATTTCATTGAAATAACAAAGACCTTGATATCTGCAGTTTACACTCAATGTTGGCCAGTCCCTTAGATAGAAGCTCAACTCCAGAATCCCCAATATCATTGTGACTTAGGTCCAGCGATATCAGGGAGTTTGGTGACTGTAGGACAGTAGCCAAATTCTTGCAGGACAGGTCACCAAGTTTACAGTCAGAAAGTCTGGAACACAGTATGTGAGAAAGTAAATTTGAGCTTTGTTTAGAGTGAAATTCTGAAATACTTCCAACCCTAGTTCTGTTGGTCATATTCACCAAGTCTTCTGTAACAAATGTCTGACAACATACTCAACAGCAAACAGTTAACACTAAATGAATAGGACCTGAAGCTTACTTTCTTTTTGCATAGACCTGTGCTAGCTTAAATCTCAAATCAATAAAGTGTATGAATAAAGGGTGTAAGGTAGTCTGACATACCTCAAGTTTTGGAGTTTACTATGTGGACTAGTTAGCCCTGCAGTAAGAATCTGAACTCCAGAGTCTCCCAGAGGATTGCAACTGAGATCCAGGTGTATCAAGGAGTTACGTGATTGCAGACATCTCTTCACTGTTGCACAGGACATCTTGTTGAGTTTACATCTATCTAGTCTGGTGAAGAACAAGATGGAAGAACAGATGGATTATAAAATCTGACACCAAAACAATAATTGCATATTTTAGGGTGTAGCAAATCTTAAACTAGATGCAACTTTTGGCTGTGCATTAGTGCAGTATATCACTACACAGACAAGGTCAGATTTGATATGTAAAATTTGTTTGAAATGAAAAAAAGTGACTCACTTTGCCTTTCTGAAGCATTGCATAGCTGGAATTAGTCTCCTGCGTCCCTCATCTGATGTATTGTATTTCTTTGGGTCTAACTCATCCAGCAAATCCTCAGACTTCAAAAGTATGTGGGCCAGTGCTGAACAGTGAGCAGGAGTCAATCTATCTTTGAAGCCTTTGGGTGATTTCAGGTACTCTTGAATTTCCTCATATATGGAATGATCGTGTACTTCAGATAAACACTGTAAGAGACTTATGTATCTTTCAGGAGTGATGTCCTCTTCTCTGTTGAGCTTCTTAATGTATTCACATGTTTTCCTAATGTGATCAGAATTGCTGTTGATATGTTTTACAAGGCCTTTCAAAAGTTTCTGATTGCTCTCCAGTGAGATGCCCATAAGGAAGCAAAGAAACAGATCCAAGTGCCCGTTCTTACTTTCATAAACTTTCTTTACAACATGTTCCAGTGCCTCTGTTAAACAGAAAAATGACCCCATAGTCTTCATCCGACTGCTGTAACAGACAAACACATGAAGTGCTGCTAAAAACTCTTGGATGCTCAGATGCACAAAGCAGTATACTTTCCTCTGATGAAGCACAGATTCTTCCTTAAAGATGTCAGTGCATATGCTAAAATCAATTGATTCTTCTTTGAGATCGATGTTACATTCCTTCAAGTCATCTTCATAAAACAAGACATTTCCATTCTCTACATTCTTGAAAGCCAATTTTGCGAGCTTCAGTATAATTTCTCTCTGTGATTCCAGAAGTTGCTCCTTATTTGTCTGATTTTTCCTTGCAGTGAGGATATGCAAGAAGTGTATAAACATCTCCGTCAGAGTTTTGGGGATTTCCTGGCTGTTGTCCTGTCCCACCATCTGCTGAAGTACAGTTGCTGTAATCCAACAGAAGACTGGGATGTGACACATGGTATGGAGACTCCTGGATGCTTTAATGTGTGAGATTATTTTGTTGACCTGACTCCCATCACTGATTCTTTTTTTTAAGTACTCTTCCTTTTGTGAGTCATTAAATCCTCGCACTTCAGTCACCTGGTCAAGATACTGAGAAGGAATCTGCTGGTCGTGAGGTTATCCAGATGAGAGCAGAGGGAAGCAGAGCTCCCTTGATGAGGCTTGTAATAAGAACACTTACTGATGATCCTTGCTTTTCATCAGATATTTCTTTGTTTTGTTGAAAATTCAGAGATAATCTACTTTCATCCAGACCATCAAAGATAAACACCACCCGACAATTTTTTAATTCTTCACCAGTATTCAGCTCCTTCAACTCTGGATAGAAGTCACAAAGTAGCCGTTGGAGACTATACTGATCCTCTTTGACCAAATTGAGCTCACGGAAAGAGAGTGGAAAAATAAAATGCACATCCTGATTGGCTATCCCACCTATCCAGTCAAGAATGAACCTTTGCACCGAGACTGTTTTTCCAATACCAGCAACACCTTTGGTCATCACAGTTCTAAATTCTGTGTTCTGTCCAAGTGATGGCCTGAATATATAATTTACATTGATTAATCTCTGTACGGGGGTTTGATCTCTGGATGCCAACTCAATTTGCCAGATGTCATGTTCCTTATTCACTTCTTCATTCGCTTCTTCTGAGATATAGAGCTCCGAGTTAATGGTACTAAGGTCAGCTCCTGATTTGTTGATGTCTTCAGATATGTTCCCAAACCTCCTCTTCAGACTGGCTTTATGTTTGCCTATAACTCCCCACATGGCTTTAACTGTTTGTCAAGAGTAAAAAGGACATATTGACCACACTTTGAATCTCAAAGGAACAATTTATTAAGCAACAGTGGTGGTTCTAGAATTCCAGTTTTTTTCCTCTGAGATGATTCTGTGCCATGTCTAAATCACATACTCTCTCTCTCTCTCTCTCTCTCTCTCTCTCTCTCTCTCTCTCTCTCTCTCTCTCTCACACACACACACACACACATGCTCACACACTCACTCACAAAAGCATGAAACAAACCCCTTGTCAATTTAATTTGGGAGACTCAGATTAAGCCCAAATTCCCCCTGCTGGTTGAACCTGCCAGCAATATTGGAATTAGCTGTTGATACAGTATAATTGTTATTGTTTATTATTACTCCTAGTGTAATGGCCTAGTTCATGTTAACCCTTGGATGAGTTCCCCCTTTCTCAGACACATTCATCACAACATATAGTACATTTACATACTGTAACATAAACAAGTCTGCAAAGAAGAATTTTCTCAGTTTTATTGGTTCTAAAATACAGTTGCTAGGGACTGTTGCTACTGTTTTGTGAAATGGAATGTGTGCTCATGTGTATGTTCTGAGTTGTCTATAGCTACAGCTCAGATGTAGCTTTTGTGTGAGCTGTTGAAGTCATATTTTACTGACTGTTAAACTGGAAAGTTAAGTCTCATATTGTGAAACAAGTAATCCTGCTCTGGGCTAGATTTATCACAGTACTAACACATACCTGAAAAACTAGAATACCCTACACTGCACCTCCTGCAGTCCTTGTTGATCTAACCCGGCATGAATTCTGATGGAAAACCTTGGTGTTTATAATATTTCTACACAAATCTCATTGATTTCTTCAGGCATTACCATTTTCTTTTACAAATTGATTTGGCCTATTTAGATTTCATTTGTCATTTCATTAATTGTAAGTGACTGAATGGGGTCATGAAACTACTTTTTGTAGCAGATTCTAGGTTGACTAATAACAAACAACAATTTAAAGCATGTGGTTTTTCGCCTTTAGGAAAGTCTGCCCATAATCATAGAAAATGGAAATACAACTCAAATAAGCTCTTGGGAAGGCACACTACATTAAGTAATAAAATACTGCAAATAACTTACTCACAACGTGGTTGTTTTGTCATTGCTTTACCGGAATCAATTGCCTTGAATCTTGAATGGCTCCTTGTCGCGGACTGACCAGACTTGCTCATTCACAGTTTCAGCTGTGCTGATATGATCAAAACAACACCACATACCATGAATACTTAACCCTTTCTTCTCCTCACCTCTTTCCACTCTTTTTGAAAACATTCTTACACATGTCAAAGATGGGTGTTGTATGTCAACATGGCTGTTGATTTTGTTGTACAGAACATGCCCAGGTATATAGTTGAAACCATATGTTTACTTACACCTCAAAGAGAGACATTTTTAACTGTTTAACAATGAATCAGATCAAGCTTTGTCATCTGCAAAATGGACTATTTGGTGGCAGCACTGTGTCTTTGCTACAGGAGGACTGGGGAACTTCACAAAACAGATTGCATCAGGAAACAAGAAAATGTTGTGGATAAATTGAAGGAGGCCTGAAAAAGAGCTGACCCAGTTACACCAGTTCTTTCAGAGGAATGGGACAAAATGTCTATTGTCTATATATAAGCTAGTGTGACAAGCCTGTGGAAGGATACCCCAAACATTTGGGCCAAATAAAATTGTTTCAAGGTCATTCTATCATTATTATATAATCATTTTTTATTCTGACATTTAGTATTTTTTAAATACTGCTTGAACTGAAACAGACAAAGCTCTCCATGAGTCAGAGTTCAACAGTAAAGAAAAAAAAGTGTCTCAGACGTGAACATATGGTTTCAAATGTATACCAATATATGTAATATATGTATTTATGCACAGTATGTTACATCAATATCCCACTGTTGACAATACTGCTACAGAAGCATTGCATTTTTTTATTATAGGATATAAGTTATTCTGGAAAAAAGGACAAAACTGGGGTGTTATGTGCATCACAGATTTAGTTTTATAGCTCACAATACCATATATTGCATGTTGAACAAAAGCCACATTCTGCACACTTTTCACAACTTCTGCACACTTTTCACAACAATGTTATCCATGTATGACACATCATCCACATACACTGAAACGTCATCCAGATATATAATGCCATTATTCAAATATAGCACACCATTATTGACACTTTATCACTATTTTTGTGTTGATGTAGCACAACCTCATGTGATCTGACACAGGGACACAGAGGAATCAAAATCCCATAGCCAAAAAGCTGGATAGAGGGGCTCTGTAAATGTGGAGTGGAAGGTGTGCAGGTGTATGAGTGTGTCAGAGGAGACACTGTAGAAGGCCAGAGTGCCGGCCAGCCAGTCCAGGTACACTCCTACTCTTCTAGAGCCAGAGAAGGGGACAGCTATTTTAAAGCATTCTTTATTGTGCCAGGCAGCATAACCCTGCAGAGAGCAGTACAGAGTCCATGAATTCTCATTGTATCCAAACCGACCATCATCATTTCCCCCTTTCCTTGCAGTGCTTTTATATGCTGCTATTATTTGAGCCGAACCTCCACTCCACTCAGCCTCCCAGTAGCACCGTTCAGAAAAACTTTGTTTACACAACACCTGAGGCCACCTGTCAAACCTATCTGGGTGGTCCTTATGTGGTTGCTCATCTTTTTCATATGTAATTTTCCTGTTATCCTCAGAGAGAGATAGGCTTCTGTGAGCTGTGTTTGGGTCCAGTGTGAGCTCACAAGGATCTGCAAACAAACAGAAAGAACTTACTCATAAAAATACAGGGATAATGGATTGACTTTCACACTCGCATGCACACACCCAAACACAAAAACCTAGTTCCACATGAAGGTTAGTTTCTTTCATGAATTCATGAATACTTACATTTTTGCACACCTGGTCTCATTCTGATTTCTGAACAGTGATCCATACTGAAACAAACAAAAATACAGAAGCAGAGAGGGAGGGAGGGAGAGAGAAATTCAAATTTAGAGGCTACCTTTAAATCTACATTATTTATCAACAGCACATGTAAATTTCCATATGTGGCAACTACAAATAACAGACAACCAGTTGTGTGTCAGGGAGAGCAATAACACAGTAACAATCAATCAATCAATCAATCAATCAATCTGTCAATCCAGCTACAGTATATGAGTGTACCTTACCCCTCACTGATCTAGGTAAGTGTGCTGTGTGTGTCTCACACCAATGCATGATTTAGATAAATGCAAATAATGATTTCCTTCATGGGTTCAAAAGAGTATACTTATACATACCCTAGTCTGTCCAGTTTGCTGTCAGGATCCTCCAGTCTGGCATGTAACAGCTTTGATCCTGATTGTCCAGGATGGTTGTAGTTCAGCTCTAGCTCTTTTAGATGTGAGGGGTTTGAAGTCAGAGCTAAAGCCAGAAATCTACAGCCTTCCTCTGAGATGAGACAACCAGATAACCTGAACGATTGTCAGAGAGACAGCATGGTATTCTTCAAGCACAGATGAGTTAATAAAAAAAGTATGTATAATACATGGAATAAAAAAGACTAAAATTAAAAAATATATGGATTTCTGTCCACACCAATGAGTATCAACGACTACTTTACTTTATCATAATAATGTGATATTGTCATCTGTGGAGGTTCACGAACAGGCAGGGATTATACTATAACACCAACCTTAATATCTGCACTTTACAGTAAGCATTGGCCAGTCCCTCAGAGAGAAGAAGAACTCCAGAATCACCCAGGTCATTGTGACTCAAGTCCAGCTCTATCAGGGAGTTGGGAGACTGTAGGACAGCAGCTACCATCTTGCAGGATTCACCGTTGAATTTGCAGTCACTCAGCCTGTCATCATATAATAAATAAAGTAATCAGGAAATAAAGTAGTTTGTAAAAAAATAAGTTAAAGAAACTATTTTCTCTTAAAGGTGCTATGTGGAATTCCTGTCAAAAAATCATATACCATACTCCACACTCAAGGGGGTGGTGTTCAGCATAAACCAGAGCCATAGCCTGTAGAGTTTGAGGCTCTTCACAAAGTATTTTTTCTACCCTATCCAAAAATTAAAAGCTTCTGTAATACAGACTAACGTTAACCATAATTTACAAAGATGGGTAACATGCAACTACATCAAGAAGCTTGATTTCTGCAAGAGCCCATGAAAATAATCGCCTTTAGCGAAAAGCGCGGCTGTAATACAGACTAACGTTAACTAAGTTTAACATATTGACAGGGGACAATGCATCGGCAACACCGAAACGAAGGCTTCTCCTTTGGAAGAGCCTAACGTTAGTGCGTGATAAGAGTTATCGTTTGACTCGGGACATGCAGGTCAGCAGTAAGCACCCTGCCCGCTTCATACACACCATTCCAAGAATGATGAGCGATGCACATGTGTTTTCCTTTACTAAAGAATTTGTGATCGAGATATTCCTTACCTACACCTCGATTAAATCAATTGAATGTCCACTATTATTTAGGTGTGCAAATTAATGTTACCAGAGTTGGTCGATATTTTAGATCATATTGATATTTGAGCCAACTAACGTTAACGTTAGCTAGTTGGCCGCCACTGCACCCACTGACACATTTGGCTCGGGCTACTAACATTAACAGCTTGATTGCTTTTGACAGGGTCTACTTTACGTTTACAGATCAATTTCGTTAACACAAGCCCCTGTGTTAGCAAACATCAGCTTGGCATACCGCTACATTTAACCATAGGACGTATAGTTGTAACGTTATGGGCTCTGCTATCTATCTAACATAACTTTTGACATGGGCAGTGGTAGCCTAATGTTAGTCTTTTTACCTGTCCAGACGAAACATTGCAGTTCCACCATCAATCTTCCTTTAGCCTACTTGCTCCAGCTGCCATGAATGGTTTTCAAACTATGTTGATGGTTTAATTCCAGTTTAATCGGTTCTTATCTTCACTTTTCAATGAGTGTGTTCCTGGCTCCCATAACTTGTGGTGGTGGTGGGGTTGACGTTAGTTTCAGCTAATCCAGTAACGTTACAGCTCAATCCTTGTACGCTCCTTCTACTACTTGATGGAAACGTGGGACTTTGTATCTTCCCTAGAATTGACAGCTACTCCAGAAAATGTGTAATAGCCATAAACATGTACATTAACAGGGCATAAATGGACTCTGACTTCAACTACAAGCCAAGTGCTACTAAATCACAGGCGATTTCTTCGTCAACAATCGGAGGTTTGCGAGCTGTGACAGGCCTGTTAGTCGCTAGCGATTACTAGTGGCAAAATTGGTATTACAATACAAATAAATAGGCATCAGGGCCGGGGCTAATTTTTAGCATACTAATTTGGGTTGATATCTCAGCAGCTGAGTACATGGTCGTATTTTTTGTGTGATGACTGCATTTGTTTCTTCACATTCTCCTGTTGCATTTTGTTTATTTTTTCATATTTCAAACTTCAATTCTTACACAATACACCTTTAAATTGCATAACAGTATGTTGTGTTTACAGATTAACTAGTGTGATGAACGTCAGGGACTAAACACCAAAGCCAAAATTACATGAGGCTAAAGTAACACATTAAGCCAGCTGGGGCGCTTCAATATAAAGATATATCAACCTCAAGATTTGTAGTTTACAGTGGAGATTTGCTAGTCCTGCATTAAGAATCAGAACGCCAGAATCTCCCAGCGGATTGCGACTGAGATCCAGGTGTATCAAGGAATTAGGAGACAGCAGAGATCTCTTCACTGTTTCACAGGATGTCTGGTTGAGTTTACAATTATCAAGTCTGCAATACACAAAGGCACATTTGCAAAACAAGTAAGAATGCCTCAGTCTTCTGAGTTTCAGCCATTAAAAAGAATGCATAAGATTAATTTTACCCAATGTTAACACATTTACACAACACATTTACATGACAACATTCCAGGTGTGTGTTTCATTGTGTAAACCCATTACATAACAATCCACAGCTATCTGGGAAGTACTGATGCGCGGGCCGGCCCGAGCCCGGCGGGACCCTCGGGCCAGCCCGCGGGCCGGGTTGGGTCGGGCCATTAGTTTCATAAGAATCCACGGGTTGCGGTCGGGTCGGGTCAGATCACAGACAGTCATAATTACAACGTTAAAATCACACGCACATCCGAGACAGCAGAATGCCTGCACCTGTGTGTTTGCTCTCTCTCTCTCTGCGCACAGCACCAATGCTGAAGGCAACCGAATGCAAGCAAACAGGCAGCTACATGTGAAGCGCTCTCTCGCGCTCTATCTCTCTCTCTCTCCACGACAGCAAACCTAAAAAGAACCAACTTAGCGTGCTAACGGACTAGTTCAAGTGAATAGCAAGTAACATAGCAACAGTATGCTAACTAGAAGCAAACCGTTTTAGACTTCGCTTAAACGTAATATTTTGCACTAGCCTTCGTTTATTTTTGGTCTGTCAACTTAAACTAATCTCGGCAACATTGTCCAGCTTGTTGTCATTCAATGAAACACCACTTCTCAATTTAAAAAATTACGTTAGCTAGCTCGCTAGCGTTAGCTCGCTAACAATTTGTAGTAAAATGCAGCTGCCTAACCTGAATTAAACTTCTGCTACAAATACGAACTATAACAACTTACATTACTTGGCTTGAAATGATGATAGGCAGTTGTAGAATATGATAAATACATCCAAAAAATCCTCAATGACTCCAAAAAGACATTATGACCAGTTTATTGACAGTGTCCCACCCACACATATCTCATTCACTTCACCATCACGGAGCCCGACCCCAGTTTGCATAAAGGGGGCTGCCTCCCTTGCCAAAGTATTTGTTTCTTTCAATTTTGCAAATCGTGGATGATCTCTCTGTAAAAGTTTGAGATGTTCAGTAAATATCCAATACATCTAAACCGTTTGCTATTTGTCTAATTTTTTACATATTGCCAGGGCAGTTCCAAGCTAAGAACTATTTTGGGGGGCGGAAGGAACGGATAAAAATTGTCACGTAGCCTAACTAACTTTATTGATCCAAGAGGGAAGTTCGCTGCTGGCAGCCCATGACATTACCATCCCCTCGCGCGGCCGCAAACAAATAAATACTTATCTATTTATTTATTTTTTAAATTAAGCGGGTCGGGTTAAAAATCATTGCGTAATCTTTCGGGTCGGGGCGGGCTGGGTTGGCTGCGTGATGGGTCGGGTCGGGGCGGGTCGTAAAAATCATCGGCCCGCGCATCACTACTGGGAAGCAATACTATCCTTCTTGAGCAGGGTGAGATTATGTACATTTAAACAAAGACTCACTGTGCGAGTTAAGGTTAATGTACAGGTGTGTACTCATAAAAATCATGTTTCTGTCTGACACTCACTTAGCAACCTTAAAGTTCCTCACAGCTGGGATCAGTCTCCTGCGTCCCTCATCTGATGTGTTGTATTTCTTCAGGTCAAACTCATCCGGCACCTCCTCAGACATCAATAGCATGTGGGCCAGTGCTGAACAGTGAGCAGGAGACAGTTTGTTTTGGATGCCTTGTGGTGATTTCAGGTACTGCTGAATTTCTTCATGCATAGAAGTATCATTCATTTCAGATAAGCAATACAAAAGGCAGATGCATCTTTCCGGGGAGAGATTGTCCTTGTTCAGCTTCTTAATGTACTGACACACTTCACTGAGGCTCTCTGAAGTGCTGTGTGTGTGACTCAGCACACCTTTCAAAAGTCTCTGATTTCTCTCCAGACAGATCCCCATGAGGAAGCGAAGGAAAAGGTCAAAGTGTCCAGTTTTGCTCTCCAGAACTTTGGTTACTGCAAACTTAAGTGACTTCTCCAAGCAGAAGAAAGTTTCAATGGTCTCCATCTGATTGGTGTAGGAGACAAATATATGAAGTGCAGCCAGAAACTCTTGAATACTCAGATGCACAAAGCAGTAAACCTTTTTCTGACAAAACATTAATTCTTCTTTGAAGATTTCTGTGCAGATGCCAGAGTGCACACACACTTTCCTAACATCAATGCCACATTCTAACAGGTCTTCCTCATAAAATATCAGTTTGCCATTCTCTAGGTTTATGAAAGCTAGTTCTGCCAGCCTCAGTATAAAATCTCTTTGTGATTCCAGGAGCTGATGTTTATCCATCACTAATCCAGTTTCATATTTCTGACTTTTTCTGGCTGTCTGGATGAGCAAAAAGTGAACAAACATCTCAGTCAGAGTTTTGGGGATTTCCTGACAGTTTTCCTCTTTCAACATCTCTTGAAGAACAGTAGCTGAAATCCAACAGAAGACTGGAATGTGACACATGATGTGGAGACTCCTGGATGTCTTAATGTGTGTGATGATTCTGTTGGCAAGACTTTCATCAATGACATTCTTTTTGAAGTATTCTTCCTTCTTTGAGTCACTGAAACCTCGGATTTCTGTAACTTGGTTAATATACTGTGCAGGAATTTGACCGGCTGCAGCTGGTCGTGTGGTTATCCAGATGAATGCAGAAGGAAGTAGGCTTCCCTGAATGAGACTTGTCAACAAGGTATCCACTGTTGATGATTGCTTAATATCAGATACAATAGCATTAGCATGGAAATTCAGTGAATGTCGACTCTCATCCAAGCCATCAAAGATGAATACAACCCTACAGTCTTGGTATTCTTCACCACCATTTAACTCTGTCAGCTCAGGATAGAGGTCAAGCAGGAGTCTGTGAAAACTATACTGATTGTTTTTGACCAAATTTAATTCACGAAAAGAAAGGGGAAACATGAAGTCTACATCCTGATTGGCTAGTCCATCTGTCCAGTCAAGAATGAACTTTTGCACAGAGACTGTTTTGCCAATTCCAGCAACACCTTTCGTCATAACAGTTCTGATTTTCTTCTCCTGTGCTGGTGAAGGCTTGAAAATGTCATTGCAGTTAATTGGCCTGTCCTCTGTGATTTGTACTCTGTATGCTGACTCTATCTGCCAAATTTCATGTTCCTTATTCACTCCCTCACTCTCTCCTTCTGTGATGTAGAGTTCTGTGTAAATGTTATTGAGGAGTGTCTCAGCTCCTGGTTTGATGATGCCTTCAGATATGTTCTCAAACCTTTTCTTGAGATTGGCCTTATGATTCACCAGAATTCTCTGCAGGACTTCATCCTCTATATTACTTGTCTGTGGTCTGGCAACACACATATAGTAAAAAGGATTAAACTCTGGTGAAGAATCTCTCTCTCTCTCTCTCTCTCTCTCTCTCTCTCTCTCTCTCTCTCTCACTCACACACACACACACACACACACATGCACTCACTCACTCACTCACCTTTGACCTGATGGATCAGTTTTTAGATTGGGAGTACAATTCTTGGATTTATCCATCTTCAAAGACATACCAGTCAGCACAGGAGATGAAGGTATGTGTGGCTGTGATCTAGAGCACACATAGAACAGAATATTATATATTCTGCATGAATTGAACAATTACAGTAGCCTAGAACTCTAGACATACCCCTAGCGGTAGCAAATTTGAATTTGCACAGCGGATACGTCTAGAGGCCACTGATAGAAACCCGTTGTATCCTGACTCTGGCGGCGGATAACCAATCACAGCGCGGTATGTGTACAGGAAATCGTAAGGCGGGCTTTGCACGATGACGACAGTCCTGCTCAAACCAGAGCCGTATATAGAGAATCGTCTTTGGCTTTAGTTTTGGACGAATTGCACTTGTCATTTTCTTTGAAAGTGAAACAAGAAAGTGCACTGAAGTCTTTCATTCTGAAAAAAAAGATGTCTTTGCCGTGTTACCGACGGGCTACGGGAAAAGTTTGATATACCAGCTGGTACCACTGGCCGGAACGCTAGCCTATTCCAAGCCATTTGAAAGGCAACGCAATCACCCGCCCCTCCATTGAGGCACAGTCTATCAGTGGTCTTCAGACTATACATTCTTATGATATAGTCTGGCGTGTCAGGCTACAATTACAGCACATGGAGGTCCAATATAGTAGAGAGAACAGAGAGAAATAGAGAGATTAAGAGATCATCTAAGTGTGTTCCATATTCTCTCTCTCTATTTCTCTCTCCTACTCACGTAAGACCTGATGGTCTTGGTTCATTGCTGAAATTGGGTGGGTAATCTATGGATCCATCCCTCTTCATGGACACACAGCTGGGCACTGGAAATGGCAGTATGTGTGTCTGTGGTCTAGAACACATGTACAGTAATAGATTGGCTTAAATGAAGAAATTCTCTCTCTCTCTCTCTCTCTCTCTCTCTCTCTCTCTCTCTCTCTCTCTCTCTACTCACATTGGACCTGATGGTCTTGGTTCATTGCTGAAATTGGGAGGGTAATCTATGGATCCATCACTCTTCATGGACACGCAGCTGGGCACTGGAGATAAAGATCTGTGTTTCTGTAATCTAGAAAATCCACAGATACAAAATAGCATTACAAACTCTACAGAACCATGTCCCTTATTGGACAACTCTAAGAGAGAGGTAGTTACACCTCTCCCAGTGCAAAGTCAGGAGTCAGTGCAAAAGTTTGTGTTCTTTCTCTGTTCTCTGTATTGGTCTGAGTGCATGACTTCTCTCAGGTATTTAGTTTGTATGTCTGCAATTTAGAAACACAGCACAGGAGATGCTGGTCTGTGTGTTTTTATTGGACAACTAAATGAGAGTAAATTGCACCAGTGAGTCAGTGCACCAGTGAGTCAGTGCACAAAGCCATTTTTATGTGTGTTTGTGTGCATGTATGTATGTGTGCGCCTGTGCCCTCTTGTGTCTAGTCTGTGTAGTGTGACTAGACATCAGCATATATTATTCACTTCTTCACTCACCCTGTATCAGCATCTGATTTTGAGCCATGATCTTCCCGGGCCTTGTACTTCTTCCCAGTGCCATAGCTGGGTATATCATCCTCTGGTCTGAACGTCTCACTGTGACCTGCAGCTTCTTCTCTGTCCTGAGAGTCACTCATCATTACAGTGGTGGGAGTGTATCTCCCTGAACTTAAACTGCAGAAATATACATGCTGTCAGTGTCTCAGTAAAACACTAGACATAATACAATAGAATTTACAAAACCGGACACTGATTCTAAGATTCTATTGGCATGGAAACTTCATTAGATTATATTACAGGTTACATGGGCAGTACTGTAGCCTATTTGTTTGCTATGTGTTAACATTTACATGATGTACTATGTAGCTTGTTTGCATTTAAATGACTGTAACTCATTTCCATTTGTTTACATTAAGGTGACCAGACAGTCCCTGCAAAATACAAGAGTACAAGAGTCCTTAATATTTGAAAGCTTAAAAATTAGTCATTTTACAATTATAACAGTCCCTTGTTCTCAAGGGAAATTAAGCAGAATGTCCCAAGTTTCATCTCACAAGTCGTGGTTACCTTGGTTTACATCAAAGTACAGTTTAATGTCAATGTGTTAAAGGTGCCCCGCCACACAAAACCGTTTTTACCTGTTGCTTTTGGTATAGAATAGGTCTATATGACCTCGAGTTACACCGTGCATGTGAAAATGTAATACTGTCTTCGCTATCGGCAATAGCCCATTAAAAGAAATAGCGGAGAAATTAGGTCAATTTGAATCCATGGTCTGTGCTACGTAGTATAGACAACGTTACAGCCATTGGCTGACTGAGGAGAATTATCGCCCAATCCATGCTCTCCTGTATTTGACTAAAGCCCGCCCCTTGAAATACTCGCGAAAAAGAAGGAATATCCATGAAATGGTAACAGGCAACTATTTTTAGTTTTAACTGAATATCAAGACGTTAGTGAGTTTAGCTTTGGCTATGAGTTTAGCAAACTGTTAACTCATCTACCTGCTAGTCCATCATTTATTCAGTGTCCTGTATATTTTGAGAAGAACTTGTCAACTTGGCGAATTCAACAGTCTTGGTAAGTGTAACGTTAATCTGACTGGATAGGCAAACAGTCGGCTACTCTTGCAATAAGTATCTGATTATGTTGGCTACTGTGACATCCTGACTATGTAGTAAGCTTACCTTTGCAAAGTGGCCGTTTACAATCTGCAAGCTAGGTTGGTGCAGATATCCTCTTTCTCGGTTTCATGATAATATTCCAAGGTTTTTTTTTTCATACCTCGCAATTCGCAATTAAAACTAATGTAAATATTCAGCCCATGTGCTTTACAACGTCGAGCTTCAGCAGCAAATCAGAGCGCAGCCCATTATCACAGTGGAAAAAAAACCGGAAGAACCGCATGAAATTTTCGAAGGCTATTCCTACACTCTGCAAACGATCTAATTACGGTCTCCTTGGGCCGTTCTCAGTCCAAGTGAAGTCGCATACCCTATTTGTAGACCTCAAAGAACAATTTAAATACCCTGTAGTGGTGTGGCATGGCACCTTTAACACGTAAACAGATTTAATCTTATAACCTGATTACTTGGAGTTTATATAAACTCTAACCTGTTACCATGAGTTTACATCAATGTCACTGACTTAAACACATACACACACAAGTACATTCATCTCACATTCTTCTTAACACTCATCACATTTTTAATTTATTTCTTTTCTTGAGGAGCAAAAACACAAGAATTCTACTCTCCTATAGTCTATGACTATAATGAGATGTAATAAAGACTTTCTTGAATCTCGAATCTAAAGCAATAGGTTATCATGAGTTTACATGTAAAGAGATGAACTGTAACCTGTTGTCCTTATACTATCTCAAGAGATAACTTACTTTAAATTGCGTCCATGAGTTTCATGTGCTCGTTTCTCTGAAACACAATTGCCTCATATGCTCTCTTGACATAGAACTGGTCAGACGTGTCTAGTCTCTGGTGTTGAAGTACTGAAAAAATGTCAACAATGTGCCCCCATGGTTAAATATGAGCTAATCATGACTGTTTAACTCTTTCCTCCCCATTCCCCTTTGATGAGAAATTATCTTTGTCCACCCTTCCAACATAGCATATGAAAAATATACAATAAATCTGTAATACAGTATAATACTTTAACATCATGAATAAATAATAGTAATACTCAAACTACATGTTGTAGACTTTGGTATGCACTTATATAGGTGTGGATTAAAACACAGGCTAGATATGACTTGAGGCGCCATGTGTGGCAGCCTGCCATTGGTGAGTTAAAATATATACAGCTTTATTTTAAAGAACCTCAAGCATGTATCATCACGAATGTTCACCATGTGAGTCATTGCTACAGGTGGACATGGTGTCTCTATGGACTGGTAGAAGAGCAACTTTTCCTTGGTTAGAAAATACTTGCTAATTTCATGTCATGAAACATAGTGTACAGCTAGATGGATAAGTTTTTAGTTGTAGTGGGACTGCTCTGGTTGCCTACTGCTGTAGGATTTGTCTGTTAGTAGATAATCTATTGACATGGATTTCTTCAACTATTCACAGAAACTGAATATTGGGTCCTTTCGTCTCAATTCACCCAAATTCTGGAAAATTTTCAGCTTGACCACCTCAGAATTTCCTGAAAAAAAATCTAGTAAAGAAATCATGGCTATAGAGTACCAACCCAACAGCCAGAACATCACCAACCTTAAGTCAAGATAACAAAACATTTCTTATATTATACGAAATGTTTCAAAACATTGCACCGCACATAGTGCCCTCTAAAGAGGAAACAATTGCCAATGGAGATGTTCCAGGTGCTTTACATAAAGTCAAACAATGTGAAAATGGAAGGTCAAATCAGACTAGGAGATTTCTGGGGAAATGGCCAAATGAATTAGGTTCTTCTGCCTATTGAGATTTGGCCTGATTTTTAATTCTTTTAAAGTAGCCACGCAACAGGTGACATAAATGCACGGAGGAATCAAAATCAACATAAAACCCTGGATAGAGGGGTTGAGTGAATCTGTGGTGAAATGTGTGCAGGTGGGTGAGTGTGTCAGAGGAGACACTATAGAAAGACAGAGTGCCTGCTGGCCAGTCCATAAAAACTCCTACTCTTCTGGAGTTGGAGGAGGGGGCAGGTATGTTAGCTTCTTTTTTCTTGTGCCAGGCTGAGTAACCAAGGGGTGAGCACCAGAGACTCCATGACTCGTTATTATATCCCAGGAGGCAAGCAGGACTTTTCCACTCCCTTTGGATGGTTTGATAGGCCACTCCGATAGCTACTTCTTCCCCACTCCAGTCAACCTCCCAGTAGACAGGTTTTGAAAAACCCCTTGTACACAAAAACTGAGGCCAGTGAAATCTGTCTCTGTGATCTGGATACAGATGTTTCTTTTTCGAGCATTCAACTTTGTTCCACAGACTGAGATAGAGGTGCCTGTTAGCAGTTTTCTGGTCCAATATCAGCATACAGAAATCTATAGCCAAGAAAAGGTAGGAATTTACTTCATGTTTTGCGGTTTTATGAATGGTAGTGTATGAGTCATGTGAACAATTGTTTATCTGAGGCTTCATAATTATACAGTATTGATATTTTGTCAACAGAAACCAAGAAAATATGAAGTAAACTCTATCTGCTCCATTTACATGATCAGAGACTTGATAATTGAAAGGAACTTACATCTCAGCAAACCTTGTCTTGTCCAGTTTTCAGGGCTATTGCCACACCTGAAAAAAAACTCTCATTAATATCAACATAAAAGTAAAAAAATGTTTTAATTCCAATGTAAGCATATGTATAGTAGTAGTTACTACCATTCATAATAATAACAATAATAATAATAATTATTATTATTATTATTATTATTATTATAGACTTTCACCTCATGCATTCCATTAGAAATGTAGATTTCCAAATAATAATAATAATAATAATAATAATAATAATAATAATAATAATAATACATATTTTATTATTATAAAAATAATGAAGACAAATAATGAACTATCAAGGATTGATACCTCAGTGTTGTCAATCTCAATAGGGGATCATTCAATTTATGTGACAAAAGCTGCAGTCCAAATTCAGCATGATGATTGAAACTCACATCCAGTTCTCTCAGTTGATTATTAGGATTCAAGGTCAAGGCACCAGCTAAACAGCTATATCCTTTCACTGAGATAGAACACTCAGAGAGCCTTAGAAGGGTATTGGAAACAAGAATGGGTTAAATAAACCAAAAGGAAGAGCTGTGCATGTAGATAACCTAGCACTGAACAAGAAATTATAAAATAATTCCTTTCATACTTTCGGCTATTGGCTATCTTGGGTATTATAAGGGGTATATAAGGATCATCACACAGATGGTGTCTTTATTTTGTTTTATTTTATTCACAGATGCTATATGCATAGGAAACAATTGAACAATCTGCTGGTCTAATAGTCAGAGGCCATTGGAGAACCACAGCAAGCATAATTAACACCTGGCCTGTGTGAAGTGGAGCATGTAGACCATGTAATATGCAAGATTAGATTAAATGTGCACAACTAGTTGTGTATGTGATATCTATGTCACATGTTATGAATTCTAGCCTTAATAGTGTTCTTCCACTATTCTGGATTTATTCAAACAGTATACTAGTGGGTTTTAGATATTATACTTTGGCAGGTACTACTACATACTAGTAAGTAGAGATCAAGGCTTATTAGTGCATTATTAAGATTATATGAACAATAAAGGCCTAATTAGTCAAGAACAAGAAATGTGTAAATAGACGCCTAACAAATGGTTAATGTTGCCTAACACATGCCTTACAAGTCACTAAGGCATTAATTAGGTATGTATTATTGGCTAATACGTGAACCTTAAAATAAAGTGTACCTTTATTTATTTATTCAAATTGAAGTTGTACCCACCTTAATGTTCGCAGTCCCTCATAGAGAGACCGAACTCCACAATCGCTCAGGTTATTAATACTCATGTCAAGCTCTAAAAGGGAGTTTACTGAATCTAGAAGTGATGCCACAAACTTACATGATCTCCGTGTGAGTTTGCAGTAAGCAACCCTGTGAAAATATGTAACCAATTAGTGAAGAAGAGTAGTATAATCTAGTAGTCTATTTTTCTAGTGATTGAAAATATGCCTCCTTCAAACTTGCTTCATATTTTAATTTCCTGCCTCTCTTAAAGCAATTAGATGTTTTTGACACTGACAAATCACCAACCTTATCTTTTGCAGTTTACACTCCGGTTTGGCCAGTCCCTTGAAGAGAAGGATGGCTCCATAATCTCCCAGGGTATTGAAACTCAAGTCAAGCTCTATGAAGAAGAGCACTGACTGATTAAGTGAAGCCATAATTCCACAGGAGATATGTGTGATGTTGCAACAAACAAGGCTGCAAAAGGAAAACAATGGTAATGAAACAGAGTTTTATTTTCGAGTTAGTGTCCAGGGTGTTTTGCAAGGCATATGGACTTAATATAGCCTAGAACTCTAGACACACTCTAGCAGTAGAAAATTTAATTTGTTAAGCAAGTACGTCTAGGGATGAGCCATAGCTCAGACTTCGATTGTGTCTGAGCTGTTTCTGAGCTCTTTACGCTCTAGGTTGTATTCAGATATTGTGGTGTTTAGCCAAGCACAATATTATATCTGTACAGGGAGTTATTGAGCGGGCTTAGCGTTGTTTGAATCGATTGTTAGTTGCTAATCCGTGAATAGTTTTAGTCATTTTACAAGGGGTCTATCAATTGCCACCAGACTATACATTCATGTCAGACTAGCCTCAATGTAAGATATCCTAATCTTATTAGATGGTAACGTATGATTGGTAGATGGTTTGACCTAGATCTGCCTCACCAGGGTCCAAAATGGACAGAAGTCAATTTCCTTTTAGTCTATTTTTTCTATTTTAGGTTCTAATGAAAAGTAAATTGTGCAAAAACATGATAGTCCAAGCCCATAGTCCAAACTGCTTGGAATTTTGAAAAGAACCCTACTGCTTTTTCTTTTTTTAAATGGTGACTTTAGTAAGAGCTTTGATGATGAAAAAATGCATTTGGTATGCCTTTAACAATAACAGAAGGAAAACCCAGAAATGCATCACCAACCTTAATATCTGCAGTACACAGTGGTGACTAAGAAGACCCAGGGAAAGATATTGTAGTGCAGTATCTCCAAGGTTATTGTAATTTAAGTCCAGATGAATAAGGGAGTTCTTTGACTGTAGAACTCTGGCCAATTCCAAGCAGGAGTTATCAGTAAGTACACAGTTAGCAAGTCTGAAAGATAATAGTATACATTTTCTTAGTTTACATGAAAGTAGTTGTACTTACACAAATGCATTAAACAGACATTTAAAATTGCCATTTGCCACATACTAGAGCTTTTGATGTGAGAAGCCAGGGGTAGTCAGTAGAGTGCCATGAACAGCTACTGTATGTGCTTATTTTGGCTGGTTTAAAACCTATATGCTCTTTCTGCATCATGTTTCACAACACAGGCTGGAAGACCTGTTGAGGGCTTTGCAATAGTCAAGGCAAGAAATAACCAAGGTTTGAACCAGGAGCTGGGTTGCATGATGGTTAGGTAGTCCTTACATTTAATACAAATAAAATAACATGACCTAGCAACAGCAAAAATGTGAAAAGTTAAGGTCAGCTGGTCATCAGTCATTTTGTCCACATTTCTTGCTGCCTTTGTGCAAACAACAGATAGATATCTTACAGTAATTGCTGATATTGACTGATGGATGGTTTTACTAGCCCAGTTGCGTTTTTTGTTTTCAATTGGAGGTTGTGTTCTTTCATCGATGCATATTTTTCAGAAAGACAGTCATAGCATGATAATGAAAAAGAAAATATTTATTTAACTCACTGTGCCTTTTTGCAGCGTCTTAGGGCTGGAAGAAGTCTTCTGCGTCCCTCATCTGATGTGTTGTATTTCTTAAGGTCAAACTCATTAATCACCTCTTCAGACATCAGAATCATGTGGGCCAGTGTTGAACAGTGAGCAGGGGACAGTTTATATTTGAAACTATTCCCTGGTTTCAGGTACTCTTTAATTTCTACAAGCATGGAGAGGTCCATCATTTCAAATAAGCAGTGGCAGAGATTGATGCATCTTTCAGGAGGGAGGTCCCTGTCTAGATCCTTAATGTACTGACATGTTTTCCTGATGCTTTTTGTGCTTCCTTGTGGGCTCAGTAGGCCTTTCAAAAGTTTCTGATTGCTCTCCAGTGAGATGCCCACAAGGAAGGGAAGAAAAAGATCCAGATGTCCATTCCTGCTCTTCAAAGCCTTATCCACTGCACTCTTAAGCAAGACATGTAGAGGACACTGAGGTCGGTCAAGTGCTCTTTGGAGATGAAAACACATGGATGGATTGGAAGCATCTACATGTTCCCAACTTACAAAAGACTCAATTGGCTGCCACTTTCCAGACACAAAAGAGTGAAAGACATAAACAGCTGCTAAAAACTCCTGGATGCTCAGATGCACAAAGCAGTAGACCTTATTTTTCTGAAACACAGATTCCTCCTTGAAGATCTCAGTGCACATACCGGAGTACACAGATGCTTCATTGATATCAATCCCACACTTTCTCAAGTCTTCCTCATAGAACATTAGATTGCCTGTCTCAAGATTTTTGAAAGCCAGTTCTGCCAGCCTCAGAATTATGTGTTTTTGTGATACAAGGAGCTTCTTCCTCGCAATCCCATACCTCCCTTTATATTTTTGGTCTTTTTTGGTTGTCTGGATGAGCAAGAAGTTGATAAACATCTCAGTCAGAGTTTTGGGGATGTATTTTGTGGTCTTGTTGTCTAGCACATGTTGAAGTACAGTGGCAGCAATCCAACAGAAGACTGGGATGTGGAGACTCCTGTTTGCCTTTATATGTTTAATTATCCTACTGGCCTGATTCTCATCACACGTCCGTTTCTTAAAGTATTCCTCTTTCTGGGTGTCATTAAACCCTCTTACTTCTGTTACCAGGTCGACAGATGAAGCAGGAATTTGACTGGCTGCAGCTGGTCGTGAGGTTATCCAGATAAGAGCAGAAGGAAACATAATTCCTTCAATAAGGCTTGTCAACAGAACATCCATGGATGATGTTTGTTTTATATCTGACAGCTTTATGTTCTTTTGAAAATTTAGCTGTAATCGACTTTCATCCAAACCATCAAAAACAAACAAAATTTTACACTTCTCATATTTTTCATCATTCCCCAGCTTCTTCAGCTCAGGGTGGAAGCTAAGTAGGAGCTTGTGAATGCTATAGTCATCACCCTTGACCAAATTCAGCTCCCTGAAAGGAAGGGGAAATATGAAATCTATGGCCTGGTTTGCTACCCCATCTATCCAATCCAGAATAAACTTCTGCACAGACACAGTTTTTCCAATCCCAGCAATGCCTTTGGTCATCACAGTTCTAATGTGCCTCTCCTCACCAGGTAATGGTTTGAAGATGTCATTGCAGTTGATCGGTATGTCTTCTGTTGGTCGAGATTTGAATAGGGACTCTAATTGCCAAACCTCATGTTCCTTGTTCACCCCTTCACTCTGTCCTTCTGTTATGTAGAGCTCAGTGTATATCTTATTGAGGAGTATTTCAGCTCCTGGCTTGACAATACCTTCCGATATGTTTTCAAACTTCTTTTTCAGGCTGGCTTTATGATTCTGTTGAACTCTTAAGACATCACCTGTTTTTGAAATGACAAAAAATAAAGCAAATCATGTTTGTAGCACAGTGCATAATAACTGGTTCCATTTTAACTTCTTTTCATGTGAAAAAATATACATCCTTTTGGTGTAACAGCAAGCAAATCCCAGCCCTTGGAGTGTGCCCTTCTTAATACTGTAGACTCTTGGCATGAGGGGATTGAACAGTGGTGGGACAACTGAACCTAAGGCCCCAGGGTAAAAACCCCAATCACCCCCCACACACACCACCCCAAACACACACGCAATACCAAGTGCACGTAGGTGACGGCGCTGAAAGGATCTCTACGACGTTTCAGACAGAACGATGCACACCGTCATTCTCAGTCATGCGTAGGGTTGCAAAATTCCAGTATTTACCAATTCTAAAATTGTTGTTGGAATGGGACCTATTTGATCTCACTTGCTTAGTTTTGAATTGAGCCTGAAGAAGCAACTTCCAAAACGCCTTGTACAATAAATGTCACAAGAAAGATTTAGTGTACAGTGGCCACCTCTTTTTTATATCTAGAATTACATTTCACGGTGTCATATTGTGCCCTTCATATTGTGAATAGTGTCAATTCATGGGCTGAGTTAATCATTATGTCCGCAGCTGTTTATTTTTAAATTTTCACTGTGATATGGAACTGAAATGAAAGTACAGTATACAATATTGCAGTATCAAACTTTGAATGTTTGCTGGGGCGCATAATTTTCATAATTTTGTGTAAACTGGACTGCTTGCTACTTCTGTACAAGGACTTAGTTTTCAGTTGTGCCTCTTTTTAAATGTTGGAAATGTCAATATACAATCAACTAGATGTACCGCATGGTACTAAAAATATGACCGCCGCTCAGTTCTGCATAGATCTGATGCTTGTCAACTTGTTTGTATCTCTCTCATGTTATAAATGTGTGTCTGCATGAGTGAGTTTGCTTTTGTGTACAAGTATAAGAGTGTGTGCGTGTGTGTGTGTGTGTGTGTGTGTGTGTGTGTGTGTGTGTGTGTACCCGTGTGCATGTGTGCTTGTGTGTATGTAGTTATATATGAGCACATATGATGTAAATGATCATTTGAATTTTGTAACCCAGTAACCATTCACTTAATAGCACCATCTACAGGTCAATGGTTGTCAGTGTTGGGGAAGTTACTTTTAAAAAGTAGTGTTTGCTCGTTACTCGTTACTTCTTGGAAAAGTAGTCAGTTACTTTACTTAGTTACCTTCTATGCAAAGTAACTTTTTTACGTTATTCGTTACTTTTACGTTACTTTTGTAAAAAAAAAAAAAAAAAAAAGAAAGTTCTATTGATGACATAACAGGTATTTCTTTTATGCTCTTTATTCTGCTTTTAACATGAAAATATTTGGCTACAGGCTTCAACACTAAAGCCCTGTGAAACAGTAGTAAATAACAGCCTCAATACAGGCTCCTTATAAACGTGATGACAACCTCAAAATGGCATGGTATGGGATGGGTTTTTTTTCCGTCGTTCTCCAGTCTGCGCAACGGCGCAGGAGTTCAGTAAAGGCTTTGTGGACTTTTGAATGTAATGGGAAGCAAGCACTGACCTTACAATGTGACAAATTGACATGTCTCTCTCTCTCTCTCTCTCTCTCTCCTGGACCTCTGGCTGAATGTTATGCACAAAGGTGAACAGGCACTTATTAATTTCGGTGAATATGCTACTTGCACAAAATCCTCAATAAAGTTAACATCATGCGCAGCATGATCGGAATAGCCTGGTTAAAGCAATATCTAGGAGAGAGGTTGACGTAGGGAGAGCCGCACATTATCTTACTATCTGGAGCTACAGTAGGCCTATGTTTGGCTTTATTGAAGTAGGCTAAAACCGAAACGAGTCGGTGAGAGCAGGTCGACATTGCAAACGGCCACATTTTCAGTGGCATTGTAACGGAGTGTGTCCGGCGGGTGGTAGACTCAAGGCATGGAAACGAAATGGAATAATGCAGACGTCTTTCTTTTATTTTATATTAGGCCACCGGCGGGGTGCATAACATAACAAATTAACAAACAAACTAAACAAACAAAACACTGATCAAACTGAAAATAAACAGGGGCAAGGCCCACAAACTAGGCAATATAACATACCATCATTAGGCTAGATCCTCTCCCGTCAGAGGCGAACACCGACTGTTACGCATGGTAACATACATGCACTATTGGTCACAACCAAATCATGGTTAACAATCAATTAAGACATTGACTTATGTTTACAACCTATACATTGTAACTGCGCAAGAATACAGTACCCCTTTATCATCAGAGAACACAATAACAGCATACCAATAAGGCAATAACACAAAAAGAAAAGATGATCAAAAACACCCGTAACAAGCGCTTCAAAAGTGGGAGCGCGCTCGCAACTCCATAAAAAGGTTCCACCTCCCATAGCTCGGTTTGATCCTGATAACTTCAACTTCGCTAATGTCCATAGGGAAAGTAACGTTGGGCAGTATAGGAAAAGGAACTACGTTTTGTTACCAAATTTTCAGCGGTAACGCGTTACACTACTTTTTGCGAAAAAGTAGTTACGTTACTGTAACTTCCGTTACTGTAACGCGTTACACCCAACACTGATGGTTGTACAGTCATTAAATTCATTGATTTTATAGCCCCCCATGGATGAAATTCCACAAAACTTGACATATTCCCACAAGATGTCAGGTTCATCATACACATTAAATTTGGTGCAGTTTATAACATCTGATCTAAAGATAGGGGCAATTAAAGCAGTATAATATCTTGAGACCAACATTCCATAAAAATTTCATCATCCCCAATGTCACGGACGGCACATATGATGTAAATGATCATTTGAATTTTGTAACCCAGTAACCATTCACTTAATAGCACCATCTACAGGTCAATGGTTGTACAGTCATTAAATTCATTGATTTTATAGCCCCCCATGGATGAAATTCCACAAAACTTGACATATTCCCACAAGATGTCAGGTTCATCATACACATTAAATTTGGTGCAGTTTATAACATCTGATCTAAAGATAGGGGCAATTAAAGCAGTATAATATCTTGAGACCAACATTCCATAAAAATTTCATCATCCCCAATGTCACGGGTCAGGTAGTTTTTTAGGAAAAACTGCATTTTTTGGGTTTCATGGGGGGGCCACGCAAAGATGGAGTGGCCCCCGGGGACCGAACAAATTTTTTCCGTAAAAGTCTACTGGGGTTACATGCCCACCAAGTTTCATGTGCCCCGGTGTTACGGTGTCCCGGAATCGTTGACCAAAAATTCAGGAAGTAGATGACGGGAGAGAGAAAAAAAAAAACTTTATATGACCGCTACGCTTGCTATGCTGCGGCGGTCATAATAAAGAATGTTGGTACTTTGAGCTTTTCTGGTTTAAAACAGCGAGTTGGCCAGCTTGATGCCCTGATTGCTACAACTAGCCAGCAGTTATCACACCGGCCCTCTCCTCTAAATCACCTGCAAACTCTTTTGCATCTCTAGCTGACATTGTGACATAGTAAGTAATAATAATATTTGATAATAAAAATAAGGGTTGAAATCTGATGACATACTTGTTTTCATGGTGGCGACATTGGGAGGATCAATCGTAGATAAACTGCTGGGCCCTGGAGATGCAGTCCAGCCTTTCTTCATTGATCTCCTAAATACAAACACAGACTTGAATTCCCGTTTTCAATCTTTTTGCAGTTGCATATGTCAGCAAAAGAGAACTGATGTCATACTTGGGTTTAGAGTGTGCTGATTCACTGCTGAAGTTAAGAAGATCAATCATAGATCCATCACTCTTCACGGACACACCACTGGTCACTGGAGATGCAGTACTGTGTTTCTTCTTTGATCTGATCAATTCAAACACAGGCTTGAATTCCCGTTTTCAATCGTTTTGCAGTTGCATATGTTAGCAAAAGAGAACTGATGTCATACTTGGGTTTAAAGTTTGCTGATTCACTGCTGAAGTTGGGAGGATCAATAATAGATCCATCACTCTTGGATGGATTGGAGTAATGTATTACATTATTAACTAATAAAGCGCTCAGAGAGCGGAGACCTCCGCCAAGGCAATGTGGTCACAGACACAATATAAATTCCAGATTGTGTTCTGGATCACCGATCAACACCAAAATCAAATCAGTTCTTGCTTGTCCCAATATACACGTTGTCCGGAAATTTAATCCAAATTCGTCTTGTACACAGACACACACATACACAGACACACACATACACAGACAGACATGTGTGTGTCTGTCTGTGTATGTGTGTGTCTTGTACACAGACACACACATACACAGACAGACACACACATGCCGACGAAAACATAACCTCCTTGGCAGAGGGAATTAGTTTGCACTCTAGCTGAAACAGTGCCAAACTAGAAAAGCACTCAGAGAGCACAGAATTCCGCCAAAACAATGTGGTCACAGACACAATATAAATTCTAGACGGTGTTCTGGATTCACTGATCGCCACCACAAAATTTAATTCCTGTTTTCCATCTACATGTATTTGCAGTTGTATACAGTATTTCAGCAAAAGAGAACTGATGTCATACTTGGATTTAGAGTGTGCTGATTCACTGCTGACGTTGGGAGGATCAATCATAGATCCATCACTCTTCATGGACACACCCCTGGCCACTGGAGATGAACGTCTGTATTTCATTGACCTGATAAATACAAACACACATTACTTTTCGGATTTCCATTCTGCGGACTGATTTTTATAAATCAATGGACTGACAGCTGTCCTTATCACGCTTTCCCCTTTCAGAAATCTCAACACACACACACACACACACACACACACACACACACATGCACATGCAAACATGCATGCAGGTGCAGACACACATGCACACAAATAATTTGACCTGGGTTATGGTGATATTCTATTTCAAAGAAGCAATTTTGAAATTTTTTTCAACTACTCCATATGTTTGGTTTTGGGCCATTCCGTGTGAAATCAACAAATGCATTCCGCCTGACCCTCTTGGATTTTCTTCAAACTTTAGGTGCCTAATGCCATCATACCCATCAGCAATTGTGCAAAATATTAACCTTGTATCTACTTTACTTTCTGAGATATTGGCCCTTAAAAAACAGGGTCTTGATCAGGGAAAAATTCATTTTTTTAACTTTGTTAAGTTCTGTTGGCCATTACTTACACATACTTCATGTTAAAAAATTGAAAATTTCAGGCGTTGTTGCATACATGTAGACGTTCTGAATTGTCAAATATTTCAGCTTAGAGTAAGACAATTGCCAAGTTATGGATTCCTGAAAATGGTATGAACACAAAATGATGGCCACTTTTGATGACAATATTTCCACACTGAAGCATATGTGATCTCCGATAATTAAATATGTATCACTTCAGTAGTCATGTTTTATTGAACTGGAGGAATAATTCGGAAATAATTCAAACTTATTGATTTATGGCACTTCAAAATTGACAAAGATAATATTGGATCCAACTTTTAAGTGCATTTACAATTTTACTGGTAGAGTCAACCATAAAAACAAAAACATCAACTTAAAGAAAAGTTTCTAGACTCTGAATGCACCGAATTTCAAAGTGGTACCCAAAAGAAAAGTACATAAAAGAGTCTGTCAAAGACAGCTTTCAAGGCATGGGGTGATTGATTTATTTCTGCCTTTCTAACCATGTTCTGTTTTGTTTATGTAGCCATGTGCTTTTGGTACCTTTGCCACAGTCCCTCCCCCTCACAGAACTAAGTCTCCACCCTTTACCCAATTCTAGCAGCACTGACATCAACTATCGACTCTAATAACAAGAACAACATTATTTTTTATATACTACTACTACTACTACTACTACTACTAATAATAATAATAATAAAATACAATTATTATTATTATTATTATTATTATTATTATTACTGATAATAGTAATAACCTCTTCTAGTACCCCATGGAAAAGTGGAATAATCAGTGTATTTAGTTGTCTAAAGCAATTTCTTTAGAATTTATTTTCATTTTATTTTTATTTTATTTCCTCAATAAACATATGAGGAGTGGGATACAGATGTGGAAGATCTTAACGTTTGTGAGCACACTTGCTTTGATTTATATGGAAAGCATTTTATCAGTGAGTAAGTCAAACAGATGTAATAGGCCTAGTGTTCACAACTGCCAAGGAGGTCATGTTTTTTTTGCCAGCGTGTGTATGTCTGTGTACAAGACAACCCAAAACTACACAGATTTGGATGATATTAATGGAACGATTCACATTCAGTTTAGATGACAGTTGCATTAGATGAAATGCATTGATGATGATGATGATGATAATGGATCAGATGAATTAGCAAGTATAAAATATATCTTCAACCCCTTTACTCTGGAAGAAATCTGCACTTCTTGAGTACTCTTCTAGAGAGTTAATTCATTCATTGAACAATCAGTTACTTTGTACTAGCAGCAGTGCTGTTACAAAGCTTAGTCTTAATGTTGTCAAGAAAATGACTAGTTTATTTTGATATACTTCTCTATCATGGTGGCTGAGATTCTAGCCTGAACCCAATGGTGGCAGTAATCTAAGGGCCCCGCCCACAACCAACTCTAGTGCCCTTTGAAAAAAAGTCATTACCCATGAGCCCTAGCGCCTGCTGAGACTTTCTTTTTTTCATTTCCATTGTTAAATCATGTGCTACAATTTTAACGTTTAAGCCAAGGCCTATTACTTAGAAGCTAGAATGTGGGTACAGCGAGAATGTATGTCACAATGCATGTATTTTGAACTTAGTTACCCCGATTAAGTCAAGGGTTTCATTATATATGTTGGTTTGTGCTTTGCAAACAGGGTTATCAGGCATTGGTCCATTCTTATTACTTAATCTATCTAAAGATAGTAATGAATTGAAAAAATACCATTCCTGCTCACAACCATGACAATGGCAGTTGATTGACTGTGTGTTTCATACGTTAATTCTTTAATGTGTTCAGTAGTTAAACTACTATAGTATATATTCTGGTCTGAACTTTCACAAGTATAACTTTGCAGACATTAGGTTATTCTTTACCAAGAGTGCTGAATTTTAGAAACAATTTGAACAGGTGTCACTTCCACTGACAATTGTAGATATAACATTTATTTGGATTTGAATAGATTAAAATTATTAATATTGCTGATAAGTCAATTCACTATACTAAACTGCAAAGGCAGTAATGCTACAAAAAGTTGCAAAATACTTTGATAAAATAGCTACCATTTATTAATCATCTATTAATTAAACTATCCATCAATCAATTTGCAAATATTTGAATAGATTGCAATGCTGGTCTTTTTAGGCCCGTGACAATAAATCTGCATTTTCTGTCACCTGCCGATATATGCTCCATTTTAGTGATCAGTCATAAGAAGTCTAGTTTCTTACAATTATAAGGCATCTCATATTAATTCTCAGGATCACAGACTGCATTTCCTTTGAGCATATTAAAGTTACAGCTATACATTCAATGTATGGTAATGTGGTATTTGAAGTAGCCTATCTTTAGAGATTGTGCACAAAAAGCAATTTGTGATAATCCACCATGAAGCCGTGATGACCAGGAAACCAACAATAATCATGATCAACAATAGCAGGCAAAATGCTCATTAATAATAAAAAGAAGCCTTTAAAAGAAGAAACCTCATTGGCTAAACATACAAGGAGTAGGCAGACACCAAACACCCAATGAAAAGCCTAATTGACGAATAAAGGGAGGGGCAGAACCTAGGCCCAGAAGCACATGGCTATGTGGGCAAAGTAGTCCATAGCAACCAAGGGACCAAATAAACAAACACACCTAGCAACGAAGGCAGAAAAACCAATCACCAAGACTGTGAAAGCCATCTTTGATATAGTAATTTATGTGGTTTGGCTAAAGGTACCATTTCAATATCTTGAGCATTTGCAAAATAAAACATGGGCTTTGTGGTGGTAACTTTGATTTTAAGGTACACTCAACCAGTAATTTGGAAAACATGCTTAAACTATAGGTCTTAATTCATTTATATCATCTTTAATGTCTCAAAACTCAAAAGCTGTTATTAATATCAAATATTTACCTACTTGAAAATAATGTACAATAACTTGTGTGAACGACATAGAAATACTAAAGATCTGATGTCATTCGTGTACAAGATACAGTACTTTGAAATAGATAGGAAAAAATGAACATGTAATTTTTTTGCCATTTTCAGCAAAGCATTACTCAGCAAATGTGCTACCGTGAAAGGTGTACTTCACAGTGTAAAGACACAAACTACTTTAGAATATGTCCTGAAAGTTTCATAAATGTAGCATGAAAACTCCAAGAGTAACGCTTTGTGGAACATGGATATTTTCTCAGAGCTCCACTTTCTTGACACACGACCCCCTTTTTTTAAGACCCCATATCTCAACAACTATACAAGATACAATGGTAATATTTCACATAATAGGTCCTGGGTATGGTAACATTATTCACATAAAGTTTGAAGCAAATCCAAGATGGTCAGGCGGAATTTTTGTCTCAGATTTGTTGATTTGGCACGGAATGACCCTTTTATGATGCTGCATTCATAACATCCAACAACTAGAAAACCACTCAGAGAGCGCAGACCTCCACCAAGACAATGTGATCACATATGGTGTTCTGGATCACCGATCACCACCAAAATCGAATCAGTTCTTATTCGTCCCAATACACTCGTTGTCCAAAAATGTCAACCAAATCTATGCAGCACTTTTCGAGTTAGGTTGTACACAGACAGATAGACAGACAGACAGACAGACAGACACAAACACACACACACAGACAGGCAGACAGACAGACACACACACACACATGCGCTGGCAAAACCATAACCTCCTTGGCGGAGGTAACATAGCTGTATCAGTGAAACACTGACATGAAGTTAGGTAAATTCTTCATTGGTTTGAACTCTAGCTGAAACAGAGACAAATACTCAGTGTTGAGAAATCTGATAACATACTTTTTGTCATGGTGCCGTGGTTCAAGGCTAAAGTTGGGAGGATCAATCATGGATCCTTCACTCTTCATAGATACACTGCTGGGCCCTGGAGATGCAGTCCTGCATTTCTTCTTTGATCTGATAAATACAAACACAGACTTGAATTCCTGTTTTCAATCTTTTTGCAGTTGCATATGTCAGCAAAAGAGAGCTGATGTCATACTCGGGTTTAGAGTGTGCTGATTCACTGCTGAAGTTGGGAGGATCAATCATAGATCCATCACTCTTCATGGACACACCACTGGTCACTGGAGATGCAGTCCTGTGTTTCTTCTTTGATCTGACAAATTCAAACACAGGCTTGAATTACCGTTTTCAATCTTTTTGCAGTTACATAATGTTAGCAAAAGAGAACTGATGTCATACTTGGGTTTAGAGTGTGTTGATTCACTGCTGAAGTTGGGAGGATCAATCATAGATCCATCACTCTTCATGGACACACCACTGGCCACCGGAGATGAACGTCTGTCTTTCCCTGACCTGATAAATACAAACACACATTACTTTTCTGATTTCAATGGTCTGAGAACACTTAATGAGTGTTCCTGTTAAGGGTGAGTGTGTCGGAGCGGTTAGAGCAAAGATGGTTCTCTCAAAAAGGAATGAAGTTCAGATGGGATTTTTTATTTTAGCTCCCAATTAAGGCCGTAAGGCAAAAAGATAATAATAAATAATAATATAAACAAACAAAAAAGAAATAAAAATAAAAAAAAAAGAATTAAAAAAAAACTTTTCAAAATTGAAAACAAATTGACATAATTGTCAGTAAATTAGATTAATAAAGACATTGTCTAGACAAATCATATGACTAATAAACTAGTCAAAATTCAGGAGAGCATAGATCACACATCTGATCATGACCTGCTCTCCTTGGCATCTGAAGCCAAGGGTTTAAGTTAGGCCTGAGTGCGCCATGGAAATTGGAACATACCAAATCACAAAACAGACACGGGGAACTCAGGTTGACCACAATATAAACGCTTAAGAGTCAGTTTCTGTAAGACTCATGCGGATTTCCATAGGGGCTGATACAAACCCTCTTCAGATCTCAATGAAAAAATTATCATAGATACATATATGGGATAGATATTTAAAAATAACAATTTAAATGTTTTGGGCCTTTCCTAAAAAAAACTAGGGACTTTTGAAATGACACATGGCAAAGGTGGAAATTTGATGCTTTTCAAAATGCACAACTTTGCCTGTCCATATTTCAGTGGGCTTTTAAGACAGCACTCTGACATTTGGCAAAATCAGAGCATGGGTCCAACAGTTTTGAAACATATTTTTATGATGGTCACTAGTTCAACTTACAGCCATTAGGTGGCCATTGAAAACTCAACTTTTCAGTTTTGGAGCCTTGTTTTGGGGCCTCTCACTGCTTGTGCAAACACGTAACCTTGCTCATTCATAAAGATATGAGCACATTGGGAGGTCCTGTTTTGAAATATAATTGGTTGAAGATTGCAAAATTTTCAAGTACTGATAGAGAGGATGTTTCATTTGGCAAATATGAAATTGAAATTGAAATTAGACGGCCATATCTTTGTGCGCCATCAGTAAAAAAAGGTTGAAACAATTTTTATTATGTTGACATGTATCTAATCTATTTGTATTCTAAATATCTTGGAGGCATTTTGCTTTATTAACCATTAAATGCCATTTATTAACTGCATAAATTACATACATCGATAGGCCCTCTAGAAATACGTGAAATTGAAAACAGCACCATCATGTGGACAAAGCTGAAAAAAAAAAAAAAAAAAAACGCCAGTATTGAAGCCATGTTGGAGGCACCTGACAAACATACAAAGGCATGCTTGAGTCTCCAAGAGTTTTGGTGGTATTATAGTTTGAAGTGTCCAAATATTTTTTTGGAATAGGGAGTGGGTTCATTCGAAGGCATAGTTTTCTTAGAAATATTTGAGATATTGAGGTATAATTTTGCACACCTTCCCTTGAGATGTGTGGCTACATAATCAAAAGTGCACATTTAGGAAATACATGCATCTATTTTGGGCCAAATTGCTATGACAAATATTTTTTTGAGTCAGAATAGGTGCCAAAAAGTCACTCACAAATAGACCAAATTGAATGACATACACTCTGCATAGTCTTTTCATCATGTGTATTTATTTTTATTGTGATCTAGTAAAACACACAGTGCTCTGTAAAATGCAATGTCTAACCCTAAAGAACTGCCAGTGGATAATGTCCAGGAAAGAGTGAGAAATTACATGACTTGCTAATAAACACTGAATCTAAATAATGGGGAAAAACTGCCAGCATTATCTGCCATGTACTGAAATCAGATGAATTTTGAATTTTCCCACAGATTGGTGGGAATAGATGTGTGACAAGACAATAATGATTTCTAACTGTCAAGTGATTGTGTTCAACAACAAGATTGTTGCTGTTTTCAATTGCACAAGAATGGAGGATTCTGGTTTACAAACACTTCGCAAAGTTGATGTCTGAAAACTATGTCTCACTCTAAGCAACTCAATAAGGGTTACCTTGATGCCACTGGTGGTTATGGGTAATTGACATTTTGAGTCACCATTACAGAGAAGTGTAGTTCTACACATATGGTCAGACTCACCCTTCACTGTAGGGTGTGTCTGCTAACTGATTGGCAGCGTAGACAATGTTCTTGTGTACTTGACATTTACCATGGCCTTAACTCTGGCTTCTCTTAAACTTGTCAAAAGCATCCCTTGTAGTAGGAAGGAACATTTCTGCACAAGTGATCTGAGTCTAATGTGATGTTGAAGAAAAATCTTGTTTAGAGTTTAAAGTTTACAGTCATTAGATCTGAAGAGAGATGTGTTATCCTCATATTCTGAGTCTTGAAATAGATTCTGTGAGCAATGTCCAAGCTGAATAGTTAGATTGTCTGAGGGGTGTATTCAACTGTTTTTGTTTCAAACAAAGTGATACATTTACAGACAATTGATTTGATATTGGTCAATTACCTTTAGTAATGCCCCAAAGGAGACCATTCCCAAGAATAATAGGTTTAGCAAACAGTTATAAAGACACACAAGTGATTTTATAAAAGCGCACAAGTGTCTTTTCATATTTCAAATCAAAATTTTGGATTTAAAGACTACATCTTCAAAGAATAAAAGTATACGCAGCATCAATTGAGTGTTGATAGCACAACGTGTAAAGAAACAGCCTAGCACACTTGTAAGCTGATAAGCTGGTGGTTCTATACTTGACTGTCCTCTTACTCCCCTGAGCAAGACACTTAATGTTGATACTTTTGTATTGTTTGCAATATATTTGAGTGGTAGCCTTCTTTATCTAATCAAGTAATGTTGCCTAATAATTTGCTTACTCAAAGCAATAAATAAATAATGTGGTGCTTGGGAATTGAACCCTGGTCTGCTGATTGGTAGTCTGTGACATAACCACTGTGCCACCACATCTACAGTCTGATAATGGCTCAAACAGGGTTAGAGCTTTGGCGTTTCTGGTTAGTCAGCACAACCCTCCATAGAAGTTATCATAGGTGCAAATCTGCTGTAAACACAATTAATTTACTCGGTTATAGAACAAAAAGCCACCTAGATATTTGGACCACAGATAATATGAGTGCAGACGAACAAAGTAAGGCAAATTTCAACTGTTTTGAGTGATGGCGCACAGAGCTATGAGCATCTAAAATGGCACTTCATTTCATATTTCCCTAAAATAATTGCCTCTAGCTTAACATCACCAATTCATGCCCATATATTTTATTCAAATTCTAAAAGAGGAGGTTCCAAAGTGAATATATATAACAAACTAATAAGGTTTTGAGTGTCATATGAACTGTGAGAGGCACACGAAAATGGTACAAAAATGTAAAAGGTCCAATTTTGAAGAGGCCCTTAAGGACAGTGCCTTCAATTTGCCACAGAAGTGGCATCATTACTCAAAGGTTTATTTCCCCAACATTTATGTGCCAAAATTTCAGGATGGTAAGATCAAGGCGCAATGAGATATTTGAAGGCAAAAACTGGAATTTTCAGTACCTCAAAATTATGCTGAAATTTTGGGAAGCCCTAACTTTTGTTAGGAACATTCTCAATGTTTAAAAATACAGTTTTGTCCTTCTTAGGCACATGTCTACTGGTATTCAAAATTTGAAGGGAATATGAAGAGGGTTTGTATCACCACCCGCATGATTCTTACAGAAACTGACTCTTAAAACAGCCAAAAAACATTATCCAATAAACTGGAAAATTGCATAATATTAATTATATCATGGTACTGTCGCAGGAATAACCAACCAACTTTTCAGCAGTCTAAAAATAATAAATAAATAATTCGCGGGTTCACTTCCTGTGAACCCGGAAATCATAGCGTTCTTAAACGCGGAAGTCGGCTCCGTGATTCTTTTGGCCAAAACAAGAAGTGACGAGCCGCGGGATGGACGTGAGTTGAATTTAAACAAGTAACTTTTTAAACTTATCAGTGCTGTATAATCTTAACTTAAAATAAAAGGTTAAATGATACATGTTTGCCCGAGTGGTTATTTTAACACAATGATGAATGAAAATGCATGGATTTTAACTGTAAGAATGATATTGAAGGGAAATTAAGCCTAGGCATATTCAAGTTGCGTTTGATGGTTTTAAGACGTCTTTTTTAACAGCAACAGGAACAGACATGATATTGTGAACGAAGAAGTTGCATTTTAAACTGCTTTTAAACTAGACATTGATATGAACCAAACATGATAACATGAATGCATGAACAGAAAGTCTTTAACGATAAGCAGCGTATAGCTGCGGTGGCGGCGGCGGCTATGCGCCCCGTCACACACCCCCTCCTTAAGTCGGAGCGTCCATATCGTGACGTGAGAGAAAGTCCGCAATTACATTGTCCTTACCAGCCTTATACCTCACAGTAAACCTGTAAGGCTGTAGCGAGAGGTGCCAACGTGTGATGCGTGAATTAAAGTCTCTCATGCGGTGCAGCCACTGTAGGGCTCTGTGGTCTGTTTCAAGCACAAAGTCTTTGCCGACAAGGTAGTATTTCAATGTGTCCAATGCCCACTTAATCGCGAGACACTCCTTCTCTATAGTAGAGTAGCGTGTCTCATGCGGGAACAACTTGCGGCTGACATAATGAACAGGCCTTTTGTCCTCCCCCTCACCCTGTAACAGTACCGCCCCCAAGCCAATGCCTGAGGCGTCTGTCTGAACAGTGAAAGGCAGGGAGAAGTCAGGGCTCTGGAGTACAGGTTCAAAGGTCATACACTCCTTTAAGTCTTGAAAGGAGGCCTCACACTCAGCAGACCAAACAACCTTGTTAGGGCTGTTTTTGCGAGTGAGGTCTGTCAGGGGTGCGGCACGGCTGGAGAAGTTGGGGACGAACCGCCTATACCAGCCGACCAACCCCAAGAACGAACGCACCCCCTTCTTGGTGGAGGGTGGCTGGGCGTTGCGGATGGCATCCACCTTGCCAACCTCGGGTCGAATGGTGCCACCACCCAGGATGTAACCCAGGTAGCACACCTCCGCTCTAGCAAGCTGACACTTGCTGCTGTTCACCACCAGGCCAGCCCGATGGATCCTCTGGAACACGTCGCGCAGATGTTGAAGGTGCTCTGCCCAAGAGGAGCTATAGATGATGACATCATCGATGTAGGCGGCGGTGTAGTCCTCAGCGCCACGTAGCACCTTATCCATAAGGCGCTGGAACGTGGCTGCGGCACCATGGAGTCCAAACGGCATGACGCGGAACTGGTAGAGGCCTGAAGGGGCTCGGAAGGCTGTTAATTCCTGTGCTCGGGGAGACAATGGCACCTGCCAGTACCCCTTGCACAGGTCCAGCGTGCTGAGATACCTTGCCCCTCCCAGCCGCTCCACCATCTCGTCCACGCGGGGCATGGGGTAGGGGTCGAACGCTGAGATGCCGTTGAGTTTTGAGAAGTCGACACAGAAGCGCAGTCCACCCCCTTCTTCGGCACGAGGACGACTGGACTGCACCACTCACTGTGCGATGGTTCGATCACCCCCATCTCCAGCATATCACACACCTCCTGCTTCAGCGCGTTGATCAGGCGTGCTGGCACTCTGGTGGCGGTCTGCCGGATGGGGCCTGGAGACGTGAGCTGGATGTCATGGGAGATGATGTCCGTCCTCCCTGGCTGGTCTCTAAACAGGCCTCTGGGGATGATGCTCCGTAGCTCCTCCTGCTGTTGGGATGACAGGTGAGTAATAGATGGACAAAGGGACTCACCGCCAGCAGTCGGAAAGAACAGCTCGGGTAGCTCCTCCTCCTGTTCCACAGCCCGTGCCCACAGCTGGTGTTGGGTGTTAGGTGGACGGTCCACCCACTGCTTCAGGAGGTTGATGTGGAAGAGCTGCTTCGGTCGTCGTCGGTCAGGCATGGCAATCTCATAGGTCACCTCGCCGGCCTTGCGAAGGACCTCGTATGGGCCTTGCCATTTTGCCAACAGACTACTCTCTGAAGATGGTAGAAGAAGCAGCACCTTCTGCCCAGGCGTGAAGGAGCGACTGCGTGCCGTCTGGTCGTACCACCGCTTTTGTCGGGACTGTGCTTTGGCCAGATGGTCGTGGGCCATGGAGCTCAGCTGGTCCAGTTTGTCCCGCATCTTCAGGACGTAGCTCGCGATGTTCTGCGGCTGGGGAGCAGACTCCCCCTCCCAGCTCTCCCGGAGGATGTCGAGCGGGCCTCTCACCTCCCGCCCGTACAGGAGCTCGAAAGGGGAAAATCCGGTCGAAGCTTGCGGGACCTCCCTGTAAGCAAACAACAGGAAGGGGAGCCACTGGTCCCAGTCAGCTCCGGTGTCTGAGACAAACTTTCTGAGCATGGTCTTCAAGGTTTGGTTAAACCTCTCGACCATGCCATCGGTCTGTGGATGGTAGGGCGTGGTCTTAATCCCCTTAATCCCTAACAGAGAGTAAACCTGCTTGAGAGTCTTGCTAAGGAAGTTGGTTCCTTGATCTGTCAGGATCTCTTTGGGGACACCCACCCGGGAAAATAACTGGATCAGGCAATTGGCTACCTGCCTAGCTTTGACATTTCTGAGAGGGAAAGCTTCAGGGTAGCGGGTTGCATAGTCTGCGATGACCAGAATGTAACGGTGGCCAGACCTACTCCTCTCTAGGGGCCCAACTACATCCATGGCGATTCGACTGAACGGGACATCAATGATCGGGAGGCTAACTAATGGCGCTTTCAAGCCCCTACTAGAGCGGGCAGTCAGCTGACATTCAGGACAGGATTTGCAATACTCAGCTATATCGCTAAGAAAACCTGGCCAATAAAACCTCCGACTGATCCTGCACTCAGTCTTCTCCTTACCCAAGTGACCTGACCATGGGATAGTGTGCCCTAGAAACAGGACTTTTGGTCTAAGGGCCTCTGGAACAACCAGTTGCTCTCTTTCTGCGCTCACCCTATAGAGCTTCCCATTACGTAGAACAAAACATGTTTCTCCCTCCAATAAGGCTTCCTCAACCTCATCTGGGGACTTGACAGAAGACAGACAAGAGCTAATGGTGGGGTCTTCCTGCTGCAGCTTGCTGAAATCGACAGTGATGACTTCACTTTCCTTTAAAGGTGGAAAAAGGGGAACTTCCTGCATAGCAGTGCCAGCTACCTTAGCCCTGCGCCTTTCTGCTTTGGACTTTTTGGGCCTACCACCCTGACAATCGAATGGTAGCTCTGCCCAATGATCAGGGATTGCCTTCTCCTTAGCCTGAGCTCTAGTGAGAACATACCCAGTAGCCGTACTAGCGCTCTGCAACAAATCAACAAGGATGGGAACATCCTGGCCTAAAATGACTGGATACGGACAGTTATCTAACAAGCCAACCATTAACAAGTACTTTTGACCACCTATCTCTATTGGGACTTCAGTAGTCTGGTGCTCAGTCTCATCGCCATGGATGCAGCGGACACGGACTCTACCCAAAGGCTGGTAACTGGGGTCTAGACAGGACTTGAGGACAAAAGATTGGCTGCTACCAGAATCAACAAGTGCTTGTACAGTTTTCCCTCCTAACTTCACTGGGACAGTAACATCAGCAGGGGTAAACATTGAATGACTACTGGGGCCAGGTAAGTAACAAAGCCTATTGTTAACAGTTTTAACAGGGCAATTGGGCCTAATGTGGCCTGACTGACCACAACCATGACATACCGGGACCTTGGGTGTACTAGCTGGGGGTACACTAACAGACTGTTGGCTGGGGCTAGGGCTATTGGGGCTGTTGGAGGGCCTAAAGACACGGCCACTACCACCCACAGACTTACTGGTCTTGGCAGGTTCCTGCTGGGGCACACCATAAGGTCTTCTGCTGGCGTCGAACGGACCCAACTGGTACCCTCGCCTGGATGGTCTGGCAGCCACAAAAGTCTCCACCAGGTCTGCAGCTTCCGCGGAGGACTGAGGGGTGTGCTCCTTCACCCACACCTGCAGGTCATGGTTGAGCATACCCAGGAACTGCTCCAGGAGGATTTCGTCACAGATCTGGTCCTTGGTCTTGGTCTGGGGTTCGAGCCACTTCTCCTGGAGGTCTTTGAGCCGGTCACGGAGCTCCCTCGCCGTCTCACCCTCCAGGATGGTCTTGGTGCGGAACCTCTGGCGATACGTCTCCGGTCTGATCTCGAATTTGCGCAGAATAGCCTGCTTCACCTTGGTGTAGTCCTTGGTGTCTTCAGCGTTCATAGCCACAAAAGCAGCCCTGGCCTTACCTCTAAGCAGGGGCATAAGAGACAAAGCCCAAGCCTCGGGAGGCCATTGACTAGCCGTTGCCAGTCGTTCAAACGTCGTGAGGTAATGTTCAATGTCTTCATCTTCTTCATACACGGCCATCCTTGGGGGTTTCCACCCCGGCGGATGACTGGATAGGCCCATGCCAAGAGATGTGGAGTTCAGGGAGCTCTGGAGTTGGGGGGCGGGGCCTTGACTCTGCGGCGGACGAGGTGTTGGAATATCCAGGGGGGGACCTCGGAGCAACACAGCCTGGGCTGAAGAGGGACGGGAGTCGGGCAAAGCCTGCTGAGGGCCCGCGCTTTGCCGGTCTGCTGCCTGTGCGGGCGCCGTACCATCTCTCACCACTCTCTGCAGCTGTTGGAACTGGTGCTCCATCGCCCTCCACCGTTGGTCTTGCCGCTGGGTCTCAGACTCCCACTGCTCCTGGTGGCGCCGCTGCGTCTCAACGACAGACCTCATGATGCGCTCCACCCGGTCCATACGGTCTTCCACCACCGGCGAAGAAGATCTGGATGCTGCCGACCTTGGCCTGGTCGCCGGATCCGTTGGTGGGCGTTCTGTTGGTGGGCGTCCTGTAGGGGGCGCCGAAGCCCCACTTGGATCCATATTCCTTTGAGAGTTGCTCGTGGCCACCGGCTTCCCTTTTCGCTGCCACCAAATGTTAAGGGTGAGTGTGTCGGAGCGGTTAGAGCAAAGATGGTTCTCTCAAAAAGGAATGAAGTTCAGATGGGATTTTTTATTTTAGCTCCCAATTAAGGCCGTAAGGCAAAAAGATAATAATAAATAATAATATAAACAAACAAAAAAAGAAATAAAAATAAAAAAAAAAGAATTAAAAAAAAACTTTTCAAAATTGAAAACAAATTGACATAATTGTCAGTAAATTAGATTAATAAAGACATTGTCTAGACAAATCATATGACTAATAAACTAGTCAAAATTCAGGAGAGCATAGATCACACATCTGATCATGACCTGCTCTCCTTGGCATCTGAAGCCAAGGGTTTAAGTTAGGCCTGAGCGCGCCATGGAAATTGGAACATACCAAATCACAAAACAGACAAAGGGGGAACTCAGGTTGACTAACAATGTAAGCGCTTAAACAGCCAAAAAACAATATCCAATAAACTGGAAAATTGCATAATATTAATTATATCATGGTACTGTAGCAGGAATAACCAACCAACTTTTCAGCAGTCTAAAAATAATAAATAAATAATTCGCGGGTTCACTTCCTGTGAACCCGGAAATCATAGCGTTCTTAAACGCGGAAGTCGGCTCCGTGATTCTTTTGGCCAAAACAAGAAGTGACGAGCCGCGGGATGGACGTGAGTTGAATTTAAACAAGTAACTTTTTAAACTTATCAGTGCTGTATAATCTTAACTTAAAATAAAAGGTTAAATGATACATGTTTGCCCAAGTGGTTATTTTAACACAATGATGAATGAAAATGCATGAATTTTAACTGTAAGAATGATATTGAAGGGAAATTAAGCCTAGGCATATTCAAGTTGCGTTTGATGGTTTTAAGACGTCTTTTTTAACAGCAACAGGAACAGACATGATATTGTGAACGAAGAAGTTGCATTTTAAACTGCTTTTAAACTAGACATTGATATGAACCAAACATGATAACATGAATGCATGAACAGAAAGTCTTTAACGATAAGCAGCGTATAGCTGCGGTGGCGGCGGCGGCTATGCGCCCCGTCACAGTTCCCTTATTCTTCATGCAAAGTTTCTACATTTCCCAGTCTTATGGGAAAGTATATCATACTTGGATTTAGAGTTCTGTTGTTTACTGCTGGAGCCTGGGATATCAAGCATGGATTGATCACTCTTCATAGACCCACAGCTGGGCACTGGCGATTTCGGTCTATATGTCTTAGGACTGCAAGATGCAACAGGATTATCATGAATGTCAATGTATTTTGTGTGTATGAATGTCATAATTGTTTTTTTCTTTGTGAATGAATGGCATTGTGCAACACTCTTGTTTTATATATCTTACATTCATGTATGGGTATCCCTGTTTGTCTCTGACAAGTGCATTACAGAGAAAGAGAAACGCAGATATATCTTTACTACGTATACTCACCATCCAAAGTGTGGACTTGGTGTCTCTTGGTGACCTTCAGCCTCCTCCTCTCTCTCCTGAGAGACACTCATCCTAGCAGCAGGGAGATTGTCTATCTAGATCTAAACAAGACGTATACAAAGCTATTTCAGTCGGTCAGAACTGTCTACTGATACCAACTTAAAGGAGAGTACCGGAGTGAATTCAAGCATAGCCCTGTTGAAAGAGCTTACTAAATGCGCTAGTTAGCGAGTGGAACAAAATAATTTGGAACAGCATAGACCGAACGTTGAGGTTACATTGACTCAATGTAAAGTGTTTCGTGTTCACGTTAGGTCTGTGTTGTTCGAAAATCTTTCATTTCATGCGAAATATATTGCTGTTAGAAGGCTCGTGCAGCAGGACTATGCTTAAACTTACTCAGGTAAATTGCTTTAAGATAACTGGAAGCCCATAATTTCAATTAAGCCAAGGCCTAATTACAGAAGAAATGGGATACTTAGGCCACCGATTTTGAGTTACACAGTAATTGTAATAATGGGAATGAATTTGTGTCCATTTTTTTCAAGGAATTCATCATGGATTTATTGTATGTCAGTTTGGTGTTCTTTTATTTTAAAGGTGACATAGAATGGATTAATTGAGCATTGTACCTTGTTCTCTGATGCTAAAATACAATATATTAAATTGTACAGAGGTCAAGTGATATTGTACAAGACTAATTAACACCTCATATTTACAATATGTATTGATATGGCCCTTTTGCCTAAACAATGTCCTCCCTGGCAACCTCAATTGAGCTGCAATGGCTTTGTGCTATTTGACATCACTTGTAGGCTGTGTTCTTATTTGCCCATGTTTTAGTGGCTATTTCTAAATTGAACATTTCAATATGAAAGAGGGCAGAACCATGCCTCATATGTTCATGATAGCTCTTTGACCATGCACAACCTGTCTTAATTCATCAAAGCCAATGTAAAAGTGGTTTTCCATTCTCTATCACCTTTAAGTTATTTTAATTTCAGTAGCAGAGGGTCTGAGGGACAACATCCCCTAAGAAGGAAAGGCATATCTTTCGGACAGAAAAATAAAGTGTCTTTTTGTAAATCCTACTTCTAGGTTTCACTGAGGGTTACAGTAGCCTATGCTCTCAGTTCATCAGTGGATATTGGCTCATAGCATAGCAAACGTTTTCATGTTGTTTCATTTTGTGTACAGCGTTGGGCATTCCTTCCCTTCTTTCAAAACTATACACACTAGAGCCCTCTGTTTGTGAGCCTGATAGTAACACCAGCCTTTTGTTCTTCAGTTAGTTTCACACTGAGAGTCTGTAATGAGAAATGATTGTTTGCTGGAGGTAATAATGTATAAAAATATTGGATTAGCCCTTGACTGATAGCTTGCCTTAACGGATGCCATAAACTGACTGAACCTCTTTCTGTTCGGCGATTGGATCAGGTGAAACTGCTCCCTGAGACAACAAACTCAATCACATCAAATCCAGACTAAGGCAAAGTGTAGGTACACCAATTTCAGTTGGTGGGGGAATGAGTGCCACTTATGCCTCTGCTAATCTTGTCAGTTGTTTCTGTACATTGAAGGTGTGCTACCAGGTTACTTTTTGATGGTGTCTTTAAAAATTACCTCTCATTTGAAAGAAAGAACAAGTAGAAACTCGCTAGACATGTCCCGGAGCAGTTTTATTATGAATCATTAATAATTAAGCTACGGAAAAAGTAAAATTATTACTTACCAAGGTTTTGAATGTATTATTGTTGAATCCATGTCATTGTTGCTAAGACCCCTATACAGAGATCTGGCTTGACTTGTTTAGTCACTGATCTTTCACGCATAGCTATTTACTGCAACTCCTCCCAAACTGTTTAACAGGAAAATATTTTGTTGACAGGATAGGACATGACATGACATGACAGGAAAAGATTTTGTTAGTTTCTTTGTCAGGGAGAATGCACATTATACAGTACATAATACCAGTACATAATACCACAGTCAAAGCGCTGTGTGGCAGAAAAGTTTCTTGTCAGTTGACTAATTAGCAACACCAGTTCCAAGTCAAACGTTTCTCAAAAATAAAGTAGTCCAAGTGGGAGGAGTCTCATAGTGAGTTACACAATCATGAAGCAGCAGAGCTGGTCAATAAATTTGCTGCCACTAGAGTATGTGTGGAGTTCTAGGGTAACCCTAGGTTGATACCGGAATTCATCTTGACATTTATTTCATATTCTTTTAAAGAAGCCTACTCAATCATATGAGAGCATAGCTGCACCATCTAAATAAGATGTGTTCTAATCTCCCATCTGAGAGAATTTCTTTGTCCATCTGGAAAAAGTAAATTACAGATTTGTATGAACCTTTCTTCAGATGTACAGTATGTCTTTGCCCAAAAGAAAAAACCCTTAAATTTTGACGATGATCGTGGAAGGGGGCACGGCTCTGCTGCTGACCCTGTGTCTCAACTTTTTATGTAACTGATTGCATTTTTATTTTGTTTTTAGTGCGTTTGAGTGTGTATGTCCCAAAGTTACCCTCTTATACACTTCTTATTGTAACAATGTACTTCTCCGCTCTATATATCGCCGTGTTAAAGGGTAACTTCAGTCATTTTCAACAAGATCTCTATTGCTCAATCTATTTGAGATTAGCCAATACTGAAGACACAAGACATTTTGGTCCAACTATATAGGTTTCTTTGACCAGAGAATAATCACTACAACTAGTCCAATGGGGCAGAATTTTGAACTGTATTTTCAACATCTTAACATACTCCAAATGTCACCACAAAAACTATGAAGTATCAACAGACACCTTACAGCACAGAACTGTATGGTGTACGACTACAAATGGCTGAAAAAGCGTTAAAACTGTGTGTTTATGCAGCCAAACAATGTTTGTTTACAAAACCGTCTTGTAAACGCTGCATAAAAACACTATTTTAACCACTTTATCGGAGCAGGACTGTCATTTTGGCATTGATGGACACACTATAAAAAGATCCAACATAGATTAGACCATGTCTCAAAAATCTATTGGTGACTGTTTTCTTGTGGATAACTGGTTAGCATTGCTTGCTCGGACTGATTGCATCCTTGGATTGATCGCTCATTGCTAACCAGTTGCTAACTACTTATGCACATTCGTTTCCTTGGCTTGAGTTCACATTTTTACCGATAGAGCTCCCCCTACAGCTCCCCCTACAGCTCCCAAAAACTGTGCCGCAGAATCATCACAGTGACTAAATAAAGGTAAATTAAACTAAAAATGTTGCATAGTTCCCTTTTAACAAGCTGTCCCTCTCAACATATCTCCCAACACTACAACAATATGTAGACTGTCCAACTCGTGCATCTAATATCCTGGATGACTGAGCTGCCGCCCACCCATTTGGAGGTCAGTCCACGTCATTCACTTGCTGCCAAAGTACAGACAGTTAGTAAAGCGTGAAAAGTCTACTATAAAATTTAGGTAACACTTTGCGGTAAGGGTACATGAATTATCATGAATTAATGCATGAAATCATTCATGATAAATTCATGATTCATGCATTACTTCATCTCTGAAAGTCTAATGAGTTATCAGGAATTGACATGAATTCATTGTTTGTCATTAAGGACCTCCTGCTGAAATAGCACATGATCTTAAGTATTAGTTACTCTGGGTACACAGTGTTGGGGAGTAACGAGTTACATGTAACAAAATTACGTAATTTAATTACAAAATAAAAGTAACAGTAATCAGTTACAGTTACTTTGAAAAAATGTGTAATTGAATTACAGTTACTTTAGGAAATATTCAGAATTACAATTTCAGTTACATGATCCCAATATCATCTGCAGAAACATTGGCTATGTCAGTACATTTCTACAGTACCATCATGTTGCCAACACCACTCACTTGTTACAGGATCTACAGCGGTCTAAGTTGCAGTAGCAAGGAGGCCTGACTGTCATACAGAAACTAGAACATAGGCCTGTAGCCCATTGCTGGATATAAAACTGAGCTCTATTGATCAGGTGCACACATACTGCATGAGCAATCTCAGACAAACAAACACCTGCTTATTCAGTGATGTTCACCAGGTATTTTAACTATTTGCTCGGAGTGAACTCTGACACTGCTGGGAGAGTTAAAAAGGATTTTAGCATTGTCAGAGTTGAATAATAGGCCTATGTGACAGTTAACTCTGCCAGGATTCAAAAACTCAAAATTGCTTGACAATTGAAAAAAAAAGTTTAAAAATGTAGAAATGTAATCAAAAGTAGGCTAATCAAATGTAATTAGTTACATTACTTTATTAAAGTAATCAAAATAGTTACACTACAATTACGTTTTCGAAGGGGTAATTTCTAAAGTAACTTACCCAACACTGTGGGTACATCTTCATGAGTCATGATTAATTAGCATGAGTCATGATTATTAGCATGATCATGATGAATTCATCATGTTTGTGCCCCCTCAACTAAAGTGTTGACATGGTTAAATTGGTAAAATTTAGTTGATGTATGGTGTATGACTAGGCCAAAGTAGGCTAAATAAGTACTTTTATTATATCAAATTCTTTTGAACAAAAACATCATGATCATGTCTAATTAGTCGTGACTCATGATGATGTACCCAGAGTAATTAATGCTTAAGATCGTCTGCTATTTCAGCAGGAGGTCATTAATGATAAACAATGAATTCATGCTAATACCTGATGAGTCATTAGATATTCAGAGATGAAGTAATGCATGAATCACGAATGAATCATGAATGAAATCATGCATGAATTCATGATAATTCATGTACCCTTACCGCAAAGTGTTACCAAAATTTGTCATCGTTTGGAATGGGGAGACACTTGATAAATTAAAATGCTGTTTTTAAACAACATGCTGGGACACATTCTTCGACTCCTGTGAAAAACCCTCATGAGTTAACAGACAGCATCTACATTTTTGTGAGGAAACACATTTTTGTGTGTTTTGTCACATTCCCCAATAATAAGCCCTGGCTGTCAAAAGACTTAGAAGCATACCGTGGTGAGAAAAAGACAGCTTTCATAAGGGGTGATGTAGAGAAAATGAGAGAAAAAAGTTGATTTTAAAAATAAAGTGGAGGAACAATTTTGCACAAATAACCCTAAATAAGCATGGGAAGGGCGTAACAAAACCGCAAGGAACCAGTGGGCACTTTTATGGACCTCGCCTTTTTAAACAATCTTAACAGTTTTTATGGAAGGTTTGATTCTGTGTGTGAACTGTACATGCGCACAGACAGGAAATGACAGTGACAGTTCTAACACCTCTCTGGACTGGCAGCAAAACCACTTCCTTTGCGATCGTGTCATTACTCTTGTAACAGGCTGCAGAATGTGTTGCAATCTACCATTGCAACAGATCAGTTGATTGTTGTTTATTGTTGTGCTCTCTTAAAGCCAGTCTTAAACTGACTTTTACCATAAACTGACCTAACTATTCGGTTATGCATACTTTCAAGAAATTATTTAACCATGAAGATGTTATCTTATTTCTTAGGTTAGGTTACAGAGCCCACAGAATATGGCCAAAAGTATTTAGTATCAAAGATACAGGGGTACTGACCAATTAATTTGTGCTGAACATAGTGCCTTAGACGTAGAAAAGTCAATGTTTTTGAATTTTCCCATGAGCTTGGCACCCCAAAGTAGTTGCCCAACATAAGGGTGTCCTTAGGGTTGATTCACCCACTCCAGCACTTTGGCAAAGTATAATAAAAACCATTTCATATTGCAATGTAACAACAGTATGTACGTTCACAAAAATACATAAGGCCTGGGTCTCATGTTAGGCTTTTATTTGCAGATTTTTCTTCTGCTTTCAATAAAATGCAGCCACATATCCTGATCGAGAGACTAGCATATGATTTTCAGTTACCGAATCAACTATTGCTGCTACTTTTAATTTTTTTAACAGATAGGATACAGCGAGTCTTTGTAAATGGTCAGTTGTCCCAACCTATTATTTCAAATACTGGCTCGCCGCAAGGTTGTGTACTTTCTCCCTTGTTATTTATTTTGTACACAGATAGCTGCAGGTCTTCCCAACAAGGAAGCTACCTGGTCAAGTTTTCGGATGACACTGCACTGCTATCTTTATTCCAAGGTCCACACTCCAGTCATGGGCTAGCATTGACATAATTTGTGAAGTGGTGCGACAATCATTTTTTAGATTTAAATGTAGCCAAAACAAAAGAGCTCATAATTGATTTTAGGAGGGCAAAGGCAGAACCAATAGCAAGTGTCATACATGGGAGGGATGTGGAAATCGTTGATTCTTACAAGTACTTAGGTACAATATTTGACAGTGAGCTGAAGTTTCATGTAAACACTGAGACAATTGTCAAAAAGGGACAACAGAGAATTCATCTGCTGAGGAAGCTTAACTCCTTCAGTGTCTCTAAAACCATTCTACGTAACTTTTATCAGTCTTTTATTGAGAGTCTTCTAACTTTCTCTTTTTTATGTTGGTTCAATAGCTTATCAGTCAAAGACAAGAACAGTCTCAGCAGCATTGTTAACACTTCATCAAAGATTATTGGAACACAGCTAAATAGTTTAAAGAGTGCTCTGTTTAACAAACAGGCAGTCCAAAAGGCTAGAAGTATCATCAGTCAGCCTGATCATGTTTTAGGTGGTGAATTTTCATTAATGCCTTCTGGGAGGCACTATTATTCTGTCAGGACAAAAACAAAAAGGTATTCTGGATCTTTCATCCCTACAACCATTAGATTATTAAACAAGGTTGTAGGGATAGAGTGCATTAATGACAATTGGATTTACTGAGCGCTGTTCATCACTGACAGTACAGGGTGTTTGATTGTATGTGTGTGTTAACTGTATGTGTGTGTTAAGATGCATATGGATATGCATGTGTTGCATGCATATGCAACTCTCTTGCTTCTTATTTATTTATTTTTTTAGGTCTTGTAGTTCTATATTTTTTCTAACTTTTTATTTATTATAAGATTACTATTTATGGTTGATTGATGGAGACTGGGACTGCGAACTTAATTGCCCACTGATGGGATTAATAAAGTTTTCTGAATCTGAATCTGAATAAGGGTCCATGTCAATTAATCCAAATTTTGGAAAATTTCCAGCTTGACCATCTCAGAATTTCCTGAAAAAAATTGATTAAAATGATACCATAAGAATCGAAAAACTTGCCTGCAAGGGTATTTATTTTTCTTGCCTGCAAGGGTATTTATTTTTTCATGAGGAATTAATTGCATGCTTTTTGGGCATTCTTTTTGCGCCTAAAAGTCACTTGATTAAATGGTTAATTACTGTGTGAATGATGGCTCTCTCGCCAGCCTCTAGCCTTTGTTTAGTGGTAATCCCACTTGCAGAATGTTTGGTGTCAGGTCCACAAAATAGAAACTGAAAGTAGATATAACCAAAATCGCATTTATTACCGGTTTGTCAGACAACATAACACACAAAAATTATCATCTCTGGTTCATCCTCTTTGGTTTGCAAGTAAATGTACATTGATTGTTGAGAATGTACAATATAATTGTATTTTTTCTGGTATTTTGGTGACTGTAGGTGGAGCTCCGGAGATAGAAAAATGCAGTCCTGCCTGATTTCCCTTTAAGCATTCATAAAGGCTTGTAATGTAGTCTGTTTTATTAAATTATATTATACTTTTCTATGACCAAGGTGTTTATAATGATTGACAATGAATACAGTTTTCATGTATAGTGTTACAGTATGAAATGTTTCTGAAAAAGCTTGGAAAATGCAAGAGAGTAGAATATCCATTTTATTGTTGTTGATCCAAATATTAAAGAATTCTATTTCAACATATTTGACTACATTTCAAAAATTAGGGAAAAAAACTTCTTTCTTTATATACTAGATTATTTTTATACGACAAATCAGACATTCATCAAACATACATGCTTGGATTTATGATTGCCTATATTGTGCACATTATTATACATTATAACATTGCTACTGTCAGATTAAGTGGCTATATAAATTAAGAGTATAATTCTGAATCAATTATTAAATTACCCTGAACTGAGAATATATTTGATATGTGATACTTTAGTTATGCCTAATCACATACTACAAAAGTTCATCTAAGTATCAATAAACATAAGTTCAGTTAAAACAAGAAACACATACATGTGTTTCTATATTAAATTCAGAAATAAAGATACCGATAATTACGTTTGGAATTATGGAACAGAAAATCATAGTATTGTGCAAAAAACATTTGTATGGTCAAGAATAAATCTGGTGGAGCTCATGTGACACAGGGACACTGAGGAGTCAAGCGAAATCCAAAACCCTGGATAGAGGGGCTCCGTGAATGTGGAGTGGAATGTGTGCAGGTGTGTGAGTGTCTCAGAAGAGATGCTGTAGAAGGACAGTGTGCCGGCCGGCCAGTCCAGGTACACCCCTATTCTACTGAAGTCAGAGGAGGGGGCAGGTATGTCAATGTGTTTATTATTGTGCCAGGCAGAACAACTGTCAGGAGAGCAATATAGAGTCCAAGACTTTTCATTACATCCAAAATGGCTATCCTCACCACCCGCTATCCTCTTGATGCTTTTATAGGCCACAGTTATATGAGCAGGTCCATCATTCCTCACAACCTCCCAGTAGCAGAGTCCAGACAGACCCTCTCGACACAACACCTGATACCACCTCTCAAATCTGTCGGGGTGGGAAGGATACGGCTGCTCCTCTTTCATACCCTTAGCAGTTTTGTTTCCATCAGAGAGAGAGACATTTTTCTGTGCTGTGTTTTGGTCTAGTTTGAGCTTACAGCTATCTGAATAGCAAAAGGGAGAGTTTCCACATCATGACACAAACATACACATGTATTGACATTTGAGCTAATATTTTCCATATTATGTCACTAACAGACACATACAAATGCAGTGGCGACTTACATTTGTTCACTCCTGGTCTAAGTCTGTATTTTCCACAGTGATTCGTCCTGGAACAGATAGAGAAAGAGATCAATCACTACGCTGTCTAATCAGGGAGAATGTGTCATTCTATCTCACCAAGCCCTCCATCTCATTTCACCTCATTTCTTAATATCATGTATCGACATAACAAAACATTTTTTTCTGTTTATGCAGTCCTTTGTTAACCTGGCTTCAGAAATGAACTGTGGTCTGGCAAAGCAAGCATCACCCAGAATTTTGGGCAGGATTAAATTAAACATCTATCAAATGCAATCAAATTTCTATCGATGTTTTGGGACAGTGCTGGACAGAGTCATAGTAAGCTCGTCTTCTTCAGCCTGCCCATTTCTCCTTAGGTCCTGATTTTTCTGGGCTCCAGAGTTGAGGAAATTGCCTCCTTGATTGTGAAATTTCATACAAAAAACAGGAAGCATGGGCAGGACCAGGCTAGTTTTATGTGGCAAGGCATCTATGACAGAATTTTACTTTCTATATTTAAATAAAATTGGTTTGTTTGTTTGGGGGGGGGGGGTATTCACTCCAAGAGTGGTGACTAGCTGTTGTCAATGTTCACTCTGGCTATGTTCATACAGCAGGGCTTAGTGCTCAATTCAGATTTTTTTGTGGAATCTGATCTTTTTTGCAAGGTCGTTCAAATTTCCAATAAAATGTGACTTGTATGCGCCTGTATGTGATCTCCAGTATGAACTTCAAACGCACCAAAATTGTCCCTGGTGCGCATTGAAGGACACAACGTCATAGAAAACATGCTCAACGTTTAAAGAAGTAGAACGCAAGTTGCAATAAACCTTTGTCATGAATAAAAGATTTTATGACATTTCTGGCAAACAATCGCGTCTTTACTGCCATAATCAGTCAGTCAGTCTTAATAATCTTTAGTTCCTCCGTTTACAAAACTGAAAGGAGTGGAGTGAGTCTGTTGTTACCAGCACTCAAAAAAAAATAGCTTGTCAACTCTTGTCTTTCCCACCTCACATAATACAAACGGAAACATTTGTTGTGATTGCGGCTGCTTAATTGACATGGAATTAAGCTTATTGATGACATGTAGGTCTGATGCATGCAACCTGGAGGTTCAGATTGGAGTCGCATGTCAGAAGATCAGATACGTATCGGTTTTAGGACCACATATCCAAGTGGCAAGTGGAATGCGTCACATTTTTAAAAATCGGATCCGTCATTAAAAGATCAGATACATGTTGCAAAGGGGTGAGAAAATCGGAATTGGCTCTTCAGGCTACTGTGTGAACATAGCCTCTGATCATGTGTTACAGTGAATCATGGCAGGGCCACCGGAGTTGATCAACTGGCCCCATTCATCTCCTGGTGACTTAGGGTCAGTCCTAAATTCAGTGTAAGCTGTGTTTGTGTGTAAGTCAACCAAGGCTTTGAACCAGTTCATGGAACAAAAACCAGAAACTTTTGCTATTTTGCTATGAACAGAAACGAAATCAGAAACTTTATCATTTTTAATGTTCTGAAACAGAAACGATTTTTTAAAATAGTGGTAACTGGTTAAAGCCGTTTTTTTTGTGTCTTCAATGAAATTGTGACGTTTCATTGATGTTCATCTGACGTTCGACCGGGAAATTATTCAACTCACATTTAAATATGCAGAAGGCTGTACCTGTAGACCAATGGATAATATTTTGACTATTAATACCCAATTTAAAAACATATATTCTATGTTCAACAGGTGACATGGAACAATATCAACCGGTTCAGGAACTTTATTTTTTGTTCTAACCGGTTCGAGAATGTCAATTTTAGGGTGGGAACCAAAAACGTAAATACTGATTCTGTTCATAATGAAACAATTGGCAAAAAATTCTGGTTCAAAGCCCTGAAGTCAACACAATGGGGCCTATATTAGCAATTTGGGTTTGTTTCAATACACAAAGATTTATAGGATTTACATCTTTCTACCTGGCAGTTTTGATACATACTTAAGAATCACTAGTTTACAGACAGGATCCTTCAGTCTTGCAGATAACATCTTGATTCCTGATTTTCCAGGATGGTTATAGCTCAGATCCAGCTCTTTTAGACAGGAGGAGTTTGAATTCAAAACCTTGGCCAGACAAACACAACCCTTTGCCGAGATGAGACAACCAGACATTCTGACAAGACAAGAAAATTGTGAAAAACTATGAATACAAGTGTGTAGAAAACCATGGACTGACTGACTTACAAATAAAATACAATGAGGAAATCGAATTGATTTCTTTTTTCCCTTTTTTTGAAAGCAAATGAAGTGTAACTTCAACCTTAATCTCTCCAATGAGCAGTTGAGTTTGGCCAGTCCCTCAGAAAGAAACTCAACTCCAGAATCTCCCAGATCATTATGGCTCAAGTCCAATTCTATCAGGGCATTTGGTGACTGTAGAACACTGGCTATAATCTTACAGGATATATCACTGAGGTTACAGGCAGCTAATCTGCAACAAGATATGAAAAAAAGCAAATGTCAATATTCAAGCTAGATACACTGGGGTATTTGCCCTGAGGGACAAACAAGAACTGTCACCAAATCATGGAGAGACATGGAGAATACAAACCTCAAAGTTTGAAGTTTATTGTGGGGGCTTATCAACCCTTCTGAAAGAACCTGAACTCCAGAATCTTCTACATCATTGTGACTCAGATCCAGGTGTATCAAGGAATTATTGGATTTCAGAGATAATGCAATTGTTTCATAGGACATATTGTTAAGTTTGCATCCATTGAGTCTGGTACAGGAAAAAACAAGGATTTCTAAGGAAGTGAGCCAGAAAGTTGTGGCTAAGATTCACAGCTAACATAATTCACTGACAAAGACACTGCAATCAATACTAATAATTTACAGTAGCATCAAAATAGCAATGGGAGAGTCTAGCAGAATGGAAGTATTCACAATGGTCCTGAAATGTGAGTATGTCCTCAGAATTTGGTTATGAGTCCATATGTACAATTCGGTTTTAAAACAATCATTCATTGCTGAAATATAAGTTATTTTCCCAAATTATTGCTACTGCCAGAGGTCAAAGGTCACCATAAATTGCTGAATCAAATTGTTCCTGAAATATGACTTCATTTGCTGTTTGGTGGACTTACTAGTATTTTCGATTGGTTGTAGTGGGTCTACACTTCGGAATTTCAAAATACCTATTAGCAAACTTTGTTAGGAATGCTCTGAAGACCATGCCTGCCAATTGTCATTAACCCTATCCAACCTTTGATGTTGTATAATTCCTTAACGACTTATGCTATGACTATGACTACTTATGCTATGACATTTCCTAAAACTTGGTTGGCTACAATTTAGTACCAAAAGATTAAGTTTATCATTTGTTGGTGTTGCCATGGCAACGGTTTTCTGACAGTTACAGTGTCTGACCAAAAATCACTGATCTAGGTTAGTTAAAGTCAATCTCACATTTTCTTTATTATTTCCATTAGCATCCCTTATCAAAAAATTCCTTTGGATTTTCGTTTTTTCCAATAGGATTCTAAAGGATTGCAGGGGCATCTAGCTAGGCGTAAGTAGCCAAATCGCTGTTTTAAACCATAGAAAGGCTCGAAATAGCCCCACACTTAGTTTATAGTATAATGATAGTTCCAACATTTAAAACTAGGCATTGAAAACTTAGCACCCTGGCAAACGTTCCAACTTTTAATGATGTTGAAATATACATTGGGTCCTTATCACACCAAATTTCTCCTTTAACTGAGATGTAATGAATTTTCTATAATTACAGTGTCCCCTTGAGATCAAAAGTCACCATATTTAATGAGTGCCCTTAGAATGGGGTCATAAGTGTATGAACCAAGTTTGAACTTGGAACGTCAAACCACTCCTTAGATATGACCCCACTTCCTGTTTGGCGGCTTCACCGCTATGTTCGATTGGCTGTGACAGGCAAACGATTTTCAAAAAGCCTTTTAGTACAATTTGTGCAGAATGGTCAGAAGACTGGCAAAATTTGTTTCATTTTCTGCATAATTCAAAATGGTGTCAAATCCAATATGGCAGAAAATGACATCCTATGGTCCATTGAACTCGGCTTGAACCAAGGATTCCAAAATTACCTCCGGCATTGGGATCAAAAGTTGCGGTCATGGACGCAGGACGCAACTCCAACTTCGACCCACTGGTGGCTTGACATGCATACATGAAACTTGATCAAATTAATAATGGGGCAAAAATTCCCAACTTTCCTCCGTACGCCTCACTGCTAGACCCCCAATTATAGCTAGTTCATACATTACATTAGAATGACTTACAGTGCCTTTCTGCAGCACCTCACAGCTGGGATCAATCTCCTACGTCCTTCATCTGATGTGTTGTATTTCTTCAGCTCAAACTCATCCAGCACCTCGTCAGACATCAGTAGCATGTGGGCCAGTGCTGAACAATGAGCAGGGGACAATCTCTCTTCAAATATCCTTGAGGATTTCAGGTAGTGCTGGATTTCCTTGTAAGTGCAATTATCATTAACTTCAGATAAGCACAGCAAAACACTGATCCATCTTTCCGGAGAAAGACATTCACTGTTGTGCTCCTTAATGTACTGACATGTTTTCCTGATGCTTTCTGGTCTGCTGATGATGTCTTTTACAAGGCCTTGCAGAAGTCCCTGATTACTCTCCAGGGTGATACCCAGGAGGAAGCAAAGAAAAGATCCATGTCTCCATTCTTGTTCTCAAAAACTTTGTTTACAACATGCACCAGTGACTCTTCTAAGCAGAAAAATGTCTCCATCGTCTCATTCTGATAAATGTAGGAGACAAATACGTGAAGTGCAGCCAGAAACTCCTGAATGCTTGGGTGGACAAAGCTGTAGATCTCCTGTCCTTTCTCCTTGAAGATGTTGGTGTATATGCCTGAGTGAACTGAATCTTCACCAATATCAATGTTGTACTTCTTGAGGTCATCATTATGAAACATGGCACTGCCATTCTCTAAAGTTTTGAAAGCCAATTTCGCAAGTTTCAGTATGACATCTCTATGTGATTCAAGGAAATGCTCTTCATTCTTTCTGGTGGTGAGGGTACGAAAGAAGTGTATAAACATCTCGGTCAGAGTTTTGGGGATTTCTTGGATGTTCTCTTCTAGCATCTGCTGAAGTACAGTAGCTGAAATCCAACAAAACACTGGAATGTGACTCATGATGTGTAGGCTTCTGGTTGCCCTAATGTGTGAGATGATCCTGTTTGCCTGATTCTCATCACTTATTCTCTTCTTGAAGTATTCTTCTCTTTGTGGGTCAGTAAACCCTTTCAATTCTGTTTCCCAGTGAATGTATTGATCAGGAATTTTACTGGCTGCTGTTGGCCGTGTGATTATCCAAATTTGTGCAGAGGGTAGTAGAGTTCCATGGATGAGACTCGTCATCAGAACATCCACTGATGATATTTGTTTCACAGCAGTCAACACCATGCTCTGCTGGAAATTCAGATGTAATTGACTCTCATCTAAGCCATCAAAGATGAACGCAACTTTGTAATCTGCATATTCTTCACGATCCTCCAGCTCTTTCAGCTCAGGGTGGAATTCAAGCAAGAGACTTTGAAGACTGTACTGATTATTCATGACCAAATTCAGTTCACAGAAAGAAAGGGGAAGCATAAAGTCAAAATCCTGATTGGCTACTCCGTCTGTCCAATCAAGGACAAACCTCTGAACTGATACAGTCTTTCCAATGCCAGCAACACCTTTGGTCATCACTGTTCTGATGCGCCTCCTCTGTCCAAGCCTGAGGATGTCATTGATTTTGGTTTCTTCTGCTATTTGTGATCTAGTTTCTAACTCTAACTGCCAAAGCTCTTGTTGCTTATTTATCCTTTTGATTTCACCCTTTCTGATCCCAGTGGAGAGTAAACGTGTTTCCGCTCCTGTTTCATATACATTCTCAAACCTCCTCTTCAGGTTGGCTTTGTGTCTCTCTATAACTCCCCCTGAAGTTTTACCTTATTAGAAAAAATGAAAAAGAAGTATTGTTTTGAATACAACTAATATTCATTTTCTGTTTTGTGTGTTTAACACCAACAAAGCAGCATTGTACTTGTAATAGTCGTACTGTAATAACTGTGATACTCAGTGCCCATACAAACACTCAACACATGAACTAGCCTGGATGCTTCACTAACCTTAAAGGGGAGGTTCGGGTTTTAACACATTTAGCCCCTTTTCTAGAGTGTCTAGGGTGCAATAGAATGATTGATACCAAAATTTGGATGATTGGTCCTGTCTCAAGTATACGGCTATTTCCCCCCCCAATGCTTCAGACAGGCTAGCTTTGTGCATGTCTGACAATGTTCCCTAAAACCACCTAAAACATTGTTATTTTCAAATATGCTACTCACCGAGTCATCAGTGCTGTTATATGGGCATGCAAAACAATTCTCGTCGTGAAAAACCATTCCTGTCGTGTTTTATTTAGCATTTTGAAAATCCTGGAACTATTTTCTCCGATATCTCACAGCCGCCTATAAACTTCCGCTGTACGCTTAGCTGTAGACATTTCACAAGCTGTGCAACTCTTCACGTTCAAACGTACAGCGGAAGTTTATAGGCGGCTGTGAGATGTCAGAGAAAATAGTTCCAGGATTTTCAAAATGCTAAATAAAACACGACAGGAATGGTTTTTCACGACGAGAATTGTTTTGCATGCCCATATACCAGCACTGATGACTCGGTGAGTAGCATATTTGAAAATAACAATGTTTTAGGTGGTTTTAGGGAACATTGTCAGACATGCACAAAGCTAGCCTGTCTGAAGCAGGAAAGGGGGTTCTGAAATAGCCGTATACTCGAGACAGGACCAATCATCCAAATTTTGGTATCAATCATTCTATTGCACCCTAGACACTCTAGAAAAGGGGCTAAATGTGTTAAAAACCGAACCTATCCTTTAATATTTCTTTTGTATACAAATACTCTTTAACTGTCAAATATTTACCTGATTGTTTATTGATAACACTTCCTAGAGTTATCTGGCATATATGGCAAAGGGACACTGGAGCTTTAGGTGAAACCCAAAATCCTGGATAGAGGGGCTCTGTGAATGCTGATTGGAAAGTATGCAGGTGTGTGAGAGTGTCTTTGGAGACACTGTAGAAGGAAAGAGTGCCGGCTGGCCAGTCCAGGTACACTCCTACTCTTTTGGAGCCAGAGGAAGGGACAGGTATGGCAGTGTCTTCATTATTGTAGCAAGCAAGGTAATTTTTTGGAGAACAGTGCAAACTCCAAGAATTTATATTATGTCCCAGCAGACTGTCAAAATCATCTCCCTTCCTCTTCATGCTTTTATAGGCCACAGCTATATGTGCATCATCCCCACTCCACTCAGCCTCCCAGTAGCAGCGTCCAGACAGACCCTCACTACACAATACCTGAAACCAGCCATCAAATCTTTCTGGGTGGTCAGAATATGACTGTTTCTTATCCAACAAAGACACTTTTCTATTCCTCTCAGAGAGAAAGAGAAAATTGTTTGCTGTGTTTGGGTCCAGTGTTAGCTCACATGCATCTGGAAATAAGAGGAGAGGAACATCCTCATCAGAATATATGGGGCAGGAAGAGAGTAATATATAAAATCTGCATTCTTCCACACTTCTTTATGCAGCTATTTATCCATGTCTTCACGGGTCATTTAGTTTTGCAAATGACCATTGGAGTTCATGCCTACATTTTGTGGAAACATCTGAGAACTTACATTTCTGTACACCGGGTTGATTTCTGATTTCTGCACAGAAGTCCAAACTAAAGACACACACACACACACACACACACACACACACACACACACACACACACACACACACACACACACACACACACACAGAATTAGATTTTACATCTCTACAAAGTATGCTGTCTAGTAAAATCAAATGAACTGTGCTGTCTGCTTTAAATCAAGTGGTTTCCTTGTATGCAAACAAGTTGATTTGTTCTTGGCCTACACATGTGTACCACACCAGGGTCTCTTTATATTGCCAAGAATAAATGCACATTAAAATGCAACTCATATTTAGAGTATACTCTTAAGGAAAAATGACAATTCAAAGATATGTCATTGTAGCAGGCAGGTCTTCTCTGCCAGCTACTTCCAGGCACACCTGTAACTAATAATGAAGGGGGCGGGGTAACACCTAAATTTATCAATCTGGTGCCAGTGGAGCTCTACATAAGAGAGGCAGTAGCTGGTAGCATGGTAGACTTCACTAGTGTGGCCCTGCCGTGTTACTTTGTAAAAATGTGTATGTGTTTTTATGTTAATGTTTGTTTTGATTCAGTGTTGTTTAAGAGTCAGTTTCTGTAAGACTCATGCGGATTTCCATAGGGGCTGATACAAACCCTCCTCAGATCTCAATGAAAAAATTCTCATAGATACATATATGGGATAGATATTTAAAAATAACAATTTAAACATTTTGGACCTTTCCTAAAAAAAGCTAGGGACTTTTGAAATGACTCATGGCAAAGGTGGAAATTTGATGCTTTTCAAAATGCACAACTTTTCCTGTCCATATTTCAGTGGGCTTTCAAGACAGCACTCTGATATTTGGCAAAATCAAAGCATGGGTCCAACACTTTTGAGACATATTTTTATGATGGTCACTAGCTCAACTGACGGCCATTGGGTGGCCATTGAAAACTCAACTTTTTAGTTTTGGAGCGTTGTTTTGAGGCCTCTCACTGCTTGTGCAAACACGTAACCTTGCTCAATCATAAAGATATGAGCACATTGGGAGGTCCTGTTTTGAAATATAATTGGTTGAAGATTGCAAAATTTTCAAGTACTGATGGAGAGGATGTTTCATTTGGCAAATATGAAATTGACATTGAAATTAGAGGACCATATCTTTGTGCGCCATCAGTAAAAAAGGTTGAAACAATTTTTGTTATGTTGGCATGTATCTAATCTATTTGTATTATAAATATCTTGGAGGCATTTTGCTTCATTAATCATTAAATGCCATTTATTAACTGCATGAATCACATACAGTGATAGGTCCTCTAGAAATACGTGAAATTGAAAACAGCACCATCATGTGGACAAAGCTGGAAAAAAAAAAAAAACACGTCAGTATTGAAGCCATGTTGGAGGCACCCGAATTTCAAGCTTAGCACCTGGACTGTTTACATACAAAGGCATGCTTGAGTCTCCAACAGTTTTGGTGGTATTATAGTTTGAAGTTTCCAAATGTTCTCACAGGCATTGCTTTGGAATAGGTGGGGTGCATTCAAAGGCATGGTTTTCATAGAAATATTCGAGATATTGAGGTATAATTTTGCACACCTTCCCTTGAGATGTGTGTGGCCACATAATCAAAAGCTCAGATTTAGGAAAGACATTCATGTATTTTGGGCCAAATTGCTATGGGGTCATTTCATGTCATTTCACCCAATGCCTCCCGCTTGACCATCTCAGAATTTCCTGAAAAAAATTCTAGTAAAAAGATAGCATTTTTAATAGTAAGAATCCAAAATATTAGCTTCATACGGTCAATAGTTTTTTTTATAAAAAATATTTCAAATGACATGCTTTTTGGTCACCATAATCTAAGGCCATTTTTAAACAGCAATATCTGGAAAACCATCTCACCTATAGCCTTCAAATTTTCTACTGTCAATATGTGGTAGTTATAGCCTCCATACATGGAATATCAGGATTGTAGCTCATGATATAGGGACTCAAACTTCTACCAAAGTATGGCTTGGCAATATGAAATGGCAACTTTGAAGAGTTGTCAAGACCCAAGTTTTGGAGATAGAAGACCCATATTTTACAGGAAGTATCTCACGTAACGGGTTAAACAATCTACAAAAAATGGTCACTCTAAGATGAATAGATCCACAGGTATTAAGCCTAAAATATGGGGGAAAACACATTTTTGCCCAACTCCAGAGCCATATTCCAAAAACTGAGTTAATGGATCAGGTCCATGTTTTTGTTTTTGAAAGATCAAATTATTGTTAAACTTATATGAAAAAATTGGGAGGGTGTTTTGCCCCATTTCATCACAATTAATTTTCAAATATGGGCTATATGTTGGTGGGTGATTGTTTTTTCCTCTTGATTCCAAGGGGTGTGTCCACCCTATTTCAGAGCCATATTCCAAAAAACTGAGTTAATGGACCAGGTCCATTTTTATTACTTTGAAAGATCAAATTATTGTTAAACTTACATAAAAAAAAATTGAGAGGGTGTTATGCCCCATTTTGTCACAATTAATTTTCAAACATGGGGTATATGTTAGGGTTTTCCTCTTGATCCCTAGGGGTATGTCCACCCAACTCCAGAGTCATATTGGAAACATTGACTTTTGTCTTATGACAATGTTTACCTTTACCATGTGTGACTATATTTGCATTGCCATGTCAAAGTCAATCAACTTTATTTGAGACATGTTTTGGATATTCCTCCTTCGCTTTTACCTTGGATCTGCCGCCCTTCCCTACATGTTTCTGTTATCATTTCAAATACACATGCTTCTATGTGAAGTAATATCTGCATGCTGCATCTGAAAGAAGTAATCTCAACCAAATGCTGCAGCAATACAGTTTTACATTGCACAATTATGTATTTTTTACTTTCTAGATTCAAATGTAAGACTTAGTTATCTTAAACATTTGCTTCCCTGGTTTAGACAGAAAAGATCACAGACATAGCATTATTAAATTCATCCAGCCCAACCAAACAGACATGGCTTCTACATCATGGTGGTTGACAGAGACACACCCACAGATACAGCATGTGCGCAATCAAACCGTGATTACCCATACCCCACCACCATAACCAGTCGACCTACATTTATGATTTTTTAAATCTTATTTTCATATTTGTGCTAGTAATTAGCCTTTTGAAGCGCTACAAGCAAAAAGAGTGAAGGTGTAGTCGTCCTGCGATTTTATTGATTTTATTTTTTGGTAGCATATTGGAAAAACGCTAGAGCCACCCTCATGTAGACAACATGCAAGATCATACAAATGGCTTTTGAATCCAATCTAAGTTTGAGTTGCTCTTGGTTAACATTGAACTTTAAAGGAAGGGTCATATTCACATTGCAGTGCTGTTAGCATTGCAGAAAATGAATAATGACCGTTTCTATGCTAAAGAGTGGCATAAAGTTCTGTTAAGTGCAGAAATGTAGAGATGAAGATTAGCATGGTGATTGTGGATCTCCTGAAACATTGTTGAAGTTAAATGTAATTTTATAATGAGTGCAAAACTCAAAGGAAAGTTCACTTTAAAACAAACAAACAAAAAAAAGCGCATTTCACAAGTTATATCTTTTGTGTTTTTATGAACTTTGTAAGGACTTTGCTTACTTCATATTCACATTATGAAGAGTCAGTAATCGAGAGATTTCAGTCATTGTTGTCATTAATACAACTACAATGAGCAAAAAATCTACTGTTGACTCTGAAAATGTTGATCAAACACCAAGCACTTTTATTACACGAAATTAAGGTAAAAACATGAATTTGTATCTTCTTCAATGGAGAATAAAAAGGTCAAAAGATGACTATAAAGAACTCAACAAGGGAGAGGTGAATCTTTTATCAGTCCAATTCACATATTTAGTAAATGGTTGGATACAAATACAGCAGTCTCCAAAACACATGGCTATGTAAACATAGTCATAGGTAAACACACCCCTAGGAATCAAGAGGAAAAAAAAACACATATCGCCCAACCACATATAGCCCATGTTTGAAAATGTATTGTGACGAAATGGGGCAAAACACCTTCCCAATTTTTTTTATATAAGTTTAACAATAATTTGATCTTTCATAAACAAACAATTGGACCTGATCCATTAACTCAGTTTCTTGGAATATGGCTCTAAAATTGGGTGGACGCACCCCTAGGAATCCAGAGGAAAAAACAATCACCCACCCACATATAGCCCATGTTTGAAAATTAATTGTGACAAAATGGGGCAAAACACCCTCCCAATTTTTTTTATATAAGTTTAACAATAATTTGATCTTTCAAAAACAAAAAAATTGACCTGATCCATTAACTCAGTTTTTTGGAATATGGCTCTGAATTTGGGCACAAATGTGTTTTTCCCCATATTTGAGGCATAATACCTGTGGATCCATTCATCTAAGAGTGACCATGTTTTGTAGAGTGTTTGACCCGTTACCAGATATACTTCCTGTAAAATATAAGTCTTCTATGTCCAAAACTGGGGCCTTGACAACTCTTCAAAGTTACCATCTCATTTTGCCAAGCCATACTTTGGTAGACGTTTGAGCGCATGTATCCTAAGTTATGCTTGAGCTACAATCCATGATATTCCATGTCTGGAGGCTATAACTACCATATATTGACAGTAGAAAATTTGAAGGCTATAGGTGAGATAGTTTTCCAGATATTGCTGTTTAAAAACAGCCTTCAGATTATGATGCCAAAAAATGCCCAAAATGCATGGCACATGAAATATTTCTTATTAAAAAACTATTGAGGTTATGAACCTAATATTTTGGATTATTACTATTAAAAATGCTATCTTTTTAGTAGAATTTTTTCAGGA
>JAODXP020000033.1:26759859-26816548 GCA_027497455.2 Sardinella longiceps | reverse complement strand
CAGTATTGTTCAATGAGTAAAATGAGCTGAGATTACTTTAAAACTTGTCAAAAGTTGGTTAGACTCATATCAAATAATTCAGTTGAACTCAAAAGTGGTTAAACTCAGTTGTTTTGAGTAGCCTCTTGCTGCGTACTTGGTTGTTTTGAGTACTGAAGCATCACAAACAGGCACCAGCCAATCAAATCACTGCATTCAAATCATTCAACATGGCGGACATTTTTCCACAACTTGTATTACTTGTATTTTTTCTTCATTATTATAGGGTTAATTTAACTCCATGTTTTAAAATTTGGTAACAAACGTAGTATGTTTTGTTTGAAAACGATGACTTTTTGTAGGTAAGGCTATGTTAGAGGTAATTTGCAAAGCGCCTCTCTCTGCTAGTTGAAGTGTGAGGTCTGTAGCTGAGGTTAGCTAGCAACTTGCTAGCGCATTTCAAACGTTTTTACCGGGAACACTGAAAGGGAGCCGTTAACAGAAGTGACTGCACTGCACCTAGGAAGAAGTGTTCATCATATGCTGGCTGCTTGAATGGTGAGTATTAACATAAAACTCTGAGTGATTGTAAAAAAAAATGCCTGTTTCTCTTCAATCACAAAACAGGAACTTTGTAAAAAAAAAAAAAAGAACATGTCAAGGGGTTTTGCAAAATATTGCTAATGCTTTTGCAGATATGCTTGCTATTGCCAACTCTGTTATTTTCAAAGGAGCTTGTGCTAACTTACAGACCAAACTTCTTCAAAATTACAATAGATGTATGCTTAAAATAATAACATTACACAGGCAATGTTTATATTAATGTGTCATATATTTTTATCTGTTGCCATGTGGCTAAGTTTTGTGGCATTCATGTGGCTAACGTTTTGACTGGCTAACAGTATGAGAGGTTTATCATGCTACTGCTGAATTGAAATACCCATTTTACTATTAGGAATTAATTTTCCATATTTCAATAGTCTATCCCAGTTGTAGCCTAGTTGTGGGCTATATGGCAGCAAATTCTTCTTTTGTACCGTAATAGCTGTCCATACTAATTCATGTAATTAAGTTATGGGCTTTTTGTTTTCTCAATGCTAAATATGATTACATAGTTAGTCACCCTTTCTCTCTCCCCATTTCTGCATCTTGCAGCGGTCACCCCCATCCTCTTTGGAACACCTGGCTGTGCAGCGTTTAGGTAGGCTGCAGTAGGCTATAATATCTAACTTTACTATACAATTTCGCTAATCTATACAATTCATTTCTCTGTATATTTTTTCTAATGACATGGACTTCTAGAAGTGTACATTCTGACTGATTAGCTTTTATTTTTGCACTTCACAGACTCAAACAGCCTTAAGCGACACTGAGCTGACTAGATGCTTCATCTTCAGATATCTTTGGAAAGCCTCAGGTAAATTATTTACATTTCCTGATACTGTAAGTTAAACTAGTGCTTATGGGTTTGTTAAAGTTACATTTACTTTTTGTTAAGGTAAGAAACTTGCAGTAGAGTGATGCTGTTGTTGTGTAGCTCTACTGACAATATTTTCCCCCTGAAGGAAGCAGCTGACACACCAGACATGCTGCTGCTGCAGTACTCTCCCTTCAAGCATGAGCATGTAAGTTTACAGTTTGAAATGCATTTTAAGTCATTCTGTGTGGATTTGCAGTAATTAGATCCCCAAATGACCCTTGGACAGAATCTTTATTTGTTCATTGCACTGCTATGAAGTTAGTAAATTTAGTCTTATTGTGAATATTTTGTGAACTTCTGCAGACATACACCCCCTCCTGTCATGACTGTCATCGGACACAGGATTACTGGCCCAAACAGACTGTACAATGGAACCACGGGCCTCCTATGCTACTTTTAAAGTATGGAATTCCTTTTTTCTGTCTATCCATGTTCTTCAGTGTCACAATTGAAACCCGCTGTTTTTAACTTACATATTGATTGTAAACCACAGATTTTTTTTATTAATTAATTAATTAATTAATTAATTAATTTATTTATTTATTATTTGTAAATGTTTCATTATTTTATACAGATTGTACTTGGATTTGTATGATTAAAGCTGCTTGTATTTATCCATGTCTCCTGTGAAATGTTTCTTTTGAGTTAAGAGAACTTAAACCAGGACAGGCAATGACCTGCCTCAGATAGAGTGAGTAAATAAAGCTTGACTAGAATGAGTAAAGACACAATATTTAAATTAAGTTTGAACACTTTGAATGTTTGAGTACAATGTACTCAGTTCATACAAGCTATTGCCACATTAATTAGTTGAGTTCTTTAAACTCAAAAAGTTTAAGTACAGATTACTGTCTCTTTTAAGTAAGTTTACTTAAATAAATTATGGCAACGAGTTACGACACTTAAAATGAGTTAACTGAACTTGTCAGGTTTTACAGTGTCATGCCTACATTTTGTGGAAACATCTGAGAACTTACATTTCTGTACACCGGGTTGATTTCTGATTTCTGCACAGAAGTCCAAACTAAAGACACACACACACACACACATACACACACACACACACAGACACACACACACACACACACACACACACACACACACACACACACACACACACACACACAGAATTAGATTTTACATCTCTACAAAGTATGCTGTCTAGTAAAATCAAATTAACTGTGCTGTCTACTTTAAATCAAGTGGTTTCCTTGTATGCAAACAAGTTGATTTGTTCTTAGCCTACACATGTGTACCACACCAGGGTCTCTTTATATTGCCAAGAATAAATGCACATTAAAATGCAACTCATATTTAGAGTATACTCTTAAGGAAAAATGACAATTCAAAGATATGTCATTGTAGCAGGCAGGTCTTCTCTGCCAGCTACTTCCAGGTACACCTGTAACTAATAATGAAGGGGCGGGGTAACACCTAAATTTATCAATCTGGTGCCAGTGGAGCTCTACATAAGAGAGGCAGTAGCTGGTAGCATGGTAGACTTCACTAGTGTGGCCCTGCCGTGTTACTTTGTAAAAATGTGTATGTGTTTTTATGTTAATGTTTGTTTTGATTCAGTGTTGTTTAAGAGTCAGTTTCTGTAAGACTCATGCGGATTTCCATAGGGGCTGATACAAACCCTCCTCAGATCTCAATGAAAAAATTCTCATAGATACATATATGGGATAGATATTTAAAAATAACAATTTAAACATTTTGGACCTTTCCTAAAAAAGCTAGGGACTTTTGAAATGACTCATGGCAAAGGTGGAAATTTGATGCTTTTCAAAATGCACAACTTTTCCTGTCCATATTTCTGTGGGCTTTCAAGACAGCACTCTGATATTTGGCAAAATCAAAGCATGGGTCCAACACTTTTGAGACATATTTTTATGATGGTCACTAGCTCAACTGACGGCCATTGGGTGGCCATTGAAAATTCAACTTTTTAGTTTTGGAGCGTTGTTTTGGGGCCTCTCACTGCTTGTGCAAACACGTAACCTTGCTCAATCATAAAGATATGAGCACATTGGGAGGTCCTGTTTTGAAATATAATTGGTTGAAGATTGCAAAATTTTCACAGTACTGATGGAGAGGATGTTTCATTTGGCAAATATGAAATTGACATTGAAATTAGAGGACCATATCTTTGTGCGCCATCAGTAAAAAAGGTTGAAACAATTTTTGTTATGTTGGCATGTATCTAATCTATTTGTATTATAAATATCTTGGAGGCATTTTGCTTCATTAATCATTAAATGCCATTTATTAACTGCATGAATCACATACATTGATAGGTCCTCTAGAAATACGTGAAATTGAAAACAGCACCATCATGTGGACAAAGCTGGAAAAAAAAAAAAAAAAAAAAAAAAAACACGTCAGTATTGAAGCCATGTTGGAGGCACCCAAATTTCAAGCTTAGCACCTGGACTGTTTACATACAAAGGCATGCTTGAGTCTCCAACAGTTTTGGTGGTATTATAGTTTGAAGTTTCCAAATGTCCTCACAGGCATTGCTTTGGAATAGGTGGGGTGCATTCAAAGGCATAGTTTTCTTAGAAATATTTGAGATATTGAGGTATAATTTTGCACACCTTCCCTTGAGATGTGTGTGGCCACATAATCAAAAGCTCAGATTTAGGAAGGCATTCATGTATTTTGGGCCAAATTGCTATGATATCATTTTTTGAGTCACCTGGGAAAAGTTCAAAAAGGTCACTCACAAACTGGACCAAATTGAATGACATAGGCTCTGCATAGTCTTTTGATCATGTGTATTTGTTTTTATTGTGATCTAGTAAAGCACACAGTTCTCTGTAAAATCCATTGTCTAACCCTAAAGAACTGCCAGCATGTAATGTCTAGGAAAGAGAAATTAGATGACTTGCTAAAAACACTAAATCTAAATAATGGGGGAAACAACAGAAATACCTGCCATCCGCCATGTAATGAAATCAAAAGAATCTTGTAATTTCCACATACTGATAAGGATAGATATGTGACGAAACAATACTGAGTTATACTTGTCAAGTGAACATGTTCAGCAATGAGATTGTGAGATTGTTTTCCATTGCACAAGAAATGAGATTGCTGATAAGCAACTGTTTAGCATAGTTGATGTCTGAAAACTATGTCTCACTCTAAGCAACTCAATAAGGGTTTCCTTGATGCCTCTGGTGGTTATGGGTAATTGACATTTTGAGTCACCATCACAGAGAAGTGTAGTCCTATACAAATGGTCAGACTCACCCTTTATCCACAGGGTGTGTCTGCAAGTTGGTTGTCAGTACTGAAATTCTAAACTAATGTACTTGATTTCACTCATATTCTAAATTCTGGGGCGCTTGAACTTGTCCAAAACATTCATTATTGAGGGAACCATTCTGCAGCAGTGTTCTGAGCCTAATGAATTGTTCAAGAAAACTTTGATCTAAGCGTTTAGTCTTTATATCTGAAGAGGGATGTGTTATTCTCATGTTCTAAGTCTTGAAGTAGATTCTGTAAGCAGTGTCTAAGCTGAATAGCTAGATTGTCTGATGGGTGTGTTCAACTCTTTTTTTGTTTCAAACAAAGTGATACATTTACAGACATTTGATTTGATATTGGTCATTTACCTTTAGTCTACTACCCCAAAGGAGACCATTCCCAAGAATAATAGGTTTAGCAAACAGTTATAAAGATTCACAAGTGATTTTATATAAAAAAAATCAAATCATATTTCAAATCAAAATTTTGCCATCAGATTTAAAGAATAAATCTTCAAACAAGAAAAGTATACGCAGCATCTATTGAGCGTTGATAGCACAATGTGTAAAGAAACAGCCTATCACTCTTGTAAGCTAATAAGATGGTGGTTCTATACTTGACTGTCCTCTTACTCCCCTGAGAAAGACACTTAGTTGTGATACTTTTGTATTGTTTGCAATATATTTGAGTGGTAGCCTTCTTTATCTAATAAAGTAATGTCGCCTAATAATTTTCTTACCAAAAGCAAGACATAAATGATGTGATACCTGGGAATTGAACCCTGGTCAACTGGTTGTTAGTCTGTGACCTAACCACTGTGCCACCACATCCACAGTCTAAAAACTGCATTTATGTGCCAAAATTTCAGGATGGTAAGATTCAGGCGCAACGAGATATTTGAAGGCAAAAAACAGAATTTTCAGTACCTTAAAATTATGCTGAAATTTTGGGAAGCCCTAACTTTTGCCAGGAACATTCTCAATGTTTAAAAATACAGTTTTGTCCCTTTTAGGCATGTGTCTACTGGTATTCAAAATTTGAAGGGAATATGAAGAGGGTTTGTATCACCACCCGCATGATTCTTACAGAAACTGACTCTTAATGCATATGTTGTTGTTGTTTTTAGGTAACCCAGCCATATACATGTATATATATTAGTTTGGTGGTGGATCTGAGAGGGAACTAGTCTTTAACACGTGTGGTGTTTCCTGTTTATTGCTTATAGCCTTGTTGTGTGGCCTTGCTGTGCAAACTATCCTCAATGCATGCATGCTCTTAGTGTGGTTTTTGAGTGTACTCCCATATAGCTGCCACCCTCAGAACCCCATAAATCTTTTATTTTGGAATTCATGTCTCCTAACATAATTTGGACCTGTAAACTGTCTCTATAAAGATTCCCTGAGGTGCTAGACCTCAGGGTGGCGCTGTCAGGCTACCTGGATTGGCCCTCTGGCCTCTCCCTACCTCACCCTGTTACATCTATTATGTGCTATGATAAAGACTCTGACATACTTGAGCATTTCAATTCTTGCAGATAATAGCCTCACTCCTGAATTCCCAGGATAATTGTAGCTCAGGTCCAGCTCTCGCAGATTGGAGAGGGAATTCAGAGTTGAATTCAAAAAGCCACATCCCTCCTCTGAGATGAGACATCCAGACAGCCTGAGATAGATAAAATAAAGAGAAACTGCTAAATATTGATATAAGAATGTTCCGAAACTGGGCCCTATGACATAAACATAATTTTGGGACCCTAAAATATAGATATTAATATACAAAATATTTTTCTGGGCCCCCTTGTCAGTGCCAGGCCCTTTGACTCCTCCTAAACTTTGGAATGTTGGTATCACACTGGGGTCACATCAACCAACTAAACAAAAACATTGAATAGCCTAGAGTACACAAGTTCTTGTAAGGAAAACAGACAGATAAAGTTGATTTTGGACAAAGATGATGAAATTGAATGTCAAGAAAGAAAATGAAAGAGAATTTGATTTCCATTCAAGATGGTAGTCTGTCTACTCAACTGTTCTGCTGTTGTCAGAAGACATGGCTGTTTTAACACATCCTCATAGACAACATAAATGAAGTATTTTTAGATTGAATTTAACATTGTGGCCTTTGTTGTTTAAGTATTTATGGAAGCTCACAAACAACAGTTGCATAAGACAAACACAGTTTACCTCAATATCTGCAGTTTACAGTTAGATGTTTTCAATCCCTCACAAAGGAGCTGAACTCCGGAATCTCCCAGGTCATTGTGACTCATGTCCAGTTCTATGAGGTAGTTTGGTGACTCTAGAAAAGTAGCCATTAGCTTGCAAGATTCACTGCTGAGTTTACAGTCACCAAGTCTGTAGCATAACAAAAGACAAACAAATGCATACTGAACAGGTGACTTAGTACCAATGAGAGGATTTTTTTTTTTATGGAAGAGAAAACCGATTTCCACAAATGTAAACCATTGCAACTTAAGTAATGGTAAAACATTGACATTCCAATATTTCATGTGGTTAATCTCTATGTAATCAATTGTTTGAAAAATATTGTCGCTATTTAGTCTACCAACCTCAAGGTTTGTAGTTTACAATGGAAACTACATAGTCCTTTTGAAAGAATCTTAACGCCAGAATCACTGAAGGCATTGCAACTCAGATCCAGGTATATCAAGGAGTTAGGAGACAACAGACATCTCTTCAGTGTTTCACAACATGACTCATTCAGTTTACAAGCATCAAGTCTGCAAGAACCCAAAACAAGATATGATGCATAAGAAGAGTTGGCCTGTTCATGCTTTGGAACTGATGTTGAAATTGATCTTCCAACTTCTGATATATTCTTTTTTTTAAGTTTTTAATTGTGTCTCTGAATGGGGATATATTAAGTCACAGTAAAGTATATTTCATTTATATTTAACAAAACTCACAGTACAGTACAGTATTTTACTTTTATTACACAAAAAATAGATAGATATACCTTGAAAATTCCACATAGAAATGCACACAAAATTAGAGATGTAACTCACTGTGCCTTTCTGCAACATCTCACAGCTGGGATGAGTCTCCTGCGTCCTTCATCTGATGTGTTGTATTTCTTCAGGACAAAGTCATCCACCACCTCCTCAGACATCAAAAGTATGTGGGCCAGTGCTGAACAGTGAGCAGGAGTGAGTTTATCTTTAAAGTCATTTTGTGACCTCAGAAAACTCTGCATATCCTCACTAATGGATTGGTCATTAGCTTCTAACAAGCAGTGAAAAAGATTGATGCATCTTTCAGGAGAGAGATCTTCTCTGCTGAGCTCCTTAATGTATTGACATGTTTGTTCAATGCTCTTTGAGGTGCTGTGTGTGCGCTTCAGTAAACCTTCCAGAAGTCTCTGATTTTTCTCAATACACAGTCCCAGAAGAAAGCGAAGACAAAGATCCAAGTGCCCATTCCTGCTCTCCACAACCTTGTTTACAAAAAACGTAAGTGACTTCTCCAAGCAGAAACAAGTTTCAATGGTCTCCATCTGATTGCTGTAGGAGACAAAGAGATGAAGTGCTGCCAGAAACTCCTGGATGCTGAGATGCACAAAGCAGTAAACCTTCTTTTTCTGAAACACAATTTCTTCCCTGAAGATCTGAGTGCAAATACCTGTGTACACTGAAGCCTCAATGGCATCGATGCCACACTCTGTCAGGTCTTCTTCATAAAACATGACATTTCCATTCAACAAATTCTTGAAAGCCAATTTTGCAAGCTTCAAAGTTATTTTCTTTGGTGGCTCCAGGATTTTCATTTTATCTGTCTCACTGCATCCTTGATACTTCTGAGTCATAATAGTAATTTGAAGGACCAAGAAGTGTAGGAACATTTCTGTCAGAGTCTTGGGGATTTCGTTATCCTGTTCCAGCATTGGCTGAAGCACTGTGGCTGTAATCCAACAGAAGACTGGAATGTGACACATGATGTGGAGACTCCTGCACTCCTTAATGTGTGAGATGATTTTGTTGGCCTTACTCTCATCACCAATTTTCTTCCTGAAGTATTCTTCCTTTTGTTGGTCTTGAAACCCTCGTATTTCTGTCACTCGACTGATGTACTGGGAGGGAATCTCACTGGCAGCTGCAGGTCTTGTGGTTATCCAGACAAGTGCAGAGGGAAGCAGACTTCCATGAATAAGGCTCATTATCAGAACATCCACTGATGATGTTTGATTTATATCAGACACCAACAAATTTGGCTGAAAAATAAGTGACGTTCGACTCTCATCCAAACCATCCAAAATGAAAACAACATTGTATTTTTCACTATCTTTCAGCTCTGTCAGCTCATTGTAAAAGTCAAGCAGGAGCCTGTTAAGACTATACTGATAATCTCTGATCAAGTTCAGCTCACGGAAAGAAAGGGGGAAGATAAAGTCAACATCCTGATTGGCTACACCATCTGTCCAGTCAAGAATGAACTTTTGCACCGACACTGTTTTTCCAATGCCAGCAACACCCTTAGTCATCACAGTTCTGATTATCTTTTTCTGTCCAGCTAAGGGCTTGAAGATGTCATTGCAGAAGATTGATGTCTCCTCTGTGGTTTGTACTCTGGATGCTGACTCTACCTGCCAAACTTCATGTTCCATATTCACTCCTTCACATTCTCCCTCTGTGATGTAGAGCTCTGTGTAGGTTTTATTGAGGAGTATCTCAGCTCCCGGTATGATGATCCCTTCAGATATCTTCTCAAATTTATTTTTCAGCCTGGCTTTATGTTTCTCTATAATTCTCCCCATGTGTTCATTATCTGTTTGATAATAAATAATTGTTACAATTAGGATGTACAATAAAAATGTAAGACTATAAAAAAAGTAGTTACACTACTATTGTGTTGAATAGGGTAACGTGTAATTGTTACACATTATAATTCCCAAGATTGTTCAAGGGCCATCAAATCAATAGATCTCATAACACCTGGTCTCATAACACCTGGCTCATCAAGCGATTTTTGGTTGCTGGTAGGTTATCTATTGTGAAGCAGGATATTCCGCAAAAAAAACCCTGTATATTCACACCACAAACGTGTTTTTGTGTAATTGATCTGCATACATCAAGTAAATACACAATAGTGTGAAACCCTTACCATGTGTTGTTTTTATATGTGGTGTGTCTTCAGTCTGCAGGAGATTGCTACATTCTGTAATATCTCTATGCATCACGTCTGATGGGACTGGCTGTCCACTGAAAGTGGGTTCTCTACGCATGGAGTCATCACTGCTCATAGACACACCGCTGGGCACTGGAGATGTAGCTCTGGCTTTTTGTGGTCTAAACATGCAAATAGAAAGAAAGGAATAGACACGGAAACTGGATTGTTTCTATATGAAACAAAAGTCAACCATAAATAAATTAATAACCCAAATAACCTAAATACCTGAATACCAACTAAACATTTCACAATTTTTATCTCTCTCTAACACTCTCTAACACACACTCACAACTCACTTTGCACCGGACGGGACTGGCTCTCCACTGAAAGTGGCTCCTCTCTGCATGGAGTCATCACTCCTCATAGATACACTGCTGGGCACTGGAGATGGAGCTGTGGCTATTTGTGGTCTAAACATGCAGAATATTTATGTCCACCAAATAAGGCAACAGTAACTATTAACTTCAGTAGGCTATATAGCACACAACTGAATTATTACTGTATAACATTTTAAAAAGCCAGCCTATGTGCAATGGATCTCTCCCCCACCCCCTTCTTCCCCTTCTCTCTCTCTCTCACACACACACACACACACACACACACACACACACACACACTGATATGCACATATGCACATAAACAGTTTCTAACTCACTTCACGTCTGATGGGACTGCCTCTCCACTGAAAGTGGCTCCTCTATACATGGAATCATCACTCCTCATAGACACACCACTGAGCACTGGAGATGGAGCTCTGGCTATTTGTGGTCTATACGTGCAAATACAAAGAAAGGAAATTTCTCTATGAAACAAAAGAGATTATTTCTCTATGAAACAAAAGTCAACAATAAATATGTCAGTAATACAGTACACCTAAACCTATATATCTCTATATATCTGTGTCTAACACACACACACACACACACACACACACACACATTGATATGCATACCAACAGCTGTTAACTCACTTCACATCTGATTGGACAGCCTCTCCACTGAAAGTGGCTCCTCTATACATGGAATCATCACTCCTCATAGACACACCACTGGGCACTGGAGATGGAGCTCTGGCTTTCTGTGGTCCATCTGATGGGACTATCTCTCTGCTGAAAGTGGATCCTTTATGCATAGAGTCATCATGCCTCGGCTCCACAGCTCCAGAATTGGGCACTGGAGATGGAGGTCTGGGCATGCCTTGACTGTGAATATTGGCTAAATTTAAATCTTTCTGGCCCTACGTAGGACTTTAATGAACTTCTGCCACTATAATGTGTCTATAAAGATTTTGTTTCAAACTCACCATCCTTGACAGTCTACTGATAATACAGGATCATTTATGTCTCTGCTTTCCTTGGTCCTCGAGGTGATTGTCCTGTTGCTGTGTTCTGTGGACTCCTCTTTCTCCTGGGAAGTACTCATCCTACCAGTAAAGCATGAGGTTCTCTACCATTTCCAACTAAAGGTTAAAACTTCAAATTTATACTATATTATGGCCACTCCCTTATGGCTACTCACTCAGCTGCCAGAACAAGGTCACTTCAGGTTGAGTTTTTTTCTGTTGTTTACACTGACCAACACATGCCATACTTTTAAAGTTCTATCAGACATTTTTATAGTTATAAACATATTCGTCTGTGACACATTATACTCATTGTGTTAAATGAGTGAAATGTGATTTTCTAAGCACAGATTTCTGTATGTTATATGTATTAGAATTTCCTGCTGCTGTCACTTGTCTTCTTGTTCTGAGAAGCCAATCTAACTAAAACACTCTCGAAAAACAATAATAAACATTCATTTGTTACAAGTAATTTTCAGATGTTTAGCTACAGTATGTAGAAAATAAGAAAAGAGCTGACACAGAAAACAAAAAACATCTATGGTGAACAGACAAATCAATCCCATGTGATTTCTTTTTGTACAACAGCATCATGTTATAAAACTATATAACACCAAAACAAGGCTAAATATATATACCATCCAGAGAAGCAAATGTGCACAGTATTCTGTGAAATAACTCAACATTTCTGAGATATACGCACTCGCACTTCCTTGACTAGCATATTCAATTGAGGATAAAACAGTCACTGTAGCTTGTAGGCATGTGCAAACATTTAGATTGCATCCACATTAGCAAGATCCACATAGATTCACATTAAACACACTCGCATACTCACATTGATTTATCCTCATTTGAACTTTTTCAGCTCTCCTCAGTCGAATTTACACAGCTCCTGTACTTGCCTGAGAGAGAACTAGGTGGACCTGTTCTGTTTCCAAAGTAAAAAATGTTGATGCTATCAACAGATACATGATATCTTCTTGTTGTAATGAGTGTTAACTCTTCCCTCTCTAGAACATTTTTTTGAACATTGAAACATCAGTTCATTGCTTCAGTAATTTTATGCAAAAGTTTTATTCAAGTTACTGTTCTTCAGTTTACACTTGTAGCAAGAAAGCTGCTGCAAAACAGACCAGTCTTCCCCTGTGCAGCAATGAAGATCATGAAGAAGTGCCGGGCAAATATACTTGCCAATTCCAGACAATCAGAACCAAAAAATGCCTAGGGTTATTCCTTCATTTTTGGCCTAAAGGTTCTAAAAGTGAAGCAATTTCTTTTATCTTGGACTTTAACATGGTATAGGGAATATATTTAAAGGAATACTCCACCTTTTATGAAAATGTATTATGCACCTCCTTACCTGGAGTTACACGTGTGAGTAAAAGCATTTTGCATGTCATGTGTTTTCCTAGTCTGGCAAACCCAATTTTAGCTTTAGCTTAACATAGGCGCTGGAATGTAATGTTGCCAAAGAGTTGTATGAATGCCTTTACCCACATACAGTAGGTAACTCAAGGAAAGGGAGTGGATAATCCATTTTCATAAAAAGGTGGCATATTCCTTTAAAGCTTTTATTACTGCAGTCCACTGGAATGCAACACAACGCCTATGCTCCTAGTCAGAAATGTGTTTTTGATATACATCTTTGCAAATCATTCTCATGTGGGCATACAGGTATTACGCACCATTGGCCTAAATAACACCATCCCTGATGACTGCAAAACCTGTACAACCTGTAAAGGTCTGCTTTGCACTATATACAGACTTACAGTACAACATGGACACTGTAATCTAATACAAATAAAGTTAATTATTCCACCAAATCCAAATCCTGTAAAATAATGATTTACTTCATTAAGTATACATTATTTTGAGATGATGACTTTTAGATTTGACTTAGCCGACAGTTATTTAAATATTTATATAAAAATGGCTACGTAGTGAGAGTTTGAGACTGTGGATATTAACTTCTGTTCTTATTATTTCATTAGCTTAGGTAATTAGGTTACGTCTCTGTATATTGCAGGCCAGACAGGTAAATTGATTAGAACCATTTGCTTAACACCCCCTGTTCCCCTTCCTGAGCGTCTCCCTGGCGATAATTACATCTCTGTGCCATATTGTTTGTAGTGACCATTTGGTCCTGCCGGAAGCTATTTGCATGAATCGCGGGAAAATGGTCAGACATGAATGTGTATTCTACAAGAGCCTAAAGGTCAGTCTCTTACTGTACGAAGTCAGTTGCATTGTGGAACTCTTGAGCGAGCTACACTTTGTGACTCCCTTGCATGGCCATCATTGTAAAGCTGAATAAACCTGCATTTTGGTGAATCCTTAGCTGACGGCGTTGCGTGTATCTGATTGTAAGACCTAAAAATTACCATCAGTAGCCTAATTATACTCTTAAAATTATATTGCTTTCACTGGATTTAAAAATGGAGCATTCTACATACATGCCGTAGGATAGCCAAATACTGGGCCTGAAGTAAATACTGAACATTGTGCATGCATATTAGTCACTAGCTATCTATGGCTACAGTGTGTTCACATCTGGATCATTGCTAAAACATTTTAATGCAGCTATCATTACCAGATATTCACAATGATATCTGCAATTGATTGCAAACATGTAATGTAAACATTTTATTGTGGATCAGGGGAATATTTTTCTGTCTCTCAAAATATCTTGAACACTAGCCAGTTGATTTATATTTATATCATTTATTTACTTTAACTTTTACTTTTATTAATTACTGAAGTATTGTGGTGGAAATTAAGCACTTGTGTCACAATATAAACATCAAATAAATTTCCTAAAATACCACATTGAAAGAGAGTTAAAACGGATTAGTATTATGATGTCAGATATATTGGTGCAATGTAAATTAATGTTATGATGTCAAATATGTTGGTGCAATGGATATATTTTAGTGCTTTTCAATGTGTGTGTGTGTGTGTGTGTGTGTGTGTGTGTGTGTGTGTGTGTGTGTGTGTGTTAAGCATTGATGAAATTATTTCATCACAGGGACACTGAAGCACTGACTTCCCAAATCCAAAACCCTGGATAGAGGGGCTCAGTGAATGTGGAGTGGAACGTGTGCAGGTGTGTGAGTGTGTCAGAGGAGACGCTGTAGAAGGACAGAGTGCCAGCCAGCCAGTCCAGGTATGCTCCAACTCTTCTGACACCAGGAGAGGGGGCAGGTATGTCAATGCTTTCATTATTGTGCCAGACAGAGTATTTGTCAGGAGAGCAGATCAAACTCCATGACTTGGCATTGAATCCAAAACGGCCCTCTTCCCTCCTGGCTTTCCTGTCAATACTTTTATAGGCCACAGCCATTAGAGCTTCATGTCCACTCCACTCAGCCTCCCAGTAGCAGCGTCCAGAAAGCCCCTCTCTACACAACACCTGAGACCACCAATCAAACCTCTCTGGGTGGTCAGGATATGGTAGCTCCTCATCTACGCGTGTTGCCTTTCTGTTCCCCTGAGAGAGAGAGATTTCTCTTTGTGTCGTGTTTGTGTCCAGTGAGAGCTCACAGGCGTCTGCAGAGAAAAGGGAATATTGAGAGTGGCAGGTCCTGTCCACAACTAGATTGGTATCTATCTATAATAACATTGTAGGTTTGTGAGCAAGGCACTTACAGGTAACCCTAAGTGGCTCTAGGGGAGACTGCTGCTGGACTAATAGGTATATAGTTGACAAATATAAGTCCCTTAGGATAAAAGCGTCTACAAATGAATAAATGTAAAAGTATCTATGAAAAATATATGTAATAATGTAGTTATGCCTATCATTTGCACGTAAATAAAAGTTTCAGACCCTGAAATTATTTACTTTAGGTAATTCTGGTCAAAAGAGATCTCTGAAAACCCTGGCTATACGGACACCACATAAAAGTGGGGGTAAATTACCTTTAGCATTGTCACTTCGCTGTAGAGTTTGGTTTCAAGATCTCTGGTTGGCTGATTTGTTTGACATATTATGACAACCCTCCCTGACTTTTTTGAGCAGAGTGTAAATGTAATTGAAAACAAAAGTGGAGAATATACGTTTTCACAAATCCCCAGCTAAGTGTAAATACAGTCTCAGTTTCTACTTGAACATTAAGTGCAATAAGCAAACTTACATTTCCGCACACCTGATCTGAGTCTGATTTCTCCACAGTGGTCCACCCTGCCAAACAAACAAACAAACAAACACACACACACACACACACACACACACACACACACACACACACACACACACACACATTACTTTTAATCTACGATTATAGATGAAGCTCAGGAGATAAGACATCTTGCCTGGTATGGGGTTAATATGTTTTACACATAGAGACTGTGTACTTATGTGCACGACTGGGATTTCTTTCTGGACATACTTAAGTGTCTCTAGTTTACAGAAGGAATTCTCCAGTCTAGCAGATAACAGCTTCAGTCCTGATTCTCCAGGATGATTGTAGCTCAAATCCAGCTCTTTTAGATGGGATGGGTTTAAAGTCAGAGCTGATGCCAGAAATCCACAGCCTTCCTCTGAGATGAGGCAACCAGATAACCTGATGGAAAGAAAGAGAGAGATAGAATGATAGAAAGAGAAGACATATCAGTAGTCCAACATTTCAAATTTCACAAGAACAGAAATGATGGGTTTTCACCATATGAACACTTCAGGCAAATACAACCCCACATGGAGGTGATATTTTTAGATTGTTTTTAGGGACTTCTTTCATATGTGGAAATAAATCAGATATTAATCTGGGAAATTTGCCAACAAATCTGAAATCTCTGTCACATGTAGTAGACTTTGTGTAATGGACCAATCAAGTTAATTTAGGAAAAATCCAGGAATTATTACTTAGTCACTTTTGACCAAGATGCTGGTCAAATCTGAGTCTATGCTATGCTAAAGGTAAATGTGCTAACACCATCAAGCTGGATAAATGGGAGAAAATTAAAACTCAAATGGAGCTGTAAAAGGGGTATAATTCCACAAAAGGAATTGTTCATATATGTAGTTTCATGCCAACCTCGATGTACAATCTGAAATATCGAGTCTCTTAGACAGAATTTGAACTTCAAAACCTTGTTTTTCCAGAATATGCGGTTTTGACACTTCAACTATCAGGGAATCTACATCAAAGTTTTACCTCAATGTCAGCAATTTGCAGAGGGGATTGGCCAGTCCTTCAGAGAGGATGTGAACTCCAGAATCTCCCAGGTCATTATGACTCAGATCCAGCTCTATCAGGGAGTTGGGAGAGTGCAGAGCAGCAACCACAATCTTACAGGATGCATCTGTGATTTTGCAGTCAGTGAGTCTGCATAAGATAAAAGACAAAATATACAGTATTTCAATTACATTTTCTTTGCACTCACTCTAGTTCAAAATGCACGACAACTGACAACAATTTATAATTGTTTATTGTTATGTTGTTTGATGTTGCTGTGTGCCGTCTGTAGGTATGAGAATGAGAGAATTACGTACAAGACGAATTACGTAAAAGAAACTGCAAAATGCCACCAACACTAACTGATAGGGAAATGAAACTGAAAGTAAGTTCTTTGTGCCCCACCAATGTTTCTCAAATTCGGTCTATTTCTCTCATTGCAATAATACAGTACCTACCAATAGCGCTCAGCAATGTCAGACAAGGAAATGGACTACTCCATAATAAACAGACCTCAAGGTTTGTAGTTTACAGTGAGGACTTGTTAGCCCTGCACAAAGAACCTGAACTCCAGAGTCTTCCAGGGAATTACGACTGAAATCCAGGTGTATCAAGGGGTTGGCAGACTGTAGACATCTCTTCACTGTTCCACAGGACATATTGTTGAGTTTGCATACATCAAGTCTACAGGAAAAAATCAAAGTAAAACTTGAGATGTGTATTTATTTAAGAGGACATTTGACTGTCAAAACAGCACCTTTCTGAGCATGCAAACTTACACACAAAAGTAAAAACAGACAAACCATTTGAAAGACCACTAATCCTTCTAACAAATGATTAAAAAAGATCTAGCCTAACAAATGTGAAAGAATATGAAATTAGTATTAACTATCAATGACAAATTGTACAAAAAACCCTAAAGCTATTGTCATGGATAAATAAATTCACGAAAGAAAAAATGACTCACTTTGCCTTCTTACAGCACCTCAGAGCTGGTATCAGTCTTCTGCGTCCCTCATCTGATGTGTTGTATTTCTTCAGGTCAAATTCATCCAGCACATTATCAGACATCAGAAGCATGTGGGCCAGTGCTGAACAGTGGGCAGGAGACAACTTCTTTTTGAATCCTTGTGGTGATTCCAGGTACTGCTGAATTTCTTCATGAATGGAATTATCATTAACCTCTGATAAACATTGCAAAAGACTGATACACCTTTCGGGAGAGATATTCTCCTTGTTAAGATCCTTAATGTACTGACATATTTTCTTGATGCTGTCGGAACTGCTGTATATTTTCTTCAGTGGGCCTTGCAGAAGTGTCTGATTCTTCTCCATTGAGATGCCCATGAGAAAGCGAAGGAGAAGATCCATGTATCCAGTGTTGTTTTCCAGGACTTTGTCCACCACTAACTTCAGTAACTCATCCAAGCAGAAAAGTGTTCTCAAGTTCTCCATCTGATCGGTGCAAGACACAAAGACATGAAGCGCTGCCAGAAACTCCTGGATGCTCAGATGTACAAAGCAGTAGACCTTCCTTTGCTGAAACACAGTTTCTTCCCGGAATACCTCAGTGCACAGGCCAGAGTACATTGAAGCTTCACTGGCATCAATTCCACACTTATTCAGGTCTTCTTCATAAAACATGACATGGCCATTCTCCAAACTCTTGAAAGCCAATTTTGCCAACTTCAGTGTAATACTATGCGATTCCTCAAACGGTTCACGATTTATTCGTTTTTCATGTGGATACTTTTGATCCTTTCTGATGGTCTGGATGAGCAAGAAGTTAATGAACATCTCAGTTAGAGTTTTAGGAATTTCTTGAGTGCTGTCTTTTTCCAACATCTGGAGAAGAACAGTGGATGAAATCCAGCAGAAGACTGGGATGTGACACATGATGTGGAGACTCCTGGATGCCTTAATATGTGAGATGATTCTGTTGGCTTGACTCTCGTCACTAATTCTCTTCCTGAAGTACTCCTCCTTCTGTGGGTCATTAAACCCACGCACTTCTGTTACCTGGTTGATGTACTGAGTAGGAATTTGACTGGCTGCTGCTGGGCGTGAAGTTATCCAGATGTGTGCTGAGGGAAGTAGTGTTCCATGAATGAGGCTTGTCATCAGAACATTTACTGATGAGGTTTGTTTAACATTAGATATCAAATCCTGTTGGAAATTCAGAGGTAATCGACTCTCATCCAAACCATCAAAAATGAACACAACTTCATATTCTTCAACATTATCCAGTTCTTTCAGCTCAGGGTGGAAGTCAAGCAGAAGCCTGTGAAAACAGTACTGATCTTTGACTAAATTCAGTTCACGGAAAGGAAGGGGAAACATAAAGTCTACATTCTTATTTGCTACCCCATCTATCCAATCAAGAATGAACTTCTGAACTGAGACTGTTTTTCCAATGCCAGCAACACCTTTGGTAATCACAGTTCTGATATGCTTCTCTTGTCCAGGTAACGGCTTGAATATGTCATTGCAGTTGATTGCTATGTCTTCTGTAGTTTGTGCTCTGCATGCCAATTCTACCTGCCAAACCTCATGTTCCTTATTCACCCCTTCACTCTCTCCCTCTGTGATGTAGAGTTCTGTGTAGATTTCAGAGAAGGGTGTTTGAATCCCTGGCTTCTTAAAGCCTTCAGATATGTTCCCAAACTTCTTCTTCAGACTGGCTTTATGTTTCTCTTTGACTCTCCTCAAATTTTCATTACTTTCTATGATTTAGTGGAAAAACAGACATATTTTAAGTATCAAAATGATTTTGTGTGTGAAACAACAATATAAGGATTTTCTTCACCCTCATTACATTAATTAAAATGGTTGTTACAAATTATGTTATTATTCTTATACACATAACAAAACACCTGCTTGCCTCGACTGTTCTTTCGAGCTTCTGAGTGTTCAGTGTGCAGTTGTCTACTGCTTTCTGCCCTCTCCGTGTCTTCATCATGCAGAGGAGTTTGAGTTCTGAGTTTTTTTCCACAGTGGGGACAGGCCTGGTCTCCTGATGGTCCAGACTGGTCCCAGTAGCTGCTGATGCACTGCCTGCAGAAACTGTGTCCACAGGTGGGCTTGATGACTGGATCCGCAAGTAACTGCTTACACAGTCCACACCTAGACCAGTCCTGAGTTGCGTCAGTCCTTACTCTGCAAGTAAAATGCACTTGTTAGCTGAGCAACCTTTTTACAATGTGCATTGAATTTGGTGACACTGGAAAAGGGGTTGAATATGTTAAATATGCAAGGAAACGCAAGCATATTATAACCTATAACAGTTTGTCTTGTATGAAAGCTAAGTAAATTAAATACAATCTGAAAGTCTATTTTCTTTTTTACAGATGATTCAACATTTACTAGCACTGAAGCATCACAGCCCATGGATTTGCCTAAAGGTATGCTACCTGTATCCTTAAAATCCTGAAAATATTCACAATAGACCACAACTATATAAAGGAATATTAGAGAAATCAAATCTAATGCTAAAGTCATGGTAAGATATGGAACAGTTACGTTCTTGGCAGGAATTTTGTCTCTATTGAGTCTTGAACCTGGGATTCTGAAGTAACCAAAAAAAAGTTCAGTCCAAGTTCAGGAGCAAATTTAAATACACACAAAACTTAGTCCAAATTGACAGTCAAGGTTAGCCTGACACGTCAGACTATATCATAAGAATGTATAGTCTGAAGACCACTGATAGACTGTACCTCAATGGAGGGGCGGGTGATTGCGTTGTCTTTCAAACTGCCTCTCCACGTAATAGGCTAGCGTTCCGGCCAGTGGTACCAGCTGGTATATCAAACTTTTCCCGTAGCCCGTCGGTAACACGGCAAAGACATCTTTTTCAGAACGAAAAACTTCAGTGCACTTTCTTGTTTCACTTTCAAAGAAAATGACAAGTGCAATTCGTCCAAAACTAAAGCCAAAGACGATTCCGCTCTGGTTTGAGCAGGGCTGTCGTCATCGTACAAAGCCCGCCTTACGATTTCCTGTACACATACCGCGCTGTGATTGGTTATCCGCCTCCAGAGGAAGGCTAAAACGGGTTTCTATCAGTGGCCTCTAGACATACCTCTGTGCAAATTCAAATTTGCTACCACTAGGGGTACGTCTAGAGTCTAGGCTAAGTCAAGGTATCCAAACAAGGCAAAAGTTCACAGTACAAAAATCCTCAATGGCAGGAAACAAGATTCAAAGAGTGAAACGAGTAGGCTTAGTTAGTGCTTTGTCGGATATAAGATGTTGCATGCCATGTACATTACTATTAAACCATTCTCTCAATGTTTTAGCGATACCTTAGGTTTCTAACTCACTTGCAGTGGGCTCCTAGCGAGAAAGCCCACACGGGCCTCTTTTGGGCTCACTTTGGGCCTATGAGGGTTTGCACATTGGCAAAATGTTGGCCCCACACAGGCGGCCCTCACATAGCCCTCTCTAGGCCCACGCACATGGCTAAACCTTTGACTCTGCTTGCCAAAGCAGTGAGTGTACACCTGACCTAGCACCTAACTCTTCACATAGGTTTTGACACAAACCCCAGTGTGTGGCAAAAAAGTTCTGTTTTTCAGAACTTTTTCCATCAGTGTATTACATCTTGTATTCTGTTTTGCAAACTGCAATCGCAACCAAGAACAGTGCTTGTTTGAATCGGTGAATGCTGTTTGTTTTTACAGATAAATCTTGCCCTCTTTTATTTTGCACAAATATTTGCGTTTATGTGCAATGGCAGACAACTCACGTTAGATCAGATGGTTTTGATTCACTCTTGAATTTCTGAGGCTGATTCATAGACTTCTCACTCTTTATGGATACAGAGCTGGGCACTGGAGATGGAGGCCTGACTTCCTGATGTCTAGATAAACAAGAAGACACAAATAAATTAAAAATTAAATAATCTACCGTTGTTTTACAGCATCCTCTTCAGTCGGTTGATTAGGTTGGTTGTTTTTGGACATTGAGGCATGGCAGTGAACCTTGTCCTGCCTCCCTCCCCCCATCAGTTAGCGTTAACTGTCATTTTGTAAATTCTTTCATTTATTGAGCTCTAAACAACATCAAAAAACAGAAATATTTGTTGATTTCACACTGGGAAGATTCCATATGTGTATTACAAACAGTCTTGTATCCTGTATTGCAAACTGCAATCACAACCTTTGTCATTTTGTCATTCGATAGCCTAGCCAAGAACAGTGCTTGTTTGAATCGGTGAATGCTGTTTAATGACTATACAGATAAATCTTGCCATCTTTTATTTCGCACAATTATTTGCGTTTATGTGCAATGGCAGACAACTCACTTTAGATCAGATGGTGTTGATTCACTTTTGAATTTCTGAGGCTGATTCATAGACTTATCACTCTTCATGGATACAGAGCTGGGCACTGGAGATGGAGGCCTGTTTATCTTATGTCTAGATAAACAAGACAAATAAATAAAAAAATATATAACCTACAGGTGTAAACATGGCACTGACATTTAAGTGATTTGTATAACAAAAAAAATAGATTGTGCAAATTGCTGAAGTCTAGTACTACTAGACTAGTACCGGAAGCATATCACATATACCTTTTGTGTGTGTGTGTGTGTGTGTGTGTGTGTGTGTGTGTGTGTGTGTGTGTGTGTGTGTGTGGTGAGTGTGTATGTGCTGTTATATCCAAGTTTATAAGGATGGAGGCATCTGTTTCCCAAAACCATAGTACTATGTTGGTCGCAATGCAATTTTCCATTGCTAACTAACCAAGTTGCAACTACGTTAACAACTATCCTTTTGGGAATTGGACGCCTGGTCAGTATACTTCTGTTTACTGAGAAACACAATGCTAAAGTTAACCAAGTTAACCGTTCACCAGCAGGGGGGACTGAACATCTTTGAATTAATGCTGGTAGCATGTGTATAAATGATGAGTGTGTATGTGCCTGTAACTATGTGTGTGTGAATTGATGAAGGATGGTAGGAGAATGTTACAGGAAAAACCCAGAGTCGGTTAGCAATAGGAGTCATTTAACATTCTTTCATTTGCATACCTACTGAGCTCTAAGCAACATCAGGAAACAGAAATATTTGTTGATTCACACTAGATGTCTCATTTACATTTACTGTGTCCGTGTGTTTATAAAGAAGATAATGCTCTATGCTTTTGGTTAAGTAATACTTACCCTGCATTGCTTATGTTCCCAGGATCATCCATCAGAGGGCTCTTCTTCTGTTGCTCCATGGCCGCACAGCTGTGTGATTAGAAGACTTAGTGCTTCACCTACAACTTTGATTCTCGCTACCTGTTTGTATGGAAAGAAAAGTACAAATGAGTAAACTATAACCACTCATTGCCAAATGCTGTGACTGAAAAAATGTCTCTGTTGGCTATATTCGTGATCCAGATTAAGTCCATGTAGGTCAACTTTGAAGAAACGCTTGTATCTAGATCACTACAAATAAGTACAGTATGGTAGTGCAAGATAGCAATGACGGTAAAAGAACAAGTAGGCTGCAATCCCAGTAAGTCATCCCAAATAGATTATTGAAATAGTATCTTCCAGTATTTTCCAGTTGCTAAGTACGGTCCTCCTTATATTTGTTGGAACTTACAGCATGTATTGAGTTTTGTCTATTTTGCAGGAATCAATTTTCATTTCCTTGAAGCATAGACATTTGCTGTAGAGAACAGGTTGCACTTGCTCATATAAAATGTGGGAGGTGTGTCGGCAGCAAACAAGTACAGTAAACACACTAATGTTATCATGGATGTTTTAACTCTTTCGTCAACACTCATACCGCTCTTTAATTTTTGAGAACAATGGATGTAAAAACACATTTATGGATATATATTTTAATAGTTTGTCTTCACACTGCTTTTAGTTTACTGTAAATGATAATGCAAAGGACCAATGGTATGAAATTTATCTTGTATTCTAGGGCTGGGTATTGTGACGTTCTTTGCATCTGCCTTGTCTTATAGTCTATCAAAACAACTTGAAAGCCGTTTTCTCATTTTTTACCTAATTATCACATTTGTTATGAGTTTGCAGCTTTGTTGTTGTCTGACAGCCGATTCCCACCAAAACCTGGAGCGTTAGCAGGTCACAGACACGGACCTGTGCATTTGAATGCATGTTAACAGGTTTGGCTAGTCCATGCACACTGCACGCGTATTCTGCGCAGCTTCTGCCAATGAGAATGGATAATTGCGAAAATAAAGAGAGAAAAATTGGCCTGTCATAGGCTACAGGTGCCTAGTTACCTGGTGCACGCCCGCATGAAGCACTGGTCACAGATCATGACCACACCAACGGCCGTTACACACCAAAACCTGTGCGGGTGCAGATTTGTTTTGTTTTCTGGATGCATGTTAACAGGTTAGTCCATGCACACTGCATGAGTGCTCAGCTTAGCTTCAGAGATTGTGCAATCTCAATACATTTAATACAGAGGTCGGGCAGAGTCCGCATCAATTGTGCAGAGCCAGCATCAATTGTGTTAAGATCTACAGGGATGTCTCACTGTAAACTGCATCCATGTTTCATGTGCTTGTGTCTCTAAAACACAATTGCCTCAAATGCCCTCTTGACATAGAACTGGCCAAACCTGTTTAGTATCTGAAGTTGAAGCACAGGAAAAAATGTCAACAATCCGCCCCCAAGCATAAATATGACCTAATCAACATTGTTTAGCTCTTTCTTCCCCTCTCTCTTTGCCCACTATAGGCTATGGTTTAAAATACATGCCCCATTACTACCAGTAGATGCTATATTACCCATCACTATAAATAGACAGTGTATGCCCAGATCACCATCAGTAACACTTCATAAGCACACATGTATTTGCTATTAACTAATCTAATAATCCAATTTAACAAACTAAAAACATACTATCCATGTGTTGGTCATTACAGATCACTTATTAATACCTTAATATGCATTGTCTTATTCTACCCATAGTAGTTCATTAAAGGGGAAGTTCAGTGTGACAAGGACCCAAAGTATATTGCAACATCAAAAAAGTTGGAACATTTGCCAGGAGCAGAATTTTGATACATTCATGCAGGCCAAATAAGAAGACTGCTTCCAACCCTGTGAGATGTTAGTGACCAAATCACTGTTTTAACAATTGAAAGGCTCACAATAGCCCAACACTTTGTTTGTTATTAGGACAGTTCCAATATTTAGAACCAGACATTGAAAACATAGTAATAGCACAGATAGCTACTTACCACCTAGCTGGGTGCATGCCCCTTGAAGCTAAAACTAGCAAGTGGTCTTCTCCGGCCTGCATGAAAGTGTCAAAATTCTGCTCCCCGTTTTAACTCTTTATGATGTTGAGATATACTTTGGGTCCCACCGGACATCTCCTTTAACTTAACATTTCTACAGTATTACCTCTTAATCACAGTTTATCCATAGTAAGGACAGTAAGTTAGTGAATAAAAATAGTAAATAAAATGAAGAAGATTGAACTTGAATATACCAAGTATGGTTTATTTAACCTTAAGTCATCAACTAATAGTTAACAGCAGTTGAACTGAATGTGACTGGAGTCCAAATTAAATGAAACATTGACAATGAGTAATCAGATATCCCAAAACAATAACAAACCATAAATGTAGAAATAAAAAACCCAGACACACTGACAGAGAATGCCCAAACTAAGAGAAAGTGAGAGAGAAAAGACCAATGGAGATGTTTTAACCTGTAATTGGTAGACTCACCAAGGCTAGTTGTGATTGCGAATTCAAATATATATGCAGGATACAATATAGTTTTTGTACTATGTACAGATAATTCAGACTGCCACAAAACTATAAAAAAAACTGCTGCCCACATTACAAATAAGACCAAACATGACAATATATTCGTCCGGGGGAAAAAAAAACAGGTGATGTTACTTTGTTTACAGAGGGGTCCTTTTGGAAGCTCATGGTAATTAGGTCAGCTTTAGTTTCTGCCTTACAATATTGGCCAGTATCAACCACAAACCAGCCTCTCTCACATTTCAGTCAAGAAATCACCTATATTCTGACCGTTATGTATGACACAAACATGAAGGGGGTCATGTGATCTTGCACAAAGACACTGATGAGTCTGTCCAAGCTCCAAACCCCACATAGACAGGCTCAGTGAATGTGGAGTGGAATGTGTACAGATGCACGAGCATGTCAGAGGAGACACTGTAGAAGGACAGAGTGCCGGCCGGCCAGTCCAGGTAAACTCCTACTCTTCTGGAGCCGGAGGAGGGGGCAGGTATGGCAGTGTCTTTATTATTGTGCCAGGCAGAATAACTGTGTGGAGAACAGTATACACTCCAGGACATGTTGTTGTATCCAAGAAGAATGTCATCACTCCAGCCTTTCCTTTTTATGTCTCTATAGGTCATTGCTATTCGAGCCTTATTGCCACTCCACTCAGCCTCCCAGTAGCATCGCCCAGACAGACCCTCACTACTTATCACTTGATACCAGGAGTCAAATCTCTCTGTATGGTCAGGATACGGCTGTTCTTCATTTACACCTGTCACTTTTCTGTTCTCCTCAGAGAGAGAGATTTTTGTGTGCTGTGTTTGTGTCCAGTGTGAGGTTACAAGCATCTGCAGACAAGAGGAGCGGAGAGAAACATCCTCTTAACAATGAAGCGATAACACATTAACACATTACACACACACACACACACACACACACACACACACACACACACACACACACACACACACACACACACACACACAGTAAACAAAAAAACAACTGCATATTTTTTTTTTTATCTGTATGCTCAATCAATTTTCAGTTTGGTTAGTTATTGGAAGATATAAAATATACCTAAGGACTTACATTTCTGCACCCCTGGTCTCAATCTGGTTTTTCCACAGTGGTCAGTACTGAAAGGCAGAGAAAGAGAGAAAAAGTACATGAATTGTGTATCACAAGAACATGCAATGGCTAAATCTGTCTAACGACCGTCTAAGTCAGGGGTCACCAAACTACGGCCCGTGGCCTAATACAGCCCGCCAAATCATTACATGTGACCCTCCAAAATATTTCCGTAATGTATTCTATCAGGCCTGCACCAGACTTCAACACTGTCAATCTTATTTCCCACCGTTCATTCTCTATGGCGATTCTAAGCAAGTACATGTAATTCTGCCTTTGGCCACCGGAGGGGTCTGGCATTGTGGTGCAGACTTTTTTTTTTTTAAATCCGGTTCTGGCCTATTGTTGAACGCAGCATTTCCTCTTACGGCAACTGCAGATTCCTTGTGTGTTTATGCATTATTTTTTTTACTATTATTTCTCTTTTAGCCTGCCTGTTGGAATGCAAAGTTAGTTCTATTACAGGTAATTTATGGACGAATGAATTCACTTCAAAAACAAAGATATGGAACTAAAATATTCTTTATGGTAATTTAAAGTCGGAATGAAATCTGTTTTTTAAATAATGATTAAACGGGCATGCATTGAGACCAAAATGCTTTTACCACATATGTAACTCCAGGTAAGACTGTGAACAAGCCAATTTCACTGTACAAAATGGTGAAATATTCCTTTAACCCCAACATACCAGATTAATTCCAGTTTGCAGACAGGATCGTCCAGTATAGCAGTTAACATCTTCAGTCCTGGTTCAGTAGGATGATTATAGTTCAGCTCTAGTTGTCTCAGATGGGATGTGTTTGAAGTCAGAGCTGAAGCAAGAAATCCACAGCCTTCCTCTGAGATGAGACAACCAGACAGCCTGAGAGAGAGAGAGAGAGAGAGAGAGAGAGAGAGAGAGAGAGAGAGAGAGAGAGAGAGAGAGAGAGAGAATAAGAGAGAGAGAGAGAGAGAGAGAGAGAGAGAGAGAGAGAGAGAGAGAGAGAGAGAGAGAGAGAGAGAGAGTATCAATGCATGGAAATATATTTCTAATTATTCTTAGAATGTAGCAGATTAATAATTCTTTAATTAGTAAAGATTATTGAATTGAATTTTTGTAAATTAAAACAAACCTTAGTATCTGCAGCTTGCATTCAGGACTACATATTCCATATGAGAGGAGCTGAACACCAGAATCTGCAAGATCATTGTGACTCAAGTCCAGGTCCATCAGAGAGTTTGGGGACTGTAGAACAGTAGCCACCATTTTGCAGGATTCACCGCTGAGTTTACATCCAGCTAGTCTGTAATACATGAAAAAGATGGCATATGCTAACTGAAGGAGTTTGAATTCATGGCTGTATTTCTGCCAAATTCACTGATGTCTAAATGGATTTGGATTGCAATATGATAATCCAGCTACCAATTACCAATAGACATGTAATTACCACTCTGAGTGGAGAGCATACTTGTGACTTTCACCAGAATGCATTTTGACCTATTTTGCAGATTTGAAGATGCTTAGCAAATATATTGTGCACCCATCCACTTAGAAAATAGTAATGGCAGTTTATCATGTGTCACAAAAAGCCATTATATAAAAGTCCATTTCAGAGATCAAACATGCAAATAGTGATTGTAAGCTGAAAATGTTAAGTGTGACAAATTGCATAGGATTTTAGAATGATAAATTCTACAAACCTCAAAGTCTGCAATTTGCAATGAGAACTATTTAGTCCAGCAGAGAGAATCTGAACTCCATAATCCTCTAAAAGATTGCAACTCAGATCCAGGTGTATCAAGGAGTTAGTATGCTGTAGACATCTCTTCACTGTTTCACAGGACATCTTGTTGAGTTTGCACCCATCAAGTCTAGCAGACAATAGGGAGACATACATTCAGGCATATGCTATACCTCTGTATAAACAGAGACATGTTTTTCATTGATAGAAAATGTACAAGATCATTACTACTAACTCAATTGCACTTAATAGTGTTTATCTTGTTTGAGGCAAAAATAATTCAAGTATAAAAAATTTGACATGGAAACTAACTTTGACGTCCTGAAGCACCCCGAAGCTGGGAGTAGTCGCCTGTGTCCCTCATCTGATGTGTTGTATTTCTTGAGGTCAAACTCATCCAGCACCTCTTCAGACATCAGAAGCATGTGAGCAAGTGCTGAACAGTGAGCAGGGGACAACTTATCTTTGAAGCCATTTGGTGACTTCAGGAACTGATGAATTTCTTCATGCATGGAGTTATCATTCACTTCTGATAAACACTGTAAAATACTGATGCATCTCTCAGGTGAGAGATCCTCTTTGTTGAGCTCTTTTATATACTGGCATGTCTCATATATGCTCTTTTTGGTGCTGTGTGTATGTTTCAGTAGGCCTTTCAAAAGTCTCTGATTTCTCTCCAAACATATGCCCATAAGAAAGCGAAGAAAAAGATCCAAGTGTCCATTCTTGCTCTCCAAAACCTTGGTTACTGCCAACTTAAGTGAATCTTCCAAGCAGAAAAATGATTGTATTTTCTTCATCGGATAGCTGTAGCAGAAAAAGACATGAAGTGCTGCCAGAAATTCCTGGATGCTCAGATGCACAAAACTGTAGACCTTCTTCTGGTGAAACACAGTTTCTTCCCTGAAGATCTCAGTGCATAAGCCAGAGTAAACAGAGGCTTCACTTACATCAATATCACATGCTTTCAGGTCTTCTTCGTAGAACATGACACTGCCATTCTCTAAATGGTTAAATGCCAATTCTGCAAGCTTCAGCATAACTTCTCTCTGCGATTCTGAAAACGGTTCATTCTGTCTGTCTGTCTGTCTTTCATCATGATACTTTTCATTCTTTCTGGAGGTCTGAATGAGCAGGAAGCGTATGAACATTTCAGTGAGAGTTTTGGGGATTTCCTGGCTGTTGTCCTGTTTAAGCATCTGCTGAAGAACAGTGGCTGCAATTGTACAGAAGACTGGAATGTGACACATAACCAGGAGGCTCCTGGATGCCTTGATGTGTTTAATGATTCTTTTGGCCTGAATCTCATCACTGATTCTCTTCCTGAAATATTCTTCTTTCTGTGGGTCATTAAATCCACGCACTTCTGTTATCAGGTCGATACTTTCAACAGGAATTTGAGATGCAGCTGCTGGTCGTGTTGTTATCCAGATACGTGCCAAGGGAAGCAGAGTTCCCTGAATAAGACTTGACATCAGGACATCCAATGATGATTTTTGCTTCACATCAGACACCATTTCTAACTGGAAATTTAGTGATTGTCGACTCTCATCCAAACCATCAAATATAAACACAATCTGACAGTTTTTGTATCCCTCCTCATTCAGCTCCTTCAATTCAGGATGAAAGTCAAGTAGAAGCTTATTAAGACTATACTGATCCTTCCTAACCAAATTTAGCTCACGGAAAGAAAGAGGAAATATAAAGTGCACCTCTTGATTGGCTAAACCATCTGTCCAGTCAAGAATGAACTTCTGCACTGACACAGTTTTTCCAATGCCAGCAACCCCTTTCGTCATCACAGTTCTGATGTGTTTTTTCTGTCCCGGTAAAGACTTGAAGATGTCATTGCAGTTGATTAGTGTGTCTTCAGAAGTTTCTACTCTGCATGCCAATTCTACCTGCCAAACCTCATGCTCCTTATTCACCCCTTCACTCCCCCCTCTGTGATGTAGAGCTCTGTGTAGACTTCATTGAGAGGTGTTTGAGTCATTGGCTTAACACCTTCAGATATGTTCTCAAACCTCCTCTTCAGACCAGCTTTATGTTTCTCTATGACTCTTCTCAGCACCCCATTATCTGATTATTCACAAAAGGAAAAAAATAAAAATTTAGTGTACAAGTAATCTTGTGTTAGCAATAATTAAGGTAAAGGATGATGAAATCAGGATATGATGTTTGCAAATATTATGCAAAACTGTGACATTCCAATTTTACAAAACTAACACTAAAACAACTAAAACAGCCCCTGAACTTTCATATTCCAGGTAAAAAATGTCATTATATCTACCAAGGTGTTATTTTGAATGGACTTTTGTGTCTTTTTGTAATCTTTTGTTTCTCATAAATTTTTAATTATGTATTTGTTTATTTATTTATGTAACCAGAGGTGTGCTTTTGCGGAAGAAAGAACCCATTTATTTTTGGTGGTGATCCAGAATGTTTCAAAAGGGGTTCCTCGCCATTCAGAGATTTTTTTATCGATTTTTATACTTACTCCAGAAAAAAAAAACACAAATCAGGAGAGCTTTACAGGAATTAAGATATAAACATATGTTATATCGTATGGCAGAATTCTGTGCTTTAGTTTCATGGTCAGGGTGTGTCATTTTGTCAGTTATGTACTGTATGAGTTGTCGTAACACTAAATTCAATAGCTAACTTTCAAATAGGAATATAGTGTCAGTCACTCTACGTTGAGTGACAGATGAAGTCTAGGATTGTCTTGTTTAGATCGGCAATCAGTCTCTTGAAAAATGTCATACCCTTCACATAGATGAGATCCTCACCTATATCACTCCTTCTGTTTGATGTATAATCAATGCACAGTTGTCTGCTGCTTCCAACTCTCTCTGTATGTTCATCATCCAGAGGAGGTTGTGCAGAAGGTTCGGTTTTGCATGTCTATCTACACTGGGGACAGGCTTGGTCTCCTGGTGGTCCAGGCTGCTCCCAGTAGCTGCTGATGCACTGCCTGCAGAAACTGTGTCCACAGCTGCTGGTGATGACTGGGTCCTTCAGTACCTGCTCACACACTCCACACCTTGACTGGGTCAGATCAGATTTTAACCTACAGAAAAATAAAATGAAGAACATTAGAGAAGGCAATCTAATACAAATAAAATGTGCAAAAACATACAAAAAATAACATTTCTCATGAACAGTAAATGTCTACAACATCATGCAATTGCATATAATATGAATAGAATTACACTAAAGCTTGCATTCTTCCACCCAAAATATTGTATACACACATGTAAGTAACCCACTAGATTGTTAACATATGGTTGTGTGAAATCTGTTAAGGATATCCATTTCTACATAGGTCTACAATCTTATCTGATATCAACCTAAGAAAATTTGTGTCCTTTCATCAGGTGATCATTTGAAGCTGTTACAATATCAGTTATACGAACAGATTATTTAAAATTATTGGAGACATGATTATATTCTGAAACTCACTTATCTGTATCGGATGGGATTGGTCCTTTGTTGAATTCATGCTTAATATCCATTGATGTTTCACTTTGCAGAAACATACAACTGGTAATAGGAGATGGAGATCTTTGTGACAGAGATCTAGAAATGAAAGTAGACACACACAACAATGACAGTGTACTTTCTCAGCCAAAGTATACTTTCTCATCCAAATCAGTTTCTCATGAATATGGTAACAGTTGACAGCGCAAGTTGTGACAAGTTTAATGACCAGTTTGATAGCCCATTTTGTAAGTCGTCTTTGGTAGCCTCAACCACCCATTTGTGTAGTTCGCCTCTGCTGACAAAATGCTGTATAGTAGCCTGGCTCTGCAACAATGATCTGGAGCTTTAAGCAGGCATAGAGACTTAGCTGTTTGAGGCAAGATCATCTGTGAAATGATGCTGTATCCCATAGGACAGAGCTACAAACAATCAGACCAATGGCTCTAGACCTTTCAGTCAAGAAATACTATTCCAACCTTTTCTTCTCAATTATACGTTAAGCAGGTTACAAAATGTGGTGGGAGAAAAATAACTTTAGTTTATTAATTTATTTAGTTTATTCCTAATTTTTATTAATTAGGAAATGATAGAAAAACAGATCAGACTTAAACCTGCTAATAAATAAAATGAAATCATGCAAGAAGGCAATCTAATCCAAAGAGAATTATTGAAACATATTTTTGAAACTCACTTATCTGTATCAGATGGGATTGGTCCTTTGTTGAATTCATGTTTAATATCCATTGATGTTTCACTTTTCAGTGACACACAACTGGTAACAGGAGATGGAGCTCTTTGTGACTGAGACCTAGAAATGAAAGTAGTCACACACAATGATACTTTCTCAACCAAATCACTTTTTGATGAGAGTGTAAACAGTTGTCAGGTGCAAGTTTTGGCAAGTTTACTGGCCATTGTGGTATACCCCCATTTTGTAAGTCGTCTTTTGGTAGCCCCAACCATTTTGTTTTGCCTCTTATTGTGCAATGTCATAGCCTGACTTTCACAACAATGATCTTGAGCTTTATTCTGGCAACATGCATAGAGACTCAATCCTCTTAATTTATATTATTACATCACATACAGGTGACACAATTAGGTGGGAGCTCAATAATGTCAATTTAATCTGTTTTAAGTAAAAAAAGGAAATTATAGGAAAAAGAGAGTGTTAGATATTTAGTAAAATTATCTCCATACTCACCCAATATGTCTCTGTGCTGATGCTTTGTTGATGTTCTCAGGCTCATTCATGTCTCTCTCCTCTTTTTGGTAACACAGTGATGTAGACTCTGTTCTCTCAGTCTCTACTCTTTCACCTGCAGCCCCTTCAATCTGTTCAATCAGTTTGCGTAGCGCATTACAGAGCCATGTCATTATCATTATTTTACATTATTCAGCATTTTGTGACCACAAAAGGTTATTAAGGTTTTAAAAGGGATAGTAGAGAAGAATCAGGTTCATTTATTATCACTTTTATAACTAAATGATTATACAGAGCTAATAAAGGCTATTCCACTTGCATGATGGCTGGTGTTGACCAAAGTCAAAGCAAACTTTATTGTCAAACTATGAAACAGTACATTGCAAGGAGACTGCAATTGCAAACTAGTGCATCATTTCTCCCAAACTGGTACATCATTTCTCACTTTATGCTAATCATCTTGGGTCAAAATTTTAAAAATACTGGCCAGTCCACTGTTTGCCAACAGCCTGACCAGAGTTACTAGGATCACTGACTGCTCCGGAGCATAATTGTGTGTGAATCTAACTTAGCGTTCACAACCACAGAACAAACCTCAACAACTGTAGCCTTGAGCCAAATAAATTGTTACATCACACCATGAAAACAGAGACCATGCGCTTTTGAGTTGTCCATTTTGCCCATCTGCTATCCTGCTCTTGTAAATGTTCCACAATGCACAATCCACTCGACAATTCCACTTGAGAATGGTCTACTTAGATTGGGAGGCCTACATGTATGTTAAACAATGATAACACAGATATCACAGATGATACACACCCACCCACCCTCATAGAGATGAGCATTTTCTTTAGCCAGATTTTCATGAATGTAATCCACTTTTGACATTGTCTTACATTGATCTCCAAAGTCTGGCTCTTAAAGATGTTCTACTTGTTTGCTCTGCTGACTAACCTCTTTGACTAGTTTAGTCACTTGCGACTGAATAGCCTAAGTTATGTCAACTGTGTTGCTCCTCCCTATTCAACTGCAAGAACCAAGACAAGTACTGACATTTAAAATCAGGGTGATTTAGCCCCATGACACATTGTAGTCTATCATAAAATAAATTTATGAATTCTTCATAATTGAGATGAAACCATAATTACTGTTATATTATATTCTGGCATGTTAGTTATTGCCAGAGGTTAATTTCAATCAAATCACTCCAGTGAAAGACATTTGGACAATATTAACGACAAAAAGCTAGTGAATAACACACATTTCAAGGGGCATGTTGATATAGCATGTATATTATTGAGATATAATTGTTGAATAATTTTACCTACCGTATTTTTTAGTTTGAGTTGAAGAGGACTAACCGTTCCTGCACAGAAACTCGCTGCGGAGCAAACTAGCCAGACTTGTTAAGGTGTGTCTGGTACAGCTTAAATTATTCACTGTATCTTGTCATCAATGTTTAACCCTTTCCTCCCCAACTCATTGCTAACTCTCTAATGAATCAAGGGGACACAGTTGAGAATACAACTGATCTGCTTTATGCAATTAGACCAGCCACCTCAACTCATGCCATTTCCAAAGAAGGAATAGTTTCCACAGCTCTGAACATGTTTCTGGCCGAGGGCGGCACAGTTTAAGACTGTGCAACACACACACACACACACACACACACACACACACACACACACACACACACACACACACACACACACTACACACACACACACACACACACACACTCAATAGATAGAATCATCAACACCAAATTACCAACCAGGGGTTACTAGAAGACTGTTGTCACCGGAGGGCGTTGAACATCCCATAGTTGGGTACTTTTGTAGACAACGTAATTGTTAATTTAAAAAACTTGAGCAAGACTTAGTTATGTGCTAGCAATAACAGGCGGCCTAGTGGGTTAAGCGCATCGCTTTAAAACACATTGTTTGAAATCAGCGCTTTCGGGGGTTCAATTCCAGGTGATTGTCACAGAATTTCTTCTTACTCCGTGTCTAGTTATTCTATTTAAAATAAAACAATACAAGATAAATAAACTGACATTGTTGTCAATGTTGTTTGGGCATATTTTACGCATTAGTTTGCGTGTCCCCGCTTGTTCCATGCAATATTATCTTTAAATTTGAACGTCTACCGATTGATAACACCCACATTAACAACAAAACCATCAAATTTCCTAATTGAATAGGCCTGCCACTACCCCTGTTATCACGAATAATCACCACCTTGGAAACTTTCTCCAAATCAAAATCCTTCCTAAATAACAAAGGAGAGGACAACAGAAGCAGCTCCTGCACTTGCACACGCACACAGAGGCAGTCTTGAACCCACAGGAATCAAAGCACACCAGCTTATCCATTTACGCCACTAGTCATCTGTGAGTTCTCTTCATCTCTTGCCTAATTTAAATTATGAAAATACTCAAGGAGACTAACTTGGCCAATAATAATGATAATAATAATAATAGTAATCATCATAATAATTAACAGGAAATCACATTGTCAGCACATAACCAAGTCTTGTTCATCATTGAAGTTTTTTTAATCAACAATTTTGTTGTCTCCAACATTACCCAACTATGGGATGTTCAACGCCCTCTGTTGACTACAGTGTTCTAGTAAGATGCTAGATACTAGAGGAGAAGAGGTCTCGCAGGTACGGATCAAGTTACGATGTTGTTTACAATGTAGTGCAGGAACCATGATTTCGAGAAACAAGTACATGTTTGCTATGTACATCGTAACATGGAAGTTTCACCTCCATGGTATGGACGAGCATTTTGGGTGACACCTCCCTCGTAGTTTCATGGTTCCCACGATGTTAGTAGACCCCGGTTAGCTCGTAAATAGCTCGTAGCGATTTCTGAAACATACCCCTGGTGCACAACGCAAAGCATGTGGCACTGCTTTCCTGCTCATCCATTCATTTTTTTTTCCAACTAAGACTAACTGTGCCCTCTTTGGTCTGTTAATGACTCTTGTTTGCTCAATGCAGATGTAAACGGAGAAATAAATATATCTGTTAAGTGAAGAAATATGTTCCAAGATTTGAAAAAAACACACGATTTAGACTATTACTATTATTAGCATAATTATTATTATTATTATTATTATTATTAATAATAGAAAATAAAATAAAATAAGATAAAATAGAAAAAGAATAGTTGATAAAAGCAATTTGTTAAAATCAAATATTAGAAACAATTTATAAATAAGCATTTAAGACTGACCACCATAAGATTTGTTAAAAAGAAATGTCTTTAGGCCCCTTTTAAAACAGTCAATAGATTGTGGTGCCCTCAAGGTGTCAGGGAGGGCGTTCCACAGGCAGTGTTAGTGTAATTGTATAACTTGTTGCTAATACCATAACAAGTATTTTCCATCAGTACAGAAAGGTCCATTATTTACAATGTAAGTGTGTGTTTGTGTGTGTGAGACTGTGTGTTTGTGTATGTGAAAAGGCATGATCTAATAGCATAAAAGTAATTGAAAATATAAGGTTTATTTGAAGCTTAGATACTCTCCATTTCTCTGTACTGAGTATTGTCCTTCGCTGGATGAGCTAGGCCCAAACTATAACAACTGGAATTTCCAAAATTACTTATTTACACAAAAAAACAAAGAATACCATACTATGACAGGTTATATAATACATGTGCTAAATTAAAACTTGATATTATGCTATAAAATATTGCCAATAATATTGCCAAATATTTCTGTCACCAGCCAAATCATAGACAAGTATGTGAATCTGTCATCCCTTCAACACAAGGAGTTCATGTGCTCTGGCACAGCAATACTGTTGAATTAAAATCCCAAACCCAAAATGCTGGGTAGAGGGACTCAGTGAATCTGTGGTGGAACGTGTACAGGTGAATTAGTGTGTCAGAGCAGACACTGTAGAAGGACAAAGTGCCAGCTGGCCAATCCAGGTAAACTCCTACTCTTCTGGCGAGGGAGGAAGAGGAAGGTATTTTTATGCATTCTTTATTGTGCCAGACTGAGTAACTGTCTGGAGCACAGTCCAGACTCCAAGAAGTGGGATTATGTCCAAGCTGGCTGTCAAAACTCCCCCCTTTTCTCTTGATGCTTTTATAGGCTACAGCTATATGAGCCCCACCTCCACTCCACTCAGACTCCCAGTAGCAGCGTCCAGACAGACCCTCTCTACACAACACCTGAGGCCAGCAGTCAAATCTATCTGGTCTGTCGGGATATGGCTGCTTCGCATTTACGCGTGTGACCCGTCTTTTTCCCTCGGAGAATGCTACATTTGTGTTTGCAGTGTTTGGGTCCAATGTGACCTCACAAGTATCTGGACAGAAAACAGGAAAAAATAGAAATTAATTTACTTAACTGATTGAAATTCTGTATAATTAACAGGTAACATATAACAAGACCTTGCAGAGGAAAACAATCTCTCTTAGGAAGAAAATAAATTATATGCTCTTTGTCTCACAGAAATGAACAAGACATTACTGAGTCCTGTCAAGTTTTAGTTAATGACTTGATATGCAGATTGTTCTACTGACTCAAAAAGTTGTCAGATTCTTGACATATTAGGCCTATTTTTATGCTGTGACTATTCTCTTGCCAAAACCATGTTGAAAATATCCTTTGAAGAAACACCTGAGTACTTACATTTCCGTACACCTGGTCTGAGTCTGATTTGTGCACAGTGGTCCATACTAAGGAGGGAAAGAGAGGGATAGTTGAGACACCAGAATGTAGTGTACAGGTGTACAGTATATCAGCAGAACATGTCATGACTATACTTTATCACAAAACCAAATACACATACTGCACATACATGCATACATACATACATACATACATACATACATACATACATACATACATACATACATATTATATTCATACATTGTACATACATACATACATACATACATACATTAGTGCTGTCAAACGATTAAAAAAATTAATCTGATTAATCACAAAATTTTTCAAAGATTAATCGTGATTAATCACTTTTAATCACAACTCATTTCCTCCAGTAAGAATTTGGATGCTAGGGTATATTGGATCCTTATTTTGCCCTGTAAAGGCCCTGATACTGAATAGTTAGCTTTGTTCGTCTCAAATGGGGCAATTCACACCTGTCCCCTACCCCGAAGGATTCCCCAAACATGTTGTTGGACAGTCAGGAGCTAGGCCATAATCTTTGTATAGTTTGACTTGATAACCGTTCCATTTTCTATCTGAAATTTAACATAATACATGCCATGAAAGTGGAACCATATCCATCCGGATTAATCTGAGTTATTTTTTTTAATCCGAGTTAAATTTTTTGGATTAATCACGTGATTAATCAGTTAATTTTGCCAGCACTAACATACATACATACATACAGTACATGCATGAATTCTATGTGCATACTTAAGTCTCTCCAGTTTACAGTGAGGATCCTCCAATCTAGCAGGTAACAGCTCCAGTCCTAATACTCCAGGATGATTGTAGCTCAGATCCAGCTCTTTTAGATGGGAGGGGTTTGAAGTCAGAGCTGATGCTAGAAATTCACAGCCTTCCTCTGAGATAAGACAACCAGACAACCTGGGAAATAGACAGAGATAAATAAAGAAATGAAGAGAAGAAAGATAGACACAAATCTCAATAATCTATCATACAATATGGAGTATACCTCCAGACATACCTTAATATCTGCAGTTGACAGTCAGAACTAGACAGTCCCTCAGAGAGATGATGAACCCCAGCATCTCCCAAGTCATTGTGACTCAGGTCCAGCTCTATCAAGGAGTTTGGTAACTGTAGAATATTAGCCACCATCTTGCAGGAGTCACTGGTCAGCTTACAGACACTAAGTCTATTACAGAGAAATAAGATAAATTGGAATGGGAAAAGAAGTTAAAAAGTTAACTAACTAATCACTTTACCAGAAAAAACTCAAACTTAAAACATTTTCACCATTATTGAAGGCTAAACAAATTATGTCATGATAATGAACCGTGATTTACATTGACCTCAAGGCTTGGAGTTTACAGAGGGGACTAGTTAGTCCAGCAGAAAGATCCTTAACTCCAGAATCATATAGTGCAATATGACTAAGATCCAAGTGTATCAGGGAGTTAGGAGACAGCAGACATCTTTTCACTGTTTCCCAAGACATCTTGTTGAGTTTGCATCCATCAAGTCTGTAAAAGAACAAACCAGCAGTTTTTGAACATAAAATTGAAGGTTTACATACTGTAGTTTTACTGTTAGGACCAATGGCATGGCCCATATTACATCACATCCTATATTTTAAAATTGTGAAACAGAAACTTACTGTGCCTTCCTGAAGCACCTCACAGCTGGGAGCAGTCTCCTGCGTCCCTCATCTGATGTGTTGTATTTCTTCAGATCAAACTCATCCAGCACCTCCTCAGACATCAGAAGCATGTGGGCCAGTGCTGAACAGTGGGCTGGAGATAATTCCTTTTTGAAGCCTTTTGGTGATTTCAGATACTGCTGTATTTCTTCATTCATGGAATTATCATTTACCTCTGATAAACACTGCAAAAGACTGATGCATCTCTCAGGGGAGAGATCCTCTTTGTTGAGCTCCTTAATATACCGATAGATATGTTTGATGCTGTCTGAATTGTTGTGTTGGCATTTTAGAAGTCCTCTCAAAAGTCTCTGATTTCTCTCCAGTGAGATACCCATGAGAAAGCGGAGAAAAAGATCCAAGTGTCCATTCTGGCTCTCAAGAACTTTAGTTATAGCCAACTTTAGTGACTCTTCTAAGCAAAAAAACTCTCCAATGGTCTTCATCTGATTGCTGTAGGAGACATAGACATGAACTGCTGCCAGAAACTCCTGGATACTCAGATGCACAAAGCAGTAGATCCTCTTCTGGTGGAACACAGGTTCTTCCTTGAAGATCTCAGTACACATACCAGAGTCGACTGATTCTTCACTGACATCAATGCCACACTCTCTAAGGTCTTCTTCATAAAATAAGACATTGCTGTTTTTCAGATGCTTGAAAGCCAGTTCTGCCAGCTTCAATATAATTTCTCTCTGTGATTCCAGAAGCTGTTCCTCATTTAACTGTCTTCCACTGTGGTACTTTTGAACCTTCTTGGTGATCTGGATGATCAAGTAGTGCATGAACATCTCTGTCAAAGTCTTTGGTATTTTTTCGGTGTTCTCTCTTTGCATCAGCTGGTAAAGCACAGTGGCTGTAATCCAGCAGAAGACTGGAATGTGACACATGATATGGAGACTCCTGGATGTATTAATGTGTGAGATGATTTTGCTGGCAAGACTCTGATCACTGAGTATCCTCCTGAAGTACTCTTCCTTCTGTGGATCATTGAACCCTCGAACCTCTGTCACACGATCAATGTATTCGACAGGAATCTGGCAAGTTGCTGCTGGTCGTGAGGTTATCCATATGAGTGCAGAGGGAAGCAGAATATGCTGAATGAGGCTTGTCATCAGAGCATCTATTGAAGATGCTCGTTTTACGTCAGATATGTTAATGTTCTGTTCCAAATTTAATTGTATCCGACTTTCATCCAAACCATCAAAGATGAACAAAACCTGAGAGTCTTTGTATTCTTCACCATCATTCAGCTCTTTCAGCTCAGGGTGGAATTCAAGCAAGAGGCTATGAAGACTATACTTATCTTCCTTGATTAAATTAAGTTCACGGAAAGACAGAGGAAATATGAAATCTACATGTTTATTGGCCATACCCTCTGTCCAGTCTAGAATGAATTTCTGCACTGACACTGTTTTTCCAATGCCAGCAATACCTTTAGTCATCACAGTTCTAATGTGCCGCTTCTGTCCATGTAAGGGCTTGAAGATATCATTGCAGTTGATTGGTGTGTCTTCTGTAGTTTGTGCTCTGCATGCCAATTCTACCTGCCAAACCTCATGTTCCGTATTCACCCCATTACTCTCCCCCTCTGTGATGTAGAGCTCTGTGTAGATCTTATTGAGAGGTGTTTGAATCCCTGGCTTGTTGATGTCTTCAGATATATTTTCAAACCTCTTCTTGAGACAGGCTTTATGTTTCTCTATAACCCCCTCAGATTTTCTTCATCTATTTAGTATCAAATGAAGAAAGAATTTTAAGTAAGTAAATATGATCATACCTTATATCTCATTGCATTGAAAAAATGGTTGATTTAAGTTATCAGGGGTCCGTTTCCCAAAAGCAAAGTTGCTAACTAACTTAGCAACTTTGTTGATTGCAATGCAATTCCCCATTGCCAACCAACTAATATGCTAACTGGTTAGCAACTATGCTTTGGGAAATGGATGCCAGATTATTACTCTAATATTAAGTGCAATCTGGTCACCTTTATTGTTTCTTCTAACTGATTGGTGTTCACTGTGCCAATGTTTGCTGCTATCTGCCATGTTTGTGTCTATAGGAGGTAAAGTTCTAAATTTCTTTCCACACTGGGGACAGGCTTGGTCTCCTGGTGGTCCAGGCTGCTCCCAGTAGCTGCTGATGCACTGCCTGCAGAAACTGTGTCCACAGCTGCTGGTGATGACTGGGTCCTTCAGTAACTGCTCAAACACTCCACACCTGGACTGATCCTGGCTCTGAACATCCTTTAACCTGCCAACACAATGAAGATGATCCACATTTGAGCAACTATCACATTAACCTGTCATAGTTTCATTAAAGGAGCATGCCATAGTGGTTTCATCTAGATTTAACAAAACACATGGTCATATGTGACTGTATGCATACCAGCTCTGTATGTGTGTGTGTGTGTGTGTGTGTGTGTGTGTGTGTGTGTGTGTGTGTGTGTGTGTGTGTGTGTGTATGTGTGTGTTTTATTTGTGTGCAGACTAAATGTGTGTTTATGTTACTAAACACAAGACTAAAGGTACATAACTCACTTTAGACCTGGTGATTTTGGTTCACTGTTGAATTTGAAGGAACGGTCCATGGACCAGTCACTCGTAAAGGACACACAGCTGGGCCCTGGAGAAGGCGGTCTTTCTGTATGCGGTCTAACAAAAGGACAAAAGAGAGAACACATGTGTGTGCTACTGTGCAACACGCTCTTATTGCAAATACTGTATTAAGATGGAAACACTGAAGAACTATAAAATCAGTCTGCAAATGTATAGCAAATATGAATATTCTCTTCATCTAGATTTAACAAAAGACATGGTCATATGTGACTGTATGCATACCAGCTGTGTGTGTGTGTGTGTGTGTGTGTGTGTGTGTGTGTGTGTGTGTGTGTGTGTGTGTGTGTGTTTTATTTGTGTGCAGACTAAATGTGTGTTTATGTTACTAAACACAAGACTAAAGGTACATAACTCACTTTAGACCTGGTGATTTTGGTTCACTGTTGAATTTGTCGGGACGGTCCATGGACCAGTCACTCGTAAAGGACACACAGCTGGGCCCTGGAGAAGGAGGTCTTTCTGTATGCGGTCTAACAAAAGGACAAAAGAGAGAACACGTGTGTGTGCTACTGTGCAACACGCTCTTATTGCAAATACTGCATCAAGATGGAAACATTGAAGAACTATAAAATCAGTCTGCAAATGTATAGCAAATATGAATATTCTCTTCATCTCGATTTAACAAAAGACATGGTCATATTTGACTGTATGCATACCAGCTGTGTGTGTGTGTGTGTGTGTGTGTGTGTGTGTGTGTGTGTGTGTGTGTGTGTGTGTGTGTGTGTGTGTGTGTGTGTGTGTGAAAACCAGAATTCCAATTACTTGTAGAAAAAAAAGTTATTTAATTTCTTTGGTTGATAAAAGGTAGATAACTCACTTAAATCCTGGTGATTTTGGCTCACTGCTGAATTTATAAGGACGATCCATGGACCAGTCACTCTTTATGGACACACAGCTTGGCACAGGAGAGGGAGGTTTGTGTGTCTGAGATCTAGACAAACAAGAGGACACACAATAAATATAACTACAGACTAATCTTCTCACACTACAGTATGTGGAAACCCAATGTAATACCAACACACAATAATGTCTATCTACTCACCCTCTCTCTCTCTCTCTCTCTCTCTCTCTCTCTCTCTCTCTCTCTCTCTCTCTCTCTCTTTCTCTCTCTCTCTCTCTCTCTTTCTTTCTCTTTCTTTCTCTCTCCCTCTCTCTCACACACACACACACACACACACACACTCACACACACACACACACTCACATAAACACGCACGCACACACATACACACACACTCTTACACTGCATAATCCAGTGTAGTACAACTAGTTAGACATAGGTTTGGTTAGACACTTGAGTGTATGGCAGTAGCCTAAATAAACTCTACATACCAGATAATCATGTAACAATGGCCTATGATGTCACAAGTTTTGGGGCAATTGTACACAGCTTTCCCCCTGCAGCTTTTGCAACTACCGTGACAAGAATCTTCTCAAACTGCAGATTCAGTGCACTGTGTCCTCATATTCTTAGAAGTTTGTACTCCACTTCTCAACTTCTCAATTTTGAACTCGCACATATGGAAGTCCATTCTTGTCCTTTCTTTTTATTTAAAGGGACACCAGGCAACATTCACTTTGATGATTAAATGGTTCATTACGGGGTGACCGATGGCACTCTCGTCAGACTCAAGCATTTGTTTTGCGGTAATCCCACTTGCAGTATGGCTAGTGTCGGGTCCACGAAATAGAAACTGAAAGTAGGTATAACTGAAATTGCATTTATTACCGGCTTGTCAGACAACATAGCGCAGGAAAATTATCATCTCTGGTTTGTTCTCTTTAGTTTGCAAATAAATTTACATCGATTGTTGAGAATGTGTAACGCAGTTGTATTCTTTCCAATATTTCGGCGACTAGGTGGAGCTCCGGAGATAGAAAACCGGATTCCTGCCTGGTGTCCCTTTAAAAATGGCCAATAACTTTTCCAAGCACAAACAGCATACTTTGTCTATACTTTATGCATTACCACAAACTGTTTCCTTGAGTTTCTGATCACCATGCATATATGTGTTTTCACTTCCTCATTCATTTTCCTTCCCCGTTGGTAAGCAGCTCCAGGAAGCATCTCAAAATTGTGTTTAATAAACATGCCGTGCCTGCAAAGCTCCTAGTATATTATAGCATAAACATGATAATTATTTTTCAAATTCTTTTTTTTTTTTACTGTAACTATTTTCAATCAGGCCATATTGCCCATGGGGCATTCAAATATTCAGGCTTTTGGTGGTTAATGTGGTGAAGAGTTGGATCCCACTGAGGGGCCATATGTTTGACACCTGTGGATTAGACTATTTTTACACACTTGAAAAGTAACTTTTTGCCTAACTGCTATTTTTGACATGATAAATTTGAAGAAAATGGGCATTTATGTGTCCAATGTTACGTGTTTGGAGTTCACTGGTATATTTTTGAGTGAGGCGCAACCGGCTCTTGTCTTTTTTGCGGCCTTAGGCAATATTTAGAGTTTTAGCCCCTTTTATTGGAAATGCAAGTGAGCACAACCCCAGCCCTGCCGCCGCCACCACCACCAAAATTGTGCTGCTCTAGGCAAGTGCCTTCAAGTGGCAACTAATAAAACAGTCCAAGAATGAGAGGATAAGGAATAGATTATTGTGATTCCCATACTCACCCTGTATTGGACTGTGTTGATGTCTTGCTCTTATTCAAAGAGTCATCCATGGCAGGGTCCTCCTGGTTCTCCATGGCCACACAGCTAGTCTGAGTTCAGTGCTGCCTCAACCCCGTGCTACATCCTCATTTTGACAACTCACAGTCCCACTGCCCGTGTGCAGGGGAAAAAATAAACAACAAACAAAACAAAACAAAACATAGTAACATTTCATAGTTACTCAGATGCAGTGATTACCAGACTAAAATAAAACAATCAACAAATAAAAGTATCTAAGGTCTATATGGTCGTGCTATGGTCGTCTATATGCTTGAATTTGTTTTATCAGTTTCTCCTTATTCTTTTTCACATAGCCTAGTTGAATATATTTAATTTACAAAAGACATTCCAAAGGCTATAGTTATGACTGAGTAACTAACGCTGGTTTGAAAACTCTGTTTGCTTTGTAGTTTTGTTTTGGCTTAGTTGATGGCTAAGTCTCTGTAGGCTGAACATCCAAATAGTCAAGTAAAAAAAACAACAAATCATGTGATGAGATCGTCTTCGCAGATGTCATGCATTGCCCTTATATTTGTTACAAGAACTTACCGTATATTTAGAAGTTATTTTGTCTCATAAGAATCCATTTTCAATTCCTTGAAGCTAAGACAGTCACTATGCGAAAACAGGTTGAACTTGCTTCGTCACAGCGGAAACAGGCGTGTCAGACGTGTCCCAGGTAAAATTACTGATGTTATCATTCATGCTTTAACTCTTACCTACCCACTCATCACTTCCTACATTTTGAGTCATTTAGCCATGGAAGTGACTGAGAAGATTGTAAATCAATCTAAATGTTCTTGCCTGGTATTTCCTTACTGAAATCATCTGAGATGATAAAACCAAAGCACAGCAGAATTTTACTTTCTGGAGTTGCTGCTGAGAGGGCTATTGGAGATGTAATAACACAATTTGACCACTAAGAGGCAGTCGTGAGTTGCTATAAAATGCAGTCAATGTATCCTCTCTGCTAGAATCCTTCAAGTTGTTTTGCTGTCGTTGTTTGTTTTATTTTTCTTTACACATTTAATCGAATCGAAGTCAAGTCAAGTGTATTTATATAGCGCATTTTAACACAACTCAGTTTATCCAAAGCACTTTACAGTGGAAGGGGGGACCTCACTAACCACCACCAATGTGTAGCACCCACCTGGGTGATGCACGGCAGCCATCACAGTCGGCGCCAGAACGCTCACCACACACCAGCTGGAGGTGGAGAGGGAGGGAATAGACAGGAGAGAAGGGATGAATGAGCCAATTACAGTGGGGGGATGATTAGGTAGGCAGATTGAATGAGCCATAGGTTGGGACTTTTAGTCAGGACACCAGGGAACTCCCTACTCTTTACAACAAGTGTCATGGGATCTTTTATGACCACTGAGAGTCAGGACCTCGGATTAATGTCTCATCCGAAAGACGGCCTCTCCTACAGCACAGCGTCCCCGTCACTGCACTGGGGCATCGGCAGGGTATAAAATTAACTTTTTGACCCACCTGTCAATGGCAGGTAAGGCCTGATCATTTACCGGCCAAAAAATATTTTTACCGGCCACTGAAAAAAAACGTTTAGGGTGCTTTTGAGAACAAAAGCTATAATACACCGATGTTCAAAATGTTATTTTAATGTTATGTTAAATTTTATGGCAGATGGTCATCTAAACTACTACGGCGCCTACTGGCTCCGCTCATTTCATTTCATTTTAATGACTAAAGTCATATCTCAGTAGTCTGCCAGTGGCAGGTAGCTTGGTTTTTGTTACTAGCCAAACCAAATTTTTACCCGCATTTGGCCGGTGGCGGGTGCTAATTTTAAACCCTGGGCATCGGTATTTGATCTTTGGCCAGAGGGAAGCGAGCCACCTACTGGCCACCCTGTATATGTATATTGTAAGCAAACCACCTGTGTAAATTGGCACAATTTGCAAAACTACATACACATTTCCACACTTAGTTTAAACACATAAATCACTGATTGTGTGCAACTGACGATTTCCAAAACACTCCAGACATCAACAAACTCAATGCATAGAATGCCGAACATATTCACCATTAACTAGCTGTTTATTAAAACAGTAGTAGCCATAGCTGCTCTGCAAAATATCCCACACATTAACTAACTTTCACTGGTACATGATCCAAAATTCGAAAAAATAAAATGCATGGAAGATATCAGAACAATTTCTCATGAAAATAATTATCCTAAGTGAGTCAACATGTGGCCCTCCTGTTGTATAGTGCCAAGCACTACTGATAGCCACCTCAATAACTGAATTTCGTGCAAAGCAGACTGAGATAGTGAATCGACAGGTAACGGTAACAGAATGGGGCATGTCAAAACGAAACCATATTGATTAGGTTTCGTTTTGCCACGCCCCATTACGTTTGTATTAGCTGCTGTTTCGCAAACTCGGTGTACATTGCATGAGATTCAATCATTGAGGTGGCTACTAATAGCGCATAGCACTATAAAACAGCAGGATAATAACGGTAAATTACTTGCTGGAGTTGTTTATTGTAAATTCAAAAAGACTGAATTAGCCCTTAACTGATTGTATTATGAAAAGCCTTTTTTTCAAAATTTTGTGAAAACAATTAAAATAAACAAATACATTTAAAAAAAAAATAGTCTATACATAAGCAGAGAGAGGCGAGTGCACACACACACAAATTCTATTATTCACAGACATGCACACACACACACACATTCACCAACAGAACCAGACTCACTAGCATACTGGAGGAAGAGGGGAGGCCACACCCTTATTTAGGGCAAATGAAAGAGAGAAGTATGTCGACTTCGTTTTTGACAATCAACTGGGCGGGGTGCAGGTCGTCCTCAAAATAATGGCATGCGGTCATTTGCCACACATCCAGGAAGTATACGCCCACATCACGAAAACCTTCACGAAGTATCCGGTCAACTTGCATGGTCAGCCAGTCACTTCCATAGGGATGCTGCAGAACACACACACACACACGCACGCACATAGACACACACACACACAAACACACACACATAGACACACACACACACACACACACACACACACACACACACACACACACACACACACACACACACACAGTTAGTATACTTCCAGGTAGTAAGCTCTTGGTATGAACATAAATGTTATGAGTTCTTCCTTGGGCAAAGACACACCTCTGGTAAAAAAAAAAAAAAAACAACAACAAAAAAACATAAGAATCTGTCAGTAGCCTTTACCCTACAGTTTCTAACATACAGATAAATAAACAATGGAGAGACAAATTCCAACAAGAACATAAAAATATCACCACAGCGCACTATATCACCTTTTTGTTGTAGCCCGTGTTGGCCGTCTTGATGATAACCTTGGTCGCTGGAGCTCGTTTCAGCAGGTCGACCACCGACCGGCGAAGCAGCCACACTCGGTAGGCGTAGTATGTGAGGGGGTAGTTGGTGAGGTGTGCGCAAAGGTTGAATACGATGACTGTGTGTTCCCCGCCTGCCATACCGTCAATCTCGGTGCTCATGTAGTGGAGTGTGGCTGCAGAGATCTTCCCACAGCGCAGGGGGAGACCGTGCGTCCGGAAGTGCATATTGATGTTGTTGTTAGTATCCACCGCCATGAGGGGCCCCGTCTGTATGTTGGTATGGAGGTTCATGAGCTTTAGGGCTAAGAGAAAATAAAATAACAGTTTTACATTCATTCATACAGTCATTTAGCCAAGTTTTGTTTGCCCAGAGGAAAACATAGCGTGTTTTTCCAACAGTCCAAAAGTCCTAATATTGTTGGAAAGTGTTGGTTTTGTTTTTTGCTGTTTCTGAGCTAAGATGAACATAACAGCAGTCATGCCAACATGCAATCATTTAGCCAAGTGTCAATTTGAGGGACAAACAAATGTTGACATGCTGTCATTTAGCCAAATGTCAATTTGATGGACAAAAAAATGTTGATATGCAGTCATTTAGCCAAATGTCAATTTGATGGACATAAAAATGCTGACATGCTGTCATTTAGCCAAATGTCAATTTGATGGACAAAAAAATGTTGACATGCAATCATTTAGCCAAATGTCAATTTGACGGACAAAAAAATGTTGACATGCAGTCATTTAGCCAAGTGTCAATTTGACGGACAAAAAAATGTTGACATGCTGTCATTTAGCCAAGTGTCAATTTGACAGACAAGAAAATGTTGACATGCAGTCATTTAGCCAAATGTCAATTTGACGGACAAAAAAAATGTTGACATGCAGTCATTTAGCCAAATGTCAATTTGATGGACAAAAAAATGTTGATATGCAGTCATTTAGCCAAATGTCAATTTGACAGACAAAAAAATGTTGACATGGTGTCATTTAGCCAAATGTCAATTTGACGGACAAAAGCCTATCAGTGTATCTGTGTGCATGTTTATGTATGGGTGTGTCTAGAGTTAAAACACAATCTTCACAATCTTCTTGACCCTCTCACAGAAATATATATGATGTCAACAAATTCTAAACTCATTCTGCTAAACACGGAGGAAAATAAACAGCTGATGCTGCTTCACAGATTTCACTGACTCTTGTTGTGTATGTCTCCCCAGGCTGTTTTAAGCATTGTGTAAGCAGAACTATTTAGTGTGTGTGTGTGTGTGTGTCTGTGTGTGTGTGTCTGTGTGTGTGTGTGTGTGTGTGTGTGTGTGTGTGTGTGTGTGTGTGTGTGTGTGTGTGTGTGTGTGTGTGTGTGTGTGTGTGTGTGTGTGTGTGTGTGTGCCTGATTTGAACAAGCTATCTGTGAAACTTACTTGGCACAACCTCGTTGAGGTATAGAAACCACTGTCTAATAGTGGAATCCCCCATAATGTAGATGTGCTTATTCCTTAGGCATGGGGCGATGTCTGGCACTGTGAAATGACGGACGTCACACACATACGATGTCCACACGTCGTTCAGATAGAACCCTGCAGGGACTGGCGTTGGTAGGCCGGGTTTGCACGGCTCTCTCACTGATGAAGGAAAGACAATTGTGAGTGAGTGTGTGTGTGTGTGTGTGTGTGTGTGTGTGTGTGTGTGTGTGTGTGTGTGTGTGTGTGTGTGTTTTAGAGAGAGAGAGAGAGAGAGAGAGAGAGAGAGAGAGAGAGAGAGAGAGTGGGCGTCGAAGAACTATTTATTTATTTTCAGTAACACTATTCACAGACAGTCACAAAGTGGTTTACAGTGGCAGGGTAATTTAAAAAAATACTCTTTTCTAACACAGAAACTGAACACTTCAGCAAAGCATGAATGAACTAAGAATTAATTCCTAAGCTTTATATGGTCATAGGTGTGTGTGTGTGTGTGTGTGTGTGTGTGTGTGTGTGTGTGTGTGTGTGTGTGTGTGTGTGTGTGTGTGTGTGTGTGTGTGTGTGTATCCTATGTATTATCACATATTGCATAGATAGATAGGTTCAAAGCAACGGTCCAATATCCGTGTGTGTGTGTGTATGTGTGTGTTTGTGTGTGTGTGTATGCGTGTGTGTGTGTGTGTGTGTGTGTGTGTGTGTGTGTGTGTGTGCACATCCCATACCTGTGCTTGAATGAGCTGCAGTCACATTAATCTGGCGTATGTCACCCTTGAGCCACTGGTTCACGTGCTGACTGAGAGAAAACCACAAAAGCATCTGTGAAGCGTCAAACTCAATAAATAAATAAATAAATAAATAAATAAAAAACTGAACCAAGCAGAGCGCCCAACTAGCTGCACAAAAGCGTCTGTGAAGCTTCAAACTCAAATAAACAAATAGATAAACAAACAAAATAAAAATAAAAAACTGAGCCAAGCAAAGCAGGGCTTTGTCAGCTTTGTCAAGTTGCTGAGTTTTCTAAAGAGAAAGAAATTACAAAGATGCAAGGATGTCTATTTGGCACATACATATGGTTACTGAGTGTAAAAAATTATGCAGTAAAATTACCACACACACACACACCCCACTCAACAAACACACACCACACACCACAGACACGCACCACACACACAAAAACACACACACACACACACACACACACCACACACACACACACACACACACACACACACACACATAAACACACACACACTTGAACTTGTTTTCTGTGGGAAACACTGTCTTATCTACCTGTCCATCAGTACATCCTCCAGGGCCGTGGTGCGTTTCCTGAATCCTCCCTCGGAATGGAACACCCAGGCATCGCAAGGCAACGTCGCCGGTTTGTGGCACTGCCAGGTAAGGCCTGTGTGGGCATCGTGGAACTCGCACCGTTCGCGACCCGGTGCTGACAGCTCCACGCCGGCCCACTTGACGTTGCACTCCACCACCTCCTCAAATGTCCTTCCGCCGCTCTGTGGGCTCTTGCCCACAAAGTAGGCCAGGAAGTAGATCCGGTCTGAGTCGGTTAGTCGGCGCCGCATGAGCACCTGAATAGGGATGAGACGATTATAGATTTTAATGGTACGTGTAGTGGCAGCTCCCTTCTAGCTTTGCATGCCACAAATGGAGCGGGTGAATAGCAACTAGTCTGACGCGACAAAATTCTTCAACTCAAAAAATCTTCATTTAAAAATGTTTACTGGTGAATTAAATCAAATACAAAAATAAAACATCACTTCTAGGTTCTACATTACCACAATAGTCGAAGTCAAATTAGCCTGTTAGCTTAGCAGGCCAGCAGGTCGGTCAGAAAACTATATCACCTCCACCCGACCTTCTAATGAAAGAATGTACTCGTCATGTGACTTATATTAAACTATACATCAAGCGCATTCCCCCTAGTGGTGAAACACACACATTTCCCCAATCATGAACTATTTCTTCCTTCATGAATTTACACATTTTAACTTTTCAGCATTAATTCTAATAACCAATAATTATTTTAAAACAAAAAATATATTTCTCCATATGGCTCTTACAGTACGATTATTGTCTGAGAAATAATCACCATTATACGATTATTGCAATTATTATGTCTATGTCTAAATACAATTGACCAAAAACTAGTCAGTTTACTGCTGGAAATGGAACAGAAATAAAAAAAAAATTGTTGTTTGGGGGAAAAAGACATGACTGTATCATGTTAAAGTCCTGACTCTAGTAAAAGTGCAACAGTCCTGCAGCTTAACCACTGAAGTTATGTGTAGTGGCATGTGTAAAAATATATATATATGTGTGTGTGTGTGTGTGTGTGTGTGTGTGTGTGTGTGGGTGGATTATATGCATGTGTAAAAATATATATGTGTGTGTGTGTGTGTGTGTGTGTGTGTGTGTGTGTGTGTGTGTGTGTGTGTGTGCGCACATGTGAGTGAAGTGACAGTAATAAGCTCACTGAAGGAACGTGTCACAGAAGCCTCCACTAAGAGGGGCAGGTAATTGATTCTATTTAGTGGCTTTCTGATAGTTTTTTTTATGATAACAAACAATAATCACGATTATATGGACCATCACGATTAATTAATTGTAACATATTCAATCACGAATCACGATTAATCACAGGTACAGAACGATTAATTGTCTCATCCCTACACCTGAATGGCTTCGCTGGAGTGGATCAGGCGAATGGCCACTGAGGCTGATCCGGCCCAAGGTAGCCGCAAGCGGACTGTGTAGGTGCCGTTGTTGTGATCCAGAACTTCTCCAAACACGCTGGCCTGTGACCATGGTGGGGAAGAGATAAACACGGAGAAAAGTTTGATTGGTAGCCTACATTTTACTGAAATTTATAATAACCATTTACAGGTAGGGGTTAAAGTGTGTGTAAGTGTGTGTTTGTGTGTGTAGGGGGGGGGGGTAAATTGAGTAATAGATAGGCCTAGATTAATTTATATTCATATTCATACATTATATCTTGCATGTTTTTAATGGAGAGATGTCTGCGAAAATGAAAAAAAATTATCTTTAAAAGTGTACAAGGCCTAATAGCATGACAGTGACACTATCATAACCGAACAGGATGAGTAATTTTTCTCTGTTGTGCCGACACAAGATTTGAGAATTCCCCTTCCTGCTACATTCCAATTTAACCTCTGTTTACAGGGGATGATGTCAGATGTGTATTGCACAGAGGGGTCAACAAACATTCATTAAATGGCTCTCCACAATGCTGCAGGTCGTTCCTTTCACATGTCTCCCCAAATGCTTACCTTTGATTTCTCTGAATAAATCTTGGCCTGAAAGAAATCTCCTCCATACTGCTTCGGCGCACCAGTGAAGTCTTTGGCAACGATAGTGACGAGGACGTCCTCTCCCACAGTGTAGCTATCCCTGAGGCCTTTAATGGCAAAAGTGGAGTGTTTCGCACTCGTGGTTCTGATAGGATCCCTAATCTCACAGTCGGGTTCTGGCCAGTGCACGGCCTGCAGTATCTTGTCCCACTCTTCCGGGCCGAAGCCGGAGTGATTGCGTGCATTAGAGTTCAGATGTGACGACGACCTCTGGAGCATTTGTGTGTCTGTATGTTTAAGTTTATTGGATGTTTCGCCAGCATCATTCTCCTGCAGGCCAGGACTCAGAGGCTTACCACACTCTAAGGAGTTTGACAACAGCAGCTATCAAGGTAAACAAACATACAAAGAAACTGTTACCACAACAACAAAGCGGTCAACAAAGTCACTTAAAGGGCAATTTCAACAAGAGTGCTATTGCTCAAGCTACTCGAGACTAGCCAATACTGAGGATGCAAGACAAAGTTAGGATGATTGGCACTAACTTTGGGGCCCAAAATGAAATTAAAATTAAATGAATATGCCATTGTTCAGTCAATTTCAATCTCAGTGACCTATTCCTTCAAGAATAATGTTTCTATCACTGTTAAAAGTCACTCCAAGCTTAGAAAACCTGAGAGCCCTATATTCTTTGTTTACAAACAATTTTGTAAACACTGCATAAAAACACTGTTTAAACCACTTTGCTAGTCATTTGTAGTCATACACACCACAGTACTGTCTTGTAATGAGTCTGGTTATGTTACATAGCTTTTGGGGTAACATTTGGAGCATTTTAACATGTTAAAACAGTTCATGGGTTCATACCTCCATGGGTTAGTTGTTAGTGCTAATTCTCTATTCAAGGAAACTTTTATGGTTGGACCAAAATCTCTGCCATCTTCAGTAACCTACTGACTAGCCTCGAGTAGCTTCAGCCATATAACTCCTGTTGAAATTTGACTGAAGTTGCCCTTTAAGTTATGTATGTCTTGTGTCTTCAGTACTGGCTAGTCTCGAGTAGCTTCAGCAATAGAGCTGTTGTTGAAATTTGACTGATATTGCCCTTTAAGTTATGTAGGGTAAACTGTAAAAGTCAAATTAAAGAAAAACAAACCAACCAAGAACAGAAGCCCGGATAACATTATAATAAACCACTGCAAGATCTGATGGTATCTGCAGTCTAAAATGAAACAAAAGGGAAAACTGTTAGTACATCTAAATGCTGTCAGCAGTAAGCCTATGAACCTGTTTGGTCAAGGGGGAAAATGTAATTCCATGTTGTCAGATTTAACAGCTGTGCACATTAAAATTTTATAAATGCAGACAATGACAGTAGCTTACTGATATGGGGAAAAAACTATACGGATTTCAAACGACTATTTATCACAAAATGCGAAGGCATATAAAGGTTATATAAGAGGCTACTTACGCTTGAGATATGACATCCATAAATGGTAGGGTTTTGGATCCATTTAGTTCCTGCAGTTGACATTCCACAGTGAAAAAGTCTTGCCTGTTTGGTGCTTGTGTTAGCAAAATTAGCTGTAATTTACATTATATTTATGTCATGTTTGATGTTTGCGTTTTTTTAGTTCATTCATGTTAGCAACAGGTGTGCATTTAAAACAAAGAAAAGTGTGCAGTTAAAGAAGTTAAACTGCAGTTAAACTGTTCAATCTTGCTAACTACATTACTACACTACTAAGTCATTGCTACAGCCGATTCCTAAGATTTGTATCTATTACATTCAAAATTTATATTGAATGGTGATTAAATGTTTTCACCAAATACAATTTATTGCAGCAAATATTGTTTATTGCCAGACAATCAAAAAGCAGTCTTACATTTAGTCTCTGTGGACAGACAATCCAAATGCAGTCGAGTAGTAGCCCAGATGAGCACAAGTAGTAGGCGATCAAAATGGGTTTGCAGATGTCAAGTGTAGTCCTAGTGTGCTAGAAGAACTTACCTAACTTACTTAGACACAAGTTGCGAGCTACTGGTAGCTCTCGAGCTACTGCACCTGTTGGAGACCCCTACCTAAAGAATCCAATTTCCATCTGCCTGAAACTCTTTTCACTCACTGACAAGAGAAAATAAGTCACAGAGGAATAGGGCCTGTCAGTATCACCCCAGCTCAAATTACTGATGTTGTTTGTTCACTCTCAGGACTGTTGCAACAGGACAGGCAAACCAGGATATTGCCTGAGGTCCCAGGCTGAGAGGGGCCCTCCGAGATTGACTGTTTGATCATTTTAGTTTTTAATTTAGTTTAGTTGGTGGTGTCTTTCATTAAAATATAACTGTAGGCTGGAGTTACACAACCGTACGTTCAACACAAATAATTATATTAATGAACGATGCTTGAAGATTATAACAATTTGGCTTCAGTGTTTATGTCATGTACATCAAGTTTCACAGAAGAATAGGACCTGTCAGCAACACCCCAGCTAAAACTACTGATGCTATTTCACACCTGAACATTCCGAGATTCTAAAACCATTTCATGGTAGTAAAGTGAACATTTTATCAAATGCATTGAATTTATCCCTTGAAAGAATTGATCTCAATTTAGTGGTGTTTATTGGCATCTATAGGCATTAATGTATTGCAATAGTAGCCTAAACTGTTGATATGCAATCTGGTCATTACGATGATTGACTGAGTTTTAGTGTTTGTGATCATCACCAAGAACCCCAAGTGGCAAAGTACTGTAAGTGGCAAATAATTGGACTTTACTGAACTTTACCCTTGTGTCTCATAGAAAATGATCAAACACAAAAACAATAAGCTTTCATATATTTTATTATGTATTATCTTTTATACAAACATTGTACAGATAATCCACACAACAACACAATGTTTCAACTTCATCCAGCCACACACCCTGTAAAGTGACAGTCTTAAGGCTCTTTGGCGCCTATATTTCTACCTCGCAGTTATTTCGAAAAAAAAAAAAAAACAACTCTCATCCAAAAATGAGAACTCTCACTTAAAGGTGGGGTATGTGATCAGGAAAAACGGTTTGAAAACACTAGGCATTTCAAAAGAAACAATTCAGAGGTCCAATCCCCTGTCTTCAGATTTCCCCTGAAGCCACACCTCCAGAGTATAGGAACGAATGGGGAGGGGGAGGGACAAACGGCATTTGGGTTTCACAGACTTATCACTATCCATTCATTTTCGCTGGTTCCTTAAAATGATTGATTGGATGTTGTTTTTTTCTTGTCCTGTTCATTCCACAGGTGACTAACAAATTACATTTTTGCGTTGGATGATTTAATTGTTTGCAATCAATATGTGAATGTCATTTTAAGCAATATAGTAGAAAGTGCTCCAGGAAAACATCACATACCCCACCTTTAAGAATGAGAACCTTCAGACAAGAATGAGAAGCCTCAGCAAAGAATGAGAATCCTCAGTCAAGGATCAGAATCCTCAGTCAAGGATGAAATCTACAGGCTCCACTGTCGGTAGGCTACTCTGGGTGACACCTACACAGGCTGTAGGCTGATTGCCAATGATTCACATTTTAAGCCTGAATTCAGACACTTTATGAATATAAGCCTACAAGCCCATGTGTAGCAATAATCATCACCCAAGCAGGCGTCCTATTCCCAAAAGCATAGTTGCTATCCAGTTAGCAACTTAGTTACCTTACGTTCACACTGCATCCGTCCGTTGACGGACGACGGGGGAGGGGTCTGACGGAGGGGGGAGTCAATTCTCTCAATCCTGATTGGTTTGACAGATCCGTCACCAGCTTAAAAGTTGAACATTTTTCAACTTTTTGACAGACGGAACGGAGCTGTTTTGACGGACGGACCCACAATGCATTTCACGAAAGCTCCATTCAAAGTCAATGAGATCCGTCAACGGACGGATGCAGTGTGAAAGCCCTGTTAGTGGTCAATGGGAAATTTCATCGCAACCAACAAAGTAGCTAACTTATCGGAATTTTAGTTAGCAACAACAATACTTTTGGTAAACTGACCCCAGGAGCAATAAAACAAAAAAATCCAATATTTTACGCCATATAAACACATTTTTTTTTCTCTCCTTGGTTGTCCAAAATTTTAAAAAAGGAGAGAGACAGAGAGAGAGAGAGAGAGAGAGAGAGAGAGAGAGAGAGAGAGAGAGAGAGAGAGAGAGCACAAAAACAATAGTTATGTAAAATTCAGGTT
>JAODXP020000033.1:26739859-26747359 GCA_027497455.2 Sardinella longiceps | reverse complement strand
ACAGCTTACTATTGATCATCAATTCTCATGAAGGCAATGTCGGTAACGTTAGCTAACGCAGAGCATCCCAATTGCAAGCAATTGCATCAACGTCAGTGCACTGCGGACTGGACTGGCATAGCATAGCCTTGCACAGCGTAACATTAATCTCCATGCATGCACGTCCAGCAGTGCCACGTCAGGCACATTGCACACTAAAGATGTGCTAAATTGGTTACAAAACTCTGTATGTGGAACGGTGCAATGATGTAATGTTGTAGCAGGCTTAGCTATCTTATGTTTTGAAATTACAGTGTGCGCGTGTGTTCATTTCATCATCAGTGGGTGCATAACGTTAATAGCCTTGAACTTCAATAACACATCAGCAGCAGGAGGCGGCTATGCAGCGAAAACCCCGCAATAAATTATAGCTACATTGAGGTATTCTGATCCATATCTATCATGCAATCTATTCTTTAACTTGTTTGATTCTGATGCGTCCCCTTTTTAATCTGTAAAACAGGTATGCACGGCATCTTGCAGCAAGCTAACTCTTAGCTAAAGCATTAGCTGGTGTTAAGCCCTGTAAACAGATAACGTCAGCTAACTACCTCCGGGGGCAAATAAGGTGGCGGCTCATCTTTCGGCTTCTTGCCCCTTCTTCTTTTGCCTCGTTTTCCTCTTCTCGTTTTTTTCGTCCTGTTGTTACCTTGACCCGAACTGGACTCTTTGACGGCTGTTACATTCGCATTATTTGCTTTTGGCCCTTGCTTACTGCCGCAATGGCCCGTTAGCTGCACATCCATAACGGTGGTTATGCTTACGAGAAGCCAGAAGGAGATAAAGACTAAAATATAACGTTACTGCTGAAATAAAAGGCAATGCATGCACATGTCTCTGTGGACTTCATATTCGTTGTCGCTGCAAGGCCATAGGTTCCCCGTTGTCCGACCACATCTAACGTTAGCTAGATAGATGATGGCAACATTCCGCAAGAAATGGCTCTTTTTTTGACCGAGAGTTTTCCTGCTGAAACACGCCACGCCCCCAACATCCCTGCTTGGACCACAACAAACATGACGTCATGTTCATCAAGGCTTCAAAAGTCTGAAACTATGCTACGGGAATAAAACAGGTTTTTATTGACCAGAACAAAATGAAAAGTCTTCATTTATTTCTTCTCATGAGTGCAACAAGATTAAATATTCAGTCTGATTAAATAGATTAAATATTAAATATTATCATGAGTGCAACAACATTAAATAGGCTATTCAAGTGACGAAGACCAATTCACAGGTGAGCAATTTAGTTAGATCTCACTGTGCAGAAGTTTTGGAAAAGCAGTAGCCTATAGGCCCACATTACTGTGGCCCAATGGTCTATTGACGTCTCTCTCTCTCTCTCTCTCTCTCTCTCTCTCTCTCTGTGTGTGTGTGTGTGTGTGTGTGTGTGTGTGTGTGTTTATATCAAACAAAATATCGAAAACAAACATTACTGTGACACATACATTATTATGATTGCAATAATATAGTCCTACATCTAATGATACAAACTGCAAGTCTGCCATAAGATTAGCCTATGTTCATGAGCATAAATTATTGTCCACTAACACCCTGAACAGGCCTACAGTGGTTCACATTTGAAACAGCCCAGATTAGAGGATGAACAGTAGGCCTATGTGATGAGGAAGGAAGGCGACAGAGAACAATAACAATCTAAATCAAAGATTCCAATTCCGTTCCGCTCGAGAATGTTTAATACAGATAATGAGCCAGTATAAATTCTATTTAGCAGTGATTCAGTGCCTATAGTCAACCCTCAGGTTCAGTGGAGGATAGATAGTAAATTAGTTGTTGTTTTTTACATATTTTGTGCAACAGTGATTTGACTATAATGTATGAATTGTTTATTTAACCTGTGTATGTTAATTAAATTAACCTAATATTATGAGAGGAAACCAGTGTTTTTGTATTGTGTCACCTCAATAGACAGACTGAGCTGTTATCGAGATCTTTTATGTCGGCCTAATCTATAACTACATGCTTTACCCATCCACTGTGACTGAAACACAACCAAGGGGCTATCTAATCAGCAATGCAGAGACATAAGTCTCCAAACAGCGCCCTCTAGAGTACAGTCACATGATTTGGCGACAGAGAGCTTGGATCATGACACATACACTCCAGTGCCCCAGTGCCCCAGTGCTAGCACTCCTATGTTGACACCCCCCAAACTCATATTGCCAAATATTTCATGATTTATACTGTTGCTGTACAGCATTTGTTATCAGTCTTGGAGGAATGTGGATTCATGAGTTTTCCTCACATCATATATAGTCAGCTTTCAAGTTCAATGGATGAGGGGAAGGTATGGAGATCGGGGGAGGGGTTGTTATCTAATCTGTTCAGATGAGCCAAAGAGGAAAGAGTTAAACATAGAGAGAAATGAGTGTGGAAGAAAGAGTTAAACATTCCAAATGTAACCAAGGTGGGCGTATGTTAATCTGGGGAGTCAGCTGTAGCTACTCAACACACCAGAACAGGACAACTGGATTATGAAAAGATAAATATTTTATTAAATAAGAAGTCCATTTCTTGTCGTTAAAAAGTTAGACCAAAGTTAGTCCATAGCCCACGATTCAGTCCTTAGGCAGAGGTAAGCAGCAGTCACTGGGGGAGGGGAGTGGAGAGAGGCAGTCGGAGGGTTGCTGAGCGCACACACGCGGCACAATAGCTGAATGGGGGAGAGTCAACGAGGAGGCCACCAGATCCGCGGCACACTCCTCGCCTTGGCCCAGGGTCCGAGTCACACTGGTAAAAGGAGAGAGAGAGAGAGAGAAAGGACTAATGCCAGCACACACATGCCACCCTGTCAATGAAAGGGCTCAGACCGTCCCCAGAATATATAACAACTTCCAGTGGCCAGGTCAAAATAAGTGTCACCACAAACAGTAGAACACAGCAAACATATTCAGTGGAAGGCCAGTAGGTAGTCTTTGTAGCCTCAGCAAAGCACACACACACACACACACACACACACACACACACACACACACACACACACACACACACACACGACATATGAGGCCACTGGACAATTAGATATCTAAGGACGTGTGTCAATCAATCAGCAACAAGCAGGCCAAAAGCCACTTAGCTTTGTGGAGGGAGACAGGCGTCGCACCCCCGGATGAATCTGCAGGCAGCGGGCTATGCCCGTAACAGTGTTCCTTCAACGGCGTTGGACGGCTGGAGGACGACTTCAGTAGTGATTGCCATAGGCTTGTTCCCTCTTGCGATCTTAGTCAGGAGCTTCATCTGTTTCTCCAAGGTCTACCACTCCAGGTTGCTTACTTCCCCCATGTTCACATCCAAACTTCTGCTCACAGTTCCCTCTTTCATCCATGCTCTCACACCCACACATTCATGCACTCCTCTCCCCCTCACACAATGAGCTCCCCATTAAAATGCTGTCTACCTAATTAACTCTAATTGACCCCACCTGTGTGGAGAGTGTGCCCTGTGTACCATGTGACTGTCTACAGACAGGTAAACTCCCTCTACAGACAGACACAGACAACTCACACAAATCACCCCTGTGACATCCACACCTGAGTCATGTGACTGAACAAGTCTTGCCCCCTTTTTCCCTTTTGGGAGTGTCTGGTCTTGAAAAGGATTGCAGTGAGAGAAGCCAATGAAGCTCTATTGATGCACTTAAAGTAAGTCATTTATTTCATCAACAAGTTTCATAATTGGACCAGGAAGAGTATAATAAAACAGGCAAATTAAAACATCTTCATTGGCTCTGCAAAGTTTAAAGTTAACATTGCTTATTGTTGTTGACAGATACTTTGCATCCTATAATATTGATAATATCTATTTATGTATAGATTTCTCCTGTTCTGGAATAGACCATGTATATTAGTTGGATGGAAAGAGTGAGTGTGAAAAAAAAATGCACAACATACTCACAATTTTTTGCACAACATACTCACAATTGTGGTCATATTTCAACATGTGTAGCCTATCAATTTATACAAGAAAGTTTGTTCTTCGTCTGTGCATGACGTCCCATGTCAGAAAATATATTTTTAAATTACTCAAAAGTTTTAATAGCACAAACGCAACACAAACGAACTGCAGTGTTATTTCATCATTTTGGGTTTGAGGGAGGGCCAGCTTCACACAGCTAAGAGCGTCACCAGCCGAAACCGAAACCAGGTTTCGCGTCGATCTGCACACATTCAGAGAGGACATTTGGTCAGAAAGTTTTTCGAATGCGTTCTTGTTTTCTGATGTTGATGATTGATCCCATCGAAATACTGATTTTGGTAAGACATGTGTCAATTTTGCATGTTTCAAGTTCAGAAATGTTTAGAGGGTAGGCCTAAGGGAGAGAAATGGCGCAGTTAGGTCCAACTAACGGTATTTTGTAGCTTACCTTTAGGTTACTGAATGGTGTTGTTCATCCAAAGCAACATGGCGATCCAAAGCAACACGGGGGTGTTAAGCGATCATAGACTCGTCATAACCAGCACCTCAGTCTCCGGTTGTCAGGCTAGCGTTGGTTAGCCTATAGGAAATCGTTTACCCAACAATCGGACTTGGACATAAACATAAAAAAAAAACTAGTATAAGTAGCAATGCTGTTTGATAATGGCATAATAGCGCTTCGTTGGCTAATAGCCTACCGTAAGGCCTACCGAGTTTCTCCAGCCTATCCATTTTGAAAACAAAACAAAACCCTTGCCTTTGTTTGTTGTAATCTAGGCCTATATTTTGTTTATGTTACATGTAGGCTATTGCTTTTTGATTAACAATAGCCAAATGAGATCTAATTAGAACACGAATTGCAAAGGAACTTTGGAACATTTGGTTTACAACTTTCACCAGGAGATGGCAGAGTTGTCCTTTAGTTAGGGAAAGATATGGACTTTTTTTGAAAATCTGTGAACAAATTTCTTACCAATAGATTTTTTTACCATGTATTCTTACAGGTGTCTAGAGACACCTCACAATTTATCCACGGCCAAATCCCATGGGAATCTCCTGGACAGCCTGTCAAAGTTGGGGTGCCCAGAAGGCCTTTGTACTAATTGGAATGCGACAGATTGAGGAAAAGGATGCAGAATGAGTCATAACTTTTGAAGTTAACTGCATACAGAGACAAACTAACACATTTTTCCATACAATACTGACCCAGTGAATACAAATAAGAGGTTATTTTTGACATTTGACTACATTTAAGCTGCCTTTTTGGTCAAAAACAGCCAAAAATGGTCTAAAATGTGCAGAAATTTTCATTATTTCAAGTTTATTGTGTGCTTTTTCACCACTTGCTCTACATTTCTTCATTGAATTCTTCTTTCTTCATTTCTTCAGTGAATTTTATCATTTTATTGGGTATTAAGGTAAAATAATGCCCCAAAGTTAACATTTTTAACCCTTTGATGCATTAGACTGGAACCCAGGAAAATTATAAAACTGTCAGAATGTGCAATAACTTTTAGTCAGGGTCAGTTTTCAAAAAAGATTAACCCTGAAGGCAAATCATGTTAACTTTTGGCATACATCATTTTTAGGGGTTTTGAAGGGTGCTGAATTAAAATCTTCTATATGCCAGGCTGACAAATTACCCATAATGCCTCAAAATTTAGAAATCCAAAATGGCCGCCGTCGGCAGGTCAAAATCTAACTAATCACTTATCTGTTTGACTGCATAAAGTAAAAACCTGAATGTAATGTCCTTTTATAGGTTTTCACACATGGGGAATTCAATACAATGCTCAGATTTAAGATCAAGACTTAAGAAAATGCTTGAAATTAATGTACATAGTTAAAATTGATGTCTCGGATCATTGATAGTTCATAAATAAAAGAAGATCAAGAAAAAGGTTGATGGCATTCAGAAAAATCAACATAAAATCTGTTTAGAACCAAGGTTGATTACAATACTCAAGCAATTGAATTGCTTATTTATTTGTATTTTAACTATTTATTTTATAATTGAAGGAAATACATGAAAACTGAGGCCATTAGCCTGTGTTTAAAACGGTTATCTGCTTATTTGATCAACTACTGGAATATTTAATTTTATTTTAGTATTATTGTTTTATGTTCAGGGTGCTATGGTGAAATGTTTGCCCATCCTACACAGCACTGTACACAACAATAGCAACACATAACCCTGAACCCACCACCCCAATATCCCTCAAGAAGAGATGTTCCTCTCACAGGATGGTCAGCAATAGGAAAACTGTAAAATTGCCATTTGTTTGAGACAGTGTGAATAGCCTAAATCTGTTACTGATACAAATTATATACAGTTCATCTACTGTAAGAGATTACAAAATTTTTTACTTAAATATGGAATTGGATTTGAAGAGTTGAAGAGTGGATTATAAAGCCATTTTGAAATAGCCTAATTAGGCTTACTTTGCAGCCTACTACAGTACGACATAACAGAAAAAGACACACAAATTGGAACGACGAGGCAATGAATAAGTCAGCTAACATGTTTTATTTTTAAAATGATTGCTAGGTTAGTTACCTCCGCCAAGGAGGTTGTTTTCGGTCGCATTCAGTTTGTCTGTTTGTTTGTCTGTCTGTCTGTCTGTCTGTCTGTCTGTCTGTCTGTCTGCCAGCAGGATAACTCGAAAAGTACTGCACGGATTTGGATGAAATTTTCGGACAATGTGTATATTGGGACAGGCAAGAAGTGATTCTTTTTTTTGTGCCTATCGGTGATCCAGAACATGATCTGGAATTTATTTTGTGTCTGTGACCACATTGCCTTGGCGGAGGTCTGCGCCCTCTGAGCGTTTTTCTAGTTGATTATTGTATGATCATTCTGCCCCATACCAGTACATCTCTGTCAGTAAGCCTAGTCAAGCACAGCCACATGGATATCACAATGTCTTGACAGTGGGTGGATTAGGCTAAATTGGAATGTCATTGCAACTTTCTGTTAGCCTGACACGCCAGACTATATCATAAGAATGTATAGTCTGAAGACCACTGATAGACTGTACCTCAATGGAGGGGCGGGTGATTGCGTTGTCTTTCAAATTGCCTCTCCACGTAATAGGCTAGCGTTCCGGCCAGTGGTACCAGCTGGTATATCAAACTTTTTCCCGTAGCCCGTCGGTAACACGGCAAAGACATCTCTTTCAGAACGAAAAACTTCAGTGCACTTTCTTGTTTCACTTTCAAAGAAAATGACAAGTGCAATTCGTCCAAAACTAAAGCCAAAGACGATTCCGCTCTGGTTTGAGCAGGGCTGTCGTCATCATACAAAGCCCGCCTTACGATTTCCTGTACACATACCGCGCTGTGATTGGTTATCCGCCGCCAGAGGAAGGCTACAACGGGTTTCTATCAGTGGCCTCTAGAGGTATCCTCTGTACAAATTCAAATTTGCTACCGCTAGGGTTACGTCTAGAGTCCAGGCTAACTTTCTGTTTGACTATAGAATGATTTGTGTAGGCTTATTTACTGCCATACTAATCTGTAGCTCCAG
>JAODXP020000033.1:26732359-26734859 GCA_027497455.2 Sardinella longiceps | reverse complement strand
AAATCTACCGATCTAAGTCCGGTAGCATCATCAGCCTTGTAAACATTTAAGTGGTCTGAAGCATATAATCACTATTTCCACATATTTGATGGAAAATACAGTACGGTGACATTTTGGCCAATAACCTGTTTGTTAGCAACTTTACGGCAAAAGTTTATAGATTCATGTGAATTTTTTACCATATGTGTGTTTTTGACCAAGGAAGAACCCATTGCATTTTGGTAATGATCTAGATCAGGATCTGGACTCACACTTTCTAGTTAGTTGATTGCTCGGCTGATACCCTGCTATACTTACTTTTCGCTGATTCAGCAGAGCCTTTCCTTTTTTTTCCCTGCCAGCTGAATTGCCACCCACCCCAGCTCCTCCACATTTTAAACTATGTCTGACTTAATAACATGACATCTAAAATAATATAATTGATCCCTGCTCTGTTCTTTACTCCATGGTTTTTTTTGTTAGCTCCCTAAAAGCCTCTAGCTTTCTATATGCACATGAATGTGTAGGGTGTTCCCCAGAACAGAGCCATTCTGCTAAACATTAAGTATTACATCAAGGATCTTAATTTGGACTAACAGAAATTTAGCTATGTATCATCAAGTACCAATACAAGTACACATACTTAATGCGTTGATCAGCAAGTAGTATTATTCATTCGTTAATTTCTATTAATTGACTTTATTGCTATCAAAACAGATGTGGTCCTGAGGAGAGTCATACAAAATCACAAGGCCAGTCTGAAGAAGAGATTTAAGAATATATCTGAAGGCATCATCAAACCAGGAGCTGAGATACTCCTCAATAAGATCTACACTGAGCTCTACATCACAGAGGGAGAGAGTGAGGGGGTGAATAAGGAACATGAAGTATGGCAGGTGGAGTCAGCATCCAGAGCACAAACCACACAAGACACACCAATCAACTGCAATGATATCTTCAAACCATTACCTGGACAGGAAAAGCACATCAGAACTGTAATGACCAAAGGGGTTGCTGGTATTGGAAAAACAGTCTCGGTCCAGAAATTCATACTTGACTGGACAGATGGGGTAGCCAATCAAGACATAGATTTTATGTTTCCCCTTTCTTTTCGTGAGCTGAATTTGGTCAAGGGTGATGAGTATAGTTTTCACAAGCTCCTCCTTGATTTTTACCCTGCGCTGAATGAGCTGAATGATGATGAAGAATACAAGGATTGTCAGGTCCTGATCATCTTTGATGGTTTGGATGAAAGTCGATTGATTCTAGATTTTGAACAAAACTTGAAGCTGTCTGATATAAAGCAAACATCATCTCTGGATGTTTTAATGACAAGCCTCATTCAAGGATCAATGTTTCCCTCTACACTTATCTGGATAACTTCACGACCAGCTGCAACCAGTCAAATCCCTGCCCAGTATATTGACCAAGTAACAGAAATACGTGGATTCAGTGATTCACTCAAGGAAGAGTACTTCCTGAAGAGAATCCAAAGTGAAGCTCAGGCCAACAGAATAATCAAGCACATTAAAGCATCCAGGAGTCTCCATATCTTGTGTCACATTCCAGTGTTCTGCTGGATTGCAGCCACAGTCCTTCAGCAGATGCTGGAACAGGACAACACCCAGGAAATCCCAAAGACTCTGACTGAGATGTTTGTCCACTTCTTGCTCATCCAGATCAATAGGAAAGACATGAAATATAAGAGAAGATGCGAATCAGATAGTGGGGCACTCCTGAAATCACATAAGAATGTAATACTGAAACTGGCAGAGCTGGCTTTGAAGAACCTTCTTCAAGGGAACCTCATGTTTTATGAGGAAGATCTGAGAGAGTGTGGTATTAATGTCTGTGAAGCCTCAGTGTACTCTGGCTTATGCACTGAAATCTTTAAAGAAGAATCGGTATTTCGCCATAAGAAGATATACAGTTTTGTACACCTGAGTGTTCAGGAGTTCCTGGCAGCATTGCATGTTTTTTTGTCTTTTAAGTCCATGAATGAGAAACTGGATGCACCGGAACTATTTGTCAAGAAAGCTCCGTTACCCTTAGAAGAGTTGCTGGAGAAAGCTGCAGACAAAGCTTTGCAGAGCAAAAATGGACACCTGGATCTTTTCCTTCGTTTCCTTATGGGCATCTCTTTAGAGTGTAATCATAGACTGCTGCAGGGACTCCTCAACAACCCACTCAACAGCTCAGAGAGCATCAAGAAAACATGCAAATACATCAAAGAGCTCAACAAAGATGATATTTCCCCAGAGCGATGCATCAATCTTTTCTTCTGTCTACTAGAGATGAATGATCATTCCATGCATCAAGAAATTAAAGAATATCTGGAATCACCAAAGGATTTTAAAGGTCAGTTGACACCTGCTCACTGTTCAGCACTGGCCCATATACTGCTGATGTCTGAGGAGGTGCTGGATTGGTTTGACCTGAAGAAATACAACACATCAGATGAGGGACGCAGGAGACTGATCCCAGTCTTGAGGTGCTGCAGAAATGCACAGTGAGTGATTCA